>BMAU01006181.1:0-388364 GCA_019973935.1 Trichonephila clavipes | reverse complement strand
TAACGGCATCAAATTTTGAAGTTGCACTAGGGTTATCGGCAAAATAGACTATGTAATTCTGAACTTAAATCCAGAAAGTGACGAGAGAACGACACTTGAGCTGGCACCCAATTTCCCAAAATTCTACACCATACCTACAAAATTCTACACTAACAATTGGAAAGGTAGATAAGATTTTAGAGCGCAGGGAGGGGTTAGATTTCTATTTCATTCGGTTTTAGAATAATTTTGAATTTTGGTCTGAATATATAGAGAGAGAGACGAAGTTTTAATAATATCAAATTTTATCATCAAGAGGACTTGTTTAAAGGTATTTATCTAGCAGTGCTTATGTCATTGAACTAAACAATTTCAAATGAGAAGAATCTTTGAAGAATGTTTTTAATCACTTAACAACCGCGATTGGAGATATGATATGGAAATAATACGTTAAAATACTTAAATTTACATTAAAAGGAAAAAATTATCCCATTATTTACATCAATGTTACCTTCGAGTTATAATTTTCGATAAAGTATTTTCCATGTTAGCCTATTAATGAACTTTGGAATTTTTGGATTTTTCAGAGAAAAGAGGCCAGAATACCAACGCGGGAGGTATATATATATATAAACACAAATAATAAATTTTTCAACTTTTATCCTTCTTAAGATTTAAGAACAAATAAAGTAGCAGTGTTGATTGCTCAAGTTAAATCTTTTAAATTAAAAGCTGAAAGCAATGTTAAATTAAAAATGCGTGTATTTTTCTTTAATAGCTAACTCCGAGGAAACATTGCCTTTCTCTTGAGTTTTCAGAGGTTTTCAAGACTACAAAATTAAGTCTTCTGTAAAATTCTGCAGTAGCAAAAGTACTCTCTTTTTCTAAACACCTTATTTCTAATATATTAGGTTTGAATATTGATGCTACTAAGATATATTGTATGGGAGTTAAAATTTGTCGGGGTTAATAGTCACTTTACAATATAGCGAGGTGAGGTGTTTTAAGAGTGAGATACTAGCTCGCCACTTGATCATTAGTTCAGTATTAAGAAATCTCTAACTAATACCTTTAGTATTGTTTTAAAACAAACCTTTAAAATAGTTTTTTTTTCATAATTTTGAAAAATTCACAGTAACTACGTGAAAAAGTCCATATATTTTTCTTCATCACTTGAAATATCAAATCGAAAGTTTTTGCAGCCGGAAATAAAAACGTATTGAACTGCTTGTTATTAATTCTGAGTTATGTTATGCCTCTTATATCAATATTACATGTATATAAGGAAAAATATATTAATATAATTAAAAATTATTACATTAATGGACGTTTGATAACTATTAAAGAAAATAATAATTAAAGTATATAAGAGATATAATGCTCATTATTCATATTATGAAAAATTTTAAACTTACATTAAATTAAATAAAAGGGAATTATCTTTCATTGTGTTCTTTCCCCACTCATTAGGGTCTATTCAAATCAAAGACATGAAAAGATTTTTTATTGTGTTCCTTTTCAGTTTTTTTTATATTTGTCTACATTCTTCAATAGTTTTTAAAAAAATATTCCTTTTATATTTTTTTACATTCAGCAAGAAGCTTAAAAATTTCCTATAATTCAATTATTAGATTATACATAATGACTTTTTCAAATTTCATATTCATGTGTCTATTAAAACATTTTATATAAACATTAAGTTACTTCAACGATTTTGATATATTGATCAGTATTTCATTAGAAAGGAAGCCTTTTATTCTAGTATTTCCCCCAATTTGTTATTCAAAATTTGTTGCAAACATATAACTTAGTAAATTTTATTAATATATTGTAAATAAAAAGGGGTCAAAAGTACTTTTACATTGTACGGAAAAAAAATATTACAATTAAAAAATCGCATTAAAAATATTTCATTTTTTACTATATAAAAACAATGCACAAATTTAGTTAAAAAATTAAACATTATACTTTAAAACCCAGTTTCATTTTCAGTTATCTAGAAATTCACAACGAGAAATAGATATATATTCGAGAGCCTCTTACACTTAAATTTTCATAATTCAATTACTCCAACCTGAATTAAATGCAGTAATACTTTCATTTAATTGGGAACGAAAAGTGAAATGTTGAAATATCTTCTATTTCTCTCCATGTTAAGCGAGTAGTAGAACATTTCCCCTTATCCCAACTTTCTGTCGCTGACATATGCCTTTGATCTCCGCTAGATGGCGGTTTCTAGTGCGACGGTTCGGTGTCCGAGATTCGCAGTCAGCTGGTGATAAAAAATAAAAGGGAAAGATGAAAACTTTCCACACTTTTTGGAGGAGAGGGAGGGGGTGATTTTAAATGTTCAAGAAAAACTTTTCTATTTTATCCCAATTATCAGTTAAAACAACATAAGTATATTAGAAAAAAATAATTTCGAATAAAATGTGTCCCCCCCCTCCCTTTACGTATAGAGAAAGGGTAAAAATATGTTTAAACTAATAACAAAGTATTTCAAAGTTTTTATTTTTTTAAATTAGCACACATTTTGCTGAAATAGTTTTTAGATTTTGTGCAAAAGTACGTGTCTTTAAGTTAAAAATAAACAAAATATCTACAAATGAGGTTTATAATATCGAAACATAGGTGAATGTGTTATAAAAATACGATGGATTTATATGCAAAAATACTTGAATAATATCTATATAATAATGCTAAAAATTAACCACATAAATATATATATATATTTTTTTAAAAGTATCAGTGAATGTATTTTGATACAGGGCCCATTCAAAACTAGCTACACCAATGGGTCTTGTTCCTGTGAGCATAGCCAAAGATTTTTCTGAAGTTCTATCTACGGAAATTTATTAGAAGCAAGTAATAAGTCTGATTATCTGATTAGCAATACTTATTGTTCAATTTTCTCCCATTACCCAATCATACATGCTCGTATCAAATCAGTATCGACACTACACTACTTTATCTCCTTCTCAGTTAAATTTGATAAAATTTAGCCCTAACTCTATTTTTCCAATGAGAATTTTTATTCACCAAAGTTTTCTAAAAATGTGTTTCGTATCGCCAAAGCACAGATAGACCTGGGCAGCGATACTTCTAGAAGTGGAAAAATTTTTCGAAGTCCTCCAGAAACGTGTCGGGCCCCTCTTTGTGGAGGGATGTGTGACCTTAAAGTTGCCTCAGTCCATTAAGGGTCCCAGATTAGCATTGATGTAAGAGATAACACACCGCAAACCAATGTGCTGTGAAATGTGCCCCTTTTTTTCTGTTAGCCTCCTTAGTTGGGAAGCAGGGGGTAATAAAGAGTAATATACGCGATTTTATTACCGAAACGAAGAAATGTTGCAATAAGTTAGAAGCATTTGTTCGTTCCCCTCCGCTAAGTTGGAATGGCAGCCATGAATATTTACACATCATTACAAAATTTTGCGCGAGAAGATTTTCCTTCTCAGCCCGAATTCGAAGCTTGTCCCTTTGCCCATGCCGCGTATCTTCCGAGAGAGGAAACATCATCATTCATTAAAAGTGCGCCTCTCATTGGCTGATTAAAACCCTATCAAATTGTCTCCGACCAATGGCGAGTCGCCCGCGGTTTGTGGAGGCTCCGCCCCTCTCAGTATTGATGCACATCACAATAGGGAGAAAACGTGGGGCCTTTGCCCTAAAAGGGAAGTTGGGGGTGGAATCGTTATTTGAAATACGGCTTGTAACTCCCCTCTGAACTTCTATATTTCATTTATTACTTTTAATCAAATGACATTGGGTTCAGAACTGGGCTGCCTTTTCTTAATGTCACGTTTGAAGAAATTTTTCAATGATTTCCTGAATCTTCATCCCTACCCCCTCCACCCACCCCTCAATGTGAAATTCAAAACGAGTTCGGGATTTCGAAGGTCTTTTTGTAACAAGAGTCCAGATTGAATTCAAAGGGGAGTTTTAAGTTTAGAATTTTTAAAACTTTTAATCAGTGTAGAGAGAGATAGGGATTGAAAATGAGAATTAAAATGTCTGATTGCCAATAGGGCTCTTTTGTGTAACAAAAATTTAGATTCTTAAGCTTAGTGGTGGGGGGGGATTAACGGGAAAAGTAAGAAAGAAGGCAAAGATATTTTTCCGCTTACAAATTTTCAGTTTTAAAAATTTATTACAAAATAAGAATGCTAGCGATACGAAGTTTCTTCTACCCTTTATTGTTTATTTATTTTTGCCAGAACTGTGATTTAACTTCTATTTTTTTCATATTTAAACCATATGCATAAAATTAGTAAAACTTTTTTTACCAATAGTATCAGGAATAAATATAAAGATGACATAATTTTCTAATATTTACAAATATTTCTGTTATTATTCTTTTTTCTCCCATAACAAATTGTGTGTATCATACTCATATTTTTTTTTTTAAAAAAAAACTTTTATCATACAAAGTAGACATGATCAAAATGAAAAAATAAATCCACAAATTTTTTTTCTTGTGCACATTTAGTGGTTGTAATATTCTGTATAAAATGAGTAATAACAATGTTATGCATAATATTGCAATAATAAAATAGCAATACAATAAATACTTTTGAATATTTAAAACATAGGCTTACATTATGTATATATATATATATATATATATATATATATATATATATATATATATATATATATATATATATATATATATATATATATATATATATATATATATATATATATATATTTAATACGTAAAAATTACTCTAAATTTAAAGTATTTTTAAAAATTGTAGTCGACAAAACACATTGAAATTGATATTGTTTCTGCGTAATTAAGTTAAATTGGTATTTTTTATTTCGTTATGATACTATAAATAATGAAAACTAGTACTTATAACAAAGAAAACAGAAATATTTAATATATTAGCTTTACATACATTTTGTTTAGTATATACGTACGTATATACATAAGTATATGTGTATTAGATCACCCAAGTTTTGTTTCGACAGTTTATTTAATGAGAAAATATTCTAGAATATCTGTATTTGATTTTGTAAAAGGCATTTTTTAAAACATTATTGCTATGTGGATTCTTTTAAAATAAAACAGTGCAGTTATGTTAAATAACAATTAGCTATATACTAAGCATACTAAATAAAATAATCAAAATTTTTAACAACAAATGACTATTCAGTGAAGCACCAATATCATATAATAAATATTTGCTGATATTTTGAAATACATAAAGATTATTTTCAAATATCGAAAGTATTTGCATTTGTTTTGTATTCTTTACTTATTTCAACTCAGTTCATTTAAAAAAGGAGTCATAAAGAGTAATTTTAATCGGCAGACAAAAGATGACAAATAAAAAATTAATAAATGAATAAAAGTAAAGATTAAAATTAATAATATAATACTCACAAACCACAGATGGAAAAAATAAAAGTTTAACCGGTGATTTTTTTAAATTCACAGTAGCTTATTGTTCGAGAAATTATTTATTTATTTACAGAAGCAGAAAATTGAAGTAGAATTTTTTAAACCCAAACGATTTAGATTAAGTAAAAGCATTTAAATCTTGAAGTCAACAAAATAAAACTTTTTAGTTTTGGCAGAACATTTGAAATTAAATTTAACAATTATTTTATTATTGAAAAACAAAACAAAATGATGTATTATATTAGTTATACACTTAGCTGCTGGTTTAACACTTTTCCCAAGACTTATGTTTCTAAAATCATTGTATATTCATTCATTTTTGTAACTGCACAGAGATGCAAATGATAATTATTTATCTTAATTTGCAGCTTATAAAAACAAATGAGTGATATAATTATAAAATATAAGCAAATATTTAAAAGTATATATCACGCTTCATTAAATAATGCTATCTTATTTATATTTCATAGCTAATGGATGTATACAAATAAAACGTAAGGCAAAATTATTCATTCCGGCAAATCAGAATGAATCATTAAGTACACAAAATAAAGTATACAAAAAGAATAAATAATGTTGGCAACAATTAATATTAAAACAATAACAAAATCGAAGCATTTTTGTGATATATATATATACATACACACAAATTCCTTTTAAGAAAATATATCTCTAATTATCCATTAAGAACGCATTTTATACAATCTCATGCATGTGTAATTCAGGGAGCATTTTTTAAAAAAATAATTTTTATTGTTCTATTTCGAATCTGAAATTGTAAATATAATCAACATTACTTGATCTGTCTTCCATTTGTGTTTTTAATATGAACAAAAATAAAATCCTCGAAAAATATAACTTTTCTTTGCTAAATACGAAATTCTAATGTAAAACATTCATTTATTTTAACGCTTTAAATTTCTATCAAAGTTTTAAAATTAATTTGAATTACAACACAAAAGAAGAGAATATTGAGAAATTTAGAGAATAATTTCCTACGATATCTTTCCCAATACTTTAATTCTATTTAATTGACCCAGAATACTTAAAGATACATTTTTTTCATTACAATAAAAGGATTTAATTTAATTTATTATTTTTATTTATATATTTACTCTAATTAAAATCAACAAATCCGGTTAATACATGCACTTACAAAACGCTTTCGAAAATTGTTTAACATTTGAGAGAATTTTATCCCGATCGATGTATACATTTAAAAAAAGTCATTCCTTTTTAAAAACAAAACAATTCTGACCTCAATTCCATGAGGATTTCGCATTTTTTTTAAAGAGTAGATTCAAAATTTATTAAATCTAATTTCGAGATAGAACAATAAATAATTTTCATTAGAAATGTTGAAGTTATCGGATAACACAATGGAATGTAATTTAATGATGTAAAGAACTGTAATTTATTTCGTAATTACAACGCAAAGTTCCAGGACATTTTTTAAAGGTAATTTTTTTCTTTAATGAATATAATGTTTTTTAATTAAAAGAATGTTCTTTTCAACAAACTACGAAATATAATTGTTTACATAACTGCAAATGATTCTTCTAATATATAATTACATACGATATAATAACTGAAAATTCTTAACTGTTTAGAATTTAAAAATATTATTAAAAGTTGAATTTTAACTATTACTGCACATTTTGCATGAGTAAATTGAACAATTTGAAAGTTAATTGTTTCTTATCTAACTATAATTAAGTTTTTTAATATAAATATCTAAAAATAAATAAATTCAATATGTTTACTTATTTATTTACTCAATATATTATGAGTTAAGAAAAAAATATGTTGTTTCCCCCTATTTTTGAACATACAAATACCTCAAACAGTAAAAGAAAATGTTGAAATCATTTAATCACAATATCTTAAGAGGAATCTAGATTTTATTAGTATCATCTTTAAAAATAATTAATTCTCCTATTATATGCTGATCCCCAATATAAATAATGTGATGAAAAAAAGAATTAAAATAGAAGCTTCTATTTATTAAAAAAACTTCCATAATATAATACATTTTCAGTACAGTATATAAACATATATGCTAAAAATGTACCGAAAATATCGAAAACTAAGTATATAACGAAAAAATATGTGTGTATATACTCATATATATATATACTGTTAATTACATATTATTTATATTACTATTTACAAATCCAAAAAATTGATGAAAAAATATTATCCATCAAAATTTATTTTAAATCTATCAGAGTATTTTGATAGAATTTTTTATAAATAAAAATTTTAATAAGTATTTTTGAAATTTATGATTTTATTAAAAATTAACGTTTTATTACTTCAAAACATAAATAAAAAATATAGACATATTTATAAAAACATAAGATATGTATCTTGTAAATATTATCCAAAGTCAGCTGTTTGACCTTTATCATAATTCGTATTAAGTATTAAAAAATTGTAATGAAAAATTAGTTTTGTAAAAAAGATGTATTTTTCCTTCTACTGAAGAAGGCTCAGCGTAGTCTGGCTTTATATAGAATTAAATAAAAGTCATGTTATAATTCTGTATAAAGGGCGATCACGTGATAAAATTGAAAATAAAATGTATCAAATACATTTGTTATTATTACTGAAATACTTTTCAGAAATAATGTAATACCAAATGAAAAAAAAAATAACTTCCTCAATATATAAAATATTATGGATGTTAAATAGAAGCAATAACCTTCCGATCAAAGTTATAAATTCAGTTTTTTTTATTAACAGACTCCATCAATAAATTTTTGCAGCATATGTCTTCAAATATGGCTTTAAGATCTCTGTCATGAATGCACAACGAGTTTTAATTTAAACTGCGATTGAGATATGAAGATGAGAAGCAAGCATAATCGTTCATTGACTTATTCTTTTATCTGTTTTTGAAGCACTGAATTTTAACTTTTGATACATCCTATATCGATAAGCATACATATTCATTTTGTTATGAGAGTAACGAGTAATATTCTATGCACGCTTTACTTCAACAGAATGATAATTTCTTTCATAATAGATATTGTATAATAATATATATAACAGCTTAGATTTAAAAAAAAAATCATCTAATATAATATAAATTATTTATCTCTGAAATATATCTTAACCTTAGAAAATTATGCTTTAAAGTTGCTGATCAATAAGGAGAATTTTTTTTTTGAATTTGAATTTCTAAATTTATTTCTCTTATTATTAATAAAATTATTTCTCATAATTCAATTATTTCTCTCTCTCTCTCTGTATTTTTGTATGTGTGTATGTATTAATCTATCTATACTCATATAAATTTATCATTGAAAAATATTTATTTCAGAATAATTGAAAATGAAAATTCATTGAAACATTGTAGGAAAAAATAATATACGGAACAACAGTGTAAAAAGAAGGAAAATTTTCAATGGTGATACAAATAGAAATATTGTGGATTTTATAAAAATGTATATAACTCATTATATCAAATTAATAGCCTAATTTTTTCAAAAGTATTCTTTTCATGACGTGCAGCATTATCTAGTACTTCTAACTCAGATATTAACCTTGTTTTACTATCAACTATTCGACTGTCAACTGCCTATATTTCCAATTTAATTCATTCGTTTTCTGGTTTTTTATATGTATTTATGTCTGGCATAGAAGCATTTAATAACACAGAAAATATATCATGTGCCATTAAGTAATTTTTAAAGCATATATATTAAGCAAAAAATCTTTTGCTATAAAAATGTAATTAATGAAAAATGCTGAGAAAACTACGATACGTTTACATAAACAAAAAATGTTCAGCGTGCATATAAGTAGACATATAATTATTGTTTCAAAATAGAAGAAAAATATTATTCATAATTTTATTTATAATTTAATCTGCCTAACATAATTGTTTATATAAATCATCGAAAACAGGGAAAGTGGTACAGTACAGAACAGTAATAACGTAATGAAAATAAAAAGTAAAGATTAAAAAAAAAGAATCAGCTCTCACATTGCATCTTAAAATTTTACTAAGTATAATTTTATATTTGGGTGTATTATTATTTAACAGAATTAATATATATATATATATATATATATATATATATATATTCTTTCCTAATCTCATCAAATTCATTAACGCATATCTTCCAAAAGCTTCCAGGACCAAAACTTTTCAAGAGAAAAACATCTTTTTATTCAATTTACTTTTTAATTCTTGAATTATTTTTAATATATTACATTTTTAGTTATAATAATTAAACAAATGACAAAACTGCACACAAAAAAAGGATTTGAAGAAAAAGAAACAAAAAAATTGTAACTTTTCCACCATCCAAGTGCTATTACTTACTTCACATATTTTGAATCACGAATACAACAGATGACAAATATATGAACATTTTAGCTCATTAAACGGACATTAATTTCTTAAGCAAAAATCACCGAAGAGTGCATGCAATGGTCGTTCGCCAAACTCAAAATAAAAATTCCCCGCCAGAGAGCGTTCAAAAACCTTAACCTCCCCCCTTTTTTTTTCGTTTTGGACTCGCGCCGCCGAGGGGTCTTTTATGCCCCTCTTCCCCACCACTGCAAGAGGGACGAACAGAGGATGTGCGAAAGGGGGGAAATCCTGGGGTCGTGGAGTTTAGTGCCCCTTTTATCCTTTCACCCCGCTCATAATAATAATAAAAATGACCTTGAAAACTCCCCCCCACACACACACCCCGGTGGAGGAAGCAACAGCCGTCCTTTTCAAGGATGCAACATCGGTAGGAAAGAGGCTGTTTTAGAAAAAGGACAGTCCGTGAATCGAACACAATTATATTTAAAAACATTCTATGTTTGTGTTCGTTTATTTTTGTAATTTATGTTTTTGTCGTTATAAAAGCATCAGTGGCAATTTTCTGAAGCTTCTCAAATGTACATCTACAGAAAATTTTTCGTACATATTTTATAATTATAATTTATTCAGTTATTTTATAAAAGTTGCCTGTTCATAGGCTTAATGAACTAGTTTATTAATCTTAATTTTTTAGGTGTTCACAGTGCATAATTCTTAGCCTTATACGTTTATTACTTTTAAATACTGAAATTAAGATAAAATAATATTTTTATTTACAACAAACTCTTCTGTATATAATATAATTTTAGTTAAATAATTCAGAATGTAAAAAAAAAACTTTATATAAATCTAGGATTAATTTTTCATCTAATGTTAAAAAATAGGAACCCCATTTCCAAATATATTTTCAGATAAGAATACTTTAAAATTTATATATTTTTTGATTTCACTATATCGTAGGCAGAGAGTAATATTATAAACAATTTAAACCAATTCCATTTTTCTTAATTATTGCATAAAATATGTTCGGTAATTCATCTCCTGTAACTTTATCCTGCTTGGAATTAGAATTATTTGACATTTTAAGGAAACAGCACGATAAATATATAGAGATACTTTTTCTTTATTTTTTTCTGATAGAAAAGAAATTAATAAAATGTATATTGGTTTCCTAATAACATTTATTAATGCAATATTAGTTGAAGCAAATATTTTTAAGGTACTAAAATGGTTATAATAATTAAATTATTTAATTTACTCATCTAAGTCATATTTTCAACCATTATTTTCAGGTTAAAATTCAGAACTTTCTGCTATCAATGAGATTTCTAAAAGTTTATTTAAGTATTAAACGGTATTCAGTGTAAGAGAACCAAAATTATTAAAAATAATATAGACGATTCATTGTTGATTTATTTAAAGCTTGATTGTTTTACTACGGTTTTAATGCGCTATACCTTGACTTTAAGTAAAGTAAGTAAACAAACACACAAGTTTTTCCATTCTAGTGATTAATATTAAGTCATTATCAAAAATAACCAGAAAGTATAGACCGTCCAATATCAGCTCAAAAAAAAAAAAAATTGGAATAAAAACTAATAGAGAATCTCATCAATGCGATAGAGGTGTTTTAGTAAAAATAAATAAATCTAAATAATAAATAAATAATAATAAAAATAATAAGATCATAAATAAATAATGTAATAAAAGTAAAAAATACAGGATTGTACAAATGGATCAAAGATTTTAGTTTAGTAGGTGCAACCTTTTAAAAACATAAGTTTTAAATGATTTACTCAAAATTTTAAGTGTCTATCGAGTCAAATATTTTTTTAAATTATTATTTTAAAAATAATATTACGACGCGCAAAGATATTTATTTTCTTTCGTGAGAAAAAAAACAGTAAAAAAGATTTATACACAACAGAAACGCACTTTATATGTAGAAATTCAGTTTTAATTGTCTGAATAAAAACGGAGCTATAATTAAAAGATAATGAATACTCAAGTTCGTAAAACGATACCTCCTTGAACAATCGCAAACCTTCTGTAAAATCACTGCCGAAAAGAAAACGTGAAACCAAAAATTTTGAAAATTATTTATTCCATTATATATATTTATAGATATATTATATATATATATATATATATATAAATAGATTTATTAAATCTTACTGCTAAATATACCTTACTAAGACTAATAACAAACACGAAGCAGAGGAGCAATATTGTTTTCGGTGAAAAGGTTATATCATAGCGAACTATTATTAGAATCTTTGCAATTATATATTCCAATCTCTTATATCAGCTATTATTTGCGTAAGAAAGTGACGAGGAAAATATATGAAACAAAATAACATTTATGTGTTCGCATGTAAAAAACTTAGAAAATAACTAGTAGTTATGTATAATTTTTGTAAATGGGTAGTTTATTTAAAAATTTCTCTAAATAATTTTTTAAATGTTGAATTAGACTTTTGAATGGTTAGAAGAAATAATGTTTCAAATACACTTATGAATATGGGATTGTTAATGCAATTTTTAGATTAGCCAGAAGTGAGGCATAAGGAACACACGCTCTAATTCAGCGATAGCCAAAGTTTTTGAGAAGTGTGTCACTGTTTAATAAAAAATTATTAAACGCACCACTTCCAACTTTTCCAATAAACAAATGTGGAAAAGTGAAAAAATGTTAATTATAAGCTTATTATGGGATTTTTAAGCATAAAAGCACATTTTTTAATGCAAGCTTATGTAGTCGAAATTTAAAAATAATGTAATAAATAAGACGAAAGTGTGCAAGCAGATTTTTATTTTAATAAACTTTTAACTTCAATCAATTAGGTTAAGTATAAAATAAATATGAGTAACTAGAATCATTCAATTCAAAACAATTATTAAACGCTCAGAATTTACTTTATGTCGCTTTTGAATTCCTACTTTTATTACCAAGTCATTTATATTAGGATTAGCTCTTAGCTGATATCCACAAAATTAGACTGTTATAGGTGCCCATCACTAGTTTTGGGTGATATTTATTTTGTTATGTTCATAATAGAAAACATTTGTTTACAAACATATTTTGTTATCCAAATTTTGAGGGGGTTTTGCCTGATACAACCCCACTTCAATAAAATTGTAAAAAATGGTTATTTATTATTTTTCTAAAAATTTTTAAATTTTTCAGTAAGTTTTCGCATGCCACTGTTACAACTCCACTGAGCCTCACTGCGGCGCGTGTGCCGCGGGTTGGCCACCCCTGCTCTAATTAATGTACGTAAAAAAATTAACAACTACACATAAGAAACGTACAAAGAAATTTAGAATAATTGTACAATAAAAGCTTAAATCAATTAAATTTTACTAAAAATCATGAATTCTACTAATATAGTGAAAATAATGTTGCAATACAAAATTGTATTGTATGAAAATACATTGATTTTGGAAACATATTAAATATTCTCAATAGAGAAAGAAAATAATTACAAAAATCTGAAAAAAATCTTATTTCATGCGTTATTTTAAATGAACATATTATGCAAGGTTAAGTAAAACTTGAGGGGGGGAGAGGGAATTTACGCATTAATATTCTGTTACACATTACATAAAACTTAATTAAAAAAGAACTAAATTAATTTGAAACATTCAAAAAATTGAAAAAGTAGGATTACAAAAAAGAAAATTAAGCTATTTCTTTTCAAGTGAACTGCAGTTCAACTATCTGCTTTAACCTAAAGCGGAATTAAGATCTTCAATGTCACAGAGAAAACAAATTTAACTCTTCCTTTTGTTAGTTCCTTAGGAGCAAATTGTCACGTTTTACCTGCTCAATTATATGGACTGTAATAAAAAAAAATTCTATACAAGTCACGAACCAATTCTGCAGCCCTTTCATTATAAAACCAAAATGTCGAGAGAATTTCTTTATTTTATTAAAATCGTTCCATTGCGGAACTTATTTAAAATTCACATATGAGCTTTGTTATTACTTTCTAATCGATTATCATTGTTGGAAATAATTGTACAAATGCGAAAAAAGGAGCTAAGAGATAGATAATTTTGTAGTGGATCTTTTATGTAATTCATCTCTCTCGAAAAGACACTTCGTAGAACTCATTATTCCTGCTATAATGTCATTTCTCTATAAGCCGGCTGGGTGGCGAGGTTGGTTTGTCGTTGGCAGGGACATCTTAAGGCCAACTAGGCCCAGGCCCAATGCCTCTGCCGCAATGGGGGGCCTCGTCCCGTTCTCGACTCATCCTTAATAAGATCATAGTTCGAATAATTTCAACAGTCAAGTGTCATTTCCGGTTGTATTCTCCGAAAAACTAAGAATTTTGGACAATATGTCAACTGGTTACAAGTGATGACCGTCAGCCACGTATAGGCTTAGGCCTACCTCCACACACCATCATTATTTATTCAGTGAAAAGGCGGCAGTTGGTCGAGCTGGTTTGTGCGATTGTGAGTCATGCACATTAATTTGTTTCGGGGTATTGTTTGTACGAGAATTTGACATTATATGCCAGGGATGGCGAACCATTGGCACGCGTGCCATTGATGGCACGTGGCACAATATTTTGGGCACGCCACCGATCAAAACGATCAATCGCGATTGATTCTTCAACCAAGGAATTTTCAGTGAGATTTTCTCAGTTCAAAGAATTATCAGAAACGCCCCAGTTTATTATGTCTCCTGACGTGACATCATTTGATAAACTGAACTTGCCCCAATTCGATTGGTTGGAAATTGAAGAATTTGAAGTGCAACTTATTGATTTCTAGTCTAGTTCAATTTGGATTCAAAAATTTATTGAAACAAGGAAAAGTTAGAACTGACTGAAACAGAAAGATTAACATGCAATATAAGTAAAAAGGACAGTAACAAAATTTTGGAAACATTAAATTCGATTCCAGATACGTCTAACTGTTGGAAGAAGCAGGCTCAGGCTATTTTAATCGACCTATGCCTACAAATCATTATTTTCAGAGGTGAATAACATTAAAGACTAGCTTAGAAACCATTTGGCAGATGACTTCAATGCAGCATGCATTCATTCTGCTAAAAGTAAAATCTTACCCAATCCTAAATAAATCTGCCTAATAATCCTACCCCTAATCTGCAACAGCAAAAATCACACTGTTACTTTATATAATTTGAATTATACGTTTAATTAAAATATTTACTACTATAAAATACAAAATGTATTTTTCTGTAGTAAATAAAGAGTTTTGTGTTTTGTTAGTATTTAGTTTTATTATTTTCCCAATAATCACAATTCAAAATTATTTGACGACACGTGTATACTTCATTTAGCATTTCTTCAGAAAAAATGGCACGTTGATTCATAAAGGTTCGCCACCCCTGGTATATGCTATGTTCTGTCTACTTTAAAGGGTCAAAGGTGGGGCTTGCATTTGTGAGGGGGCCATGGGCCTACTTTTGAGTAAGGGTCCAGGTCCTCAAGAAGTCTTAAGGTGTCCCTGGTGGCTGGCCCTCTGCACTCAAGGTTGGGGTTCGACCCCAGCCCATGTCGGTGGATTTTAATGATGCAGAAAATCGACAGCGTCCATGTCGTATGATTGTAGGGCACGTAAAAGGTCTCTGGAGTGTCTGTTTGACTTAGGAGCTCTGAGCAAAATTAAATCCTAGAACAGGTTTGTATCGTCAGAGCTCAGGGGCCTCCCTCCTCTAGGGAGGAAACTGGGCGACAAAATTATCTGCGGTGAGTAGTATCCGCGTATATGGTGCCGCACTAAAAAGAGAGACCAGCTTCCGGGTATGTACTAGGTCTGCAATGGTAAAATACCAATTTGCAGCCCATTAGAATGTATCATTTCAGTACCTATATCATGATTTTTCTTTTAAATAAATGCAGATGAAATTACATCCAAAAAAGTGTACAGTTATTGATATTATGTACATTACATGTTTTCGAGCAAGAGAGAATGTGGAATTTTCTACCAATTATTATTTTAAGGAAATCAACGTGTTTAAATAACACGAATTAATCAGTCAAAATTTCTTTTTGTAATTAGTTCTAAAACAGCAGCACACACAAAATCTACATCAATATCAGAGTTTTTATTTTAAGATTTTTTTGAATAACTCAACAGGAAAACTTTGGAAATAAATCAATTATCTCAGTCGAATCAATTATATGCTGAATAGTTTCTAATTAAAACAAGTTTGAGCTTCGACTGTTTCGTAATACGCATATATTTAACATATTTACACTACATTATTACAGAAGATTAAATCATTCTTAACGTCAGGTAATGAATCTTTCCTTTAAAATATCTGTCTGTATTGTTATTAAAATTAAAACATGTTATTAATACGACTGTATATATAACTTGCATAACATTTCAATGTTAAAGCTCTAATTAAAAATCAATTTTATGACTCCATCCTTTGTATATTGATTAGAAACCTTTGCATTTTAAATTTTAAGATACCTTAATCCGTTCGAAGTGTTTTCTTTTCAAAAACCCAAGGTCACCCAAATCAAAACACCAATTAAATTTCCTGCAAGGAAATTGCGTCTACAAGTTGCAATTTACACCAAGAAACTTAGCCCAAACAAAAAGTTGAAGACCAAAGAAAAAACCAATGGCATAAATCATCAAGTTGGATAATAAATTAGAGAGTTGTTTTTTTTGTGTTGTTCAATGTATATAAATTGTTTCCGCCTAAATTCGTCACAAGCAGAATATTTTGGCAGATGCAATATATTACGTAAATTATTATTCCCGACGGCTCAAGCATAATCACTTTGTACGAAGAACTATCCATCAACCTTTCTTGTTCATTGTGCGCAAAGGAAGCTCAAATTTGATTGGGATAAGACTTTGTTACCGCAGAGAAAGGGTAATACTAATAACTGCTAAGCCCCAAGAAACGTATAGATATCGAACGAGGTAGATAGTATAAAAAATATGTACACCAAATTTGTTTCCTCTTTGCTCTCATTTGCATTAAAATGAGAAGTAATAAATTAAAAAAGTGTGCATCAAGATATTGTTGTGGTTATTAATTGTGTGATTTCCTCATATGGTATCAGCCTTCAAAGCATATTTTGTAAACATTTACGCCAGAGACAAATCATTACTTTAAAACAATGTTACGTACAATGTTTTCTTCTTTTTTAAATAAATGGACTTTCTTTCAGTTACTTTAAATTACTTTCATGATATCGGTTTTAATGATATTGAAAAGTATAACACGGTTTTTCGAAGTTAAACTTAATTTGATTTATTTATATTAAATTGAAGTAAGTGTGTGTGTACTAAAGATATATTAGTCAAAAAATTCATTAGAGTTATGTTTGTTATTTTGCTCAAGAAATGTATACAAAAATCAAATAACAGTTTGATTTACAATTCAATTATTTTAAAATATTGCACATAGTTTTTTTAAGATGTAGGATTTTAATCAGTTACTAAAATAATTTTATAAGATCAAATATCATTATTACCGAAATTTTAAAAATCAAGAGCTCTTCTTAATACTAACAAAAATCTAAATCTTTTTTTGGTTTACATTAAAGAGAGAATTAAAAGCAGGAGAAAACTGCTGATTTCCTCCTTTAGTCTGCTTGAAATTGAGTAAACTCTATTTTACTCTGATTAATAATTCTATAATTCTTAATTTCGCTGTGAAACGTTTTTAAATTCCATATTTTCCGAAATATATGTGCTCTCATTAAGTTTTGAGGACTCGTTTTAAAAATGAAAAAATTCACATGCTTAAAAAACAATACACATGCCATTTCTTTTTAAGTTACCCTAAACATAAACAGCTCTGTAGAGTATAAGTGGTTTATTATTTTATTAAAATTTAAATGCTTTTTATATTGTTTTAAGGTACTGCGTTCGGGACCGTAATTTTTAACCGTATGTATAATGATATTTAGTGTCAGTTGAATTAAAACATGTACATAAAATTGTTTTGTTAGAATATTATTTTAATGCAATATTTTTGGCGAAGAACGACATATTTTCGAAACATTCTCCTATAATGAAAAATGCTTCTATATTAATACTTTGCTTATATGTAGCTAAAGCTTCTAACAGAGTCTGAATTAGGACTTTTGAGTTACATAACTTAGGTGTGGAATTATTCCTATTTTAATATATATCAGAGTTGAGCAATTTTAATAAAAAACACTGCTATTATTTGAATTGATCGTAACTCTGAAAGTAATGTGAATTTTTTTAAAAATTCTCATTCAGTCTCTGTATAGAAGTCTTAGCTATACACATAGGCAAAGTATTATTATTATAGAATCATTTTTAATAAAAGGAGAATGTTTTGAAAATATTTCATTCTTTCTTAATTTTTTGACGAAAAATTGAATTTAAATCTCTTTTTTTTCGTAACAATATGCTTAAAACAATTTTATATGTATGTTCTAATAGTGAACTAACCCTAAATATGAAAAAAAAAACATTATTCATTCATATACTTTTTTAAAAGCACGGTTCCGAATGTAGTCCGTTTTCTTAAGGTATTCGACTACCCTAAAATTGTGAATTTTGTCAAAAATTGACATTTTTTTATGATTTTATTTTACAGCTTTATAAAAATTATTAGCTTTATAAAAATACGAAGTTTATTATTTTCCGTTCACTAGAACAAAAACTACAAATATTTTGCTAAAAGCAGATGCCATTACTTGAAGTAAGATGTCGTACATTAAAATGCGTTTTACTCGAAATGTGTGTGTGTGTTTTTTAAAATGCTCAAACAAGAACAGTGATTGCTCAAAAAGTTTTGAAAATAATTAATTGAAATTTTTTGTGTACGTTCTGTATAATAGTAGAAGTGTTTTCACTTTCAGATTTATCAATAACTGTTTTATTACAAAATTTTCAGTCCCTTATGTGAATATAATCACTGTTTTTTTTTCAAGCAATTTCATGTAATAATTAAGATAAAATGCTCTAGTAAAAATTAAAATATCTCTTATCCAGAAGGTCATTTCAAAAATGAATAAAAAAATTGAAAATTGAAAATTAGTTCATAAACTTTTGGTACAGAATGGATCCCGTTAAAGTTATTTTTTGTAAATTTTTACCCATTTTTTCCCTCTTAGTAATAACAATTTCTTTTTCTCTTCTTAATTTTAGCCTATTTTTCTTAAAATGTGCTAAGCAAATCTAAAAACCACAAAAAAATCCACAAATCTCTATTTTTCTTTAAAAAAAAGTTGCTGCAAGTAGTAGGATGCCTTTAATATCGAACTTCAAATAATTGTCTTTTGAACTTTTTTTTTAAACATAGCTAAATTTAGGATCCTTTTAAAGGTTATTCTTTTATGATAAAGGATATTGAAAAATTAAAATAACTTACCAATACTTGGTATAGAAACATTCGAACATCTTACGTGTTTTTTTAAAAATACATTAATTTGTGGTATAATTTGAATAATAATAATTCGTATAATAATTATCTAGAACACTAAATTAATACCCGAGAGCAATTACATAAATGGATTATTACAAATAAAAATGATACGTAGCACACTTCAAAAACGCTTATGTTATGCAAATGTCTCTCCGTAGCATTACATATTTATTTGTTCATTATTTTCGTTTCAGTCCTATGATATTTGTTTGTTTTTCAAATGACGATTTATTTACCTCTCCAGCTCTTCTCGCTATTTGAGAAACTTAAGCGTATTTGTTATTCAATTCATTCATCTCTGAGTTTTCTACGCTATTATTCTTTCATTCATACATACACACACTCACAAAACGTACTAATATTTTTATTTATAAACTCTTCGATGGATCATTATACATTTCTTTCAACAAGATGGGTTTCACTCACATTTTCATTGTTTCCTCAAATGGATCTTAATGTACTTGAAAGTAGCAAAACATTTATTAATCGGTTGAATTAATGAGAATTGAATGTTTTCTTTGAAATTTTTTCGAAACTTACGAGTTTTAAACGTATAGGTAACTTTGTAAAGTCTCGATCACGGGGAGTCTGGAAAATTTTCAGTAAAGACACTGAACTATCCAATTTATTACAGAATATAACATAGCCATAAAACTGAAATTGAAATGTTAACGAAACTTCTTTTTTAAATTGATTTTCGAGTTTTTTTGTCTCATTTGATTAATTATTAAGAATAGAAAGGTACATTTATTTTTTTTAAAAAAAGGTGAAAAATTGTTTATAAAAATGTGACATATATAATACCCAAATTCCACACATAAATAAGATTTTCATAACTGATTGAAATACGGAAAGTTTACAATTATTACTTGTATTCCAGTTACAAGACGAAATAAAAGTAACATTTCATTGTTCCAATTGCATTAAAAATATCTCTCTCTCTCTCACACACACACACTTTATATGTACATACCGCACTGTTACAACTTCGTTTAGCGCTAGAATTTTTCATTCTTGGCGTGATGTTGTGTTATATTATCTTCTTAAAAATTTCTTTTGTATTTAGATGTTTATAAATTTCTGACTTAAGTATGTATATTTATTTTTTTACTTGATATTTGGCATTGGTAATTTACTTTTAGTACTTTTAGAATTATTCTTCCAGCATTATGAGTATCCTCCTTAGTATTTTTATGAAATATTATTCTTACTCCATTTTTTTTTCTTACAGGTCAGTGGTATAGGCAAATATAGGGGAAAGAGTTGGCTGCCCTTAAAACTAAGATTAAGCATACAATCTTAGTTCCTATGACTAAGATAAGGTTTTTATACAACTAACCTGTATTGCCTTGTTATATTTGTATTTATTATTTTGCTTTATTAGATTCAGGACATTTTAGTACATGATTATATATATATATATATATATATATATATATGTATGTATATGTGTGTCTGTAAAAGAGATATATGTATTATTATTATCATCCTTAATATTAATGATGGCTCATTCTTATTTCTTTCCCCTACAGGCAAGTTGCATACCAAATTACAGATGAAGGCTGGCTGGCCTGAAAACAATGTTTAAACCTGAAATCTTAGTTCCTAAGGCTAAGACCTTGCTATGGTACTACTGTGGCTAACTTATTTCTGACCTATACTGTCCTGATATACTTCTCTTTTTGCTTTGCTTCTTTAGATTTATAACTATTAATATATATTATATATATATAAAGATGGGTGCATCATCTTAGGTGTTTGATATTTTAGTGTTGTAATATCTTTCAGAATGCGATGGTGAATAGTTTAATTTTTCAAGTATAATGGTTTAATTTTAACTTTTTAATTTTTCAAGTATAATGGTTTAATTTTAACTTTTTAATTTTTAAAGTATAAAGGTTTAATTTTAACTTTTTAATTTTTAAATTTTTGAAATTTGGATATTTTCCAATTAACTTACCAAGTTGCAATAGGGGGAAGGTTGGCGCCATCAAACTAGTTTAACCCCACTTATCGGTCCTAAGTCCGAGATTGCACTTGGATATTTTATAAGTTTTTATTTTATTTTATAATTTTTTAATTTTGTTTGAAAACGATGGAATTTTTTCTTTTATATTCGCCATTGATATTTTGAAATGGGATTTAGTATTATAAGATTCATATATTTCAATTTTTCAATTGATAATTGTGATTGATTTTATATATTTATATATATATATATATATATATATATATATGTGTGTGTGTGTGTGTGTGTGCATGGTCAGTAAGCCTCGGCCACCGAGTTTTAGAGTGTAAAAACTGTTTGAGTTAAATATATTTATGTAAATAAATATATGTCAGTTCCTAAGGCTTCCAAGACTAATAGTTTGTTATAGTACTGCAGAGGCTATCTTATTTTTGGCTTATACTGTCTTGTCATACTTTTATTTTTGTTTTCCTTTTTTAGATTTACAGTAATTTAGCATATGATGATTTATTATATATATATATATAGTGTGTAAATTCTCTTTTGAAAGATGAACATGTATCAAATAAAACCGAAAAAAATTGAGATTGTAAGAAACCAAACATATAGAAGGATACATGATAAATTAAAATTTTAATAGGTTAAGAATATAAAAAATGGATGCTTTAGTATTATAAACATTCCTGACTAAGGACAGCTTATATATAAAATAATTTATGTAAAAGTAATAATTTATATATGTATATACATATATATATGTATATATATATATATAGTTTGGTTTCTTACACACAATCTCAATTTTTTTCGGTTTTGTTTGATTAATGTTCATCTCTCATTAGTAGAGAATTTACACTAGATATTTATGTATAAATATAGATAATTCTTACTCGCTACATATCAATTGAATAGTTCTTGCAAAGGCACTGTATTATGAGTTTCCTAAGAGAAAATCAACTTTATTACTTCAAGAGGACAATGTATGACAATTAATTGAAGTAAATCTACAAAATTCAAAAATTAGAAAGTAAAGCAACATTATTTTAAATAATCTTATTCAAACGAACAGTAAGTTCTAGATAAAAAAAAAGAAATTCGTATTAAATTTCAATCAGTTTCTTCGTATAACAGTAAACTGAGAAATCAAATTCGATGAATTTTAACGATTTGAAACATACTATCTTTAAAACAGTTCCTGACGCCTCGGTTGATTACATTCTAGAAAACCATTCGATTTCCTCATTGGGTTTTTCAAGCTAATACCGCATAAAAAAATCAGATTTCCGAATAAAGAGGAAAACCATTTCGAAGAAGCAAGAATGATAATAATAGAGTTGGTGTAACATTTCAAAAATCGCTTTATGAAACTGGTTCCTCATTACACGTTCAAGGAAAAACAAATCACTCTTAAACAATACAAATTAATAATAGCCTTTCAGGTTCAGAAAGCTCGTTATGTTTTAGGAACACATTGATTTTACGTTAACTCTCAATTCGATTCAAACTACGAAGGTTACGGTGTTATTCGATGAATGTATATGCTTCCGATATATTGCATTGAATAATGTTATTGTAATCGATAAATAATGTATAGAAATCCATTACAAAGCTTCGTTGCATTCGTCTCTACTTCGATTACAGGCGTACAAATGCACAGAAAAAAATGGTACTGATCGTTCGAAAGAATTTCTAATTCGTTGTGTGTAAATGAAGTTTCAAGGTTAGATGGTTTTAATGTTTACATTAATAAATACTAGTGTTAACCATAGTTGCTACAGGATGTTGCTTTTAACAATAAAATTAATAATAATTCATAACTGAATATTTTAAATTTGAAAGTTAGTCTTGATGCGTATTTGCATACATGTAAAGATTGTTCTAAATTGTTCCAAATGATGAAAATGAAAAATAATTTTTAGGTGACTGACTACATTTGGAATAATGATTTTGAAAAAAAGAGTATTGTGTGATGAATCATTTTTTTTTATATTTCGAGTCATTTGAGTTTGAATATACATATAAAACTTTTTTAAGAATATCATTACAATAAAAAAGTTATTTAAATGAAATTTTTTGGCAAAAAGAAACAAAAAATGAAGTAAAATAACATATTTTAAAACATTCCTTTATGAAAAATGCTTTTCTATAATAAGAATAATATTTTACCTATAAATAGTCAAGACTTAAGTACAGTCTGAACTAAGATTTTTGAAGTAATATATAAGTTAGGAGTGTTATATATTATTTATATTTTAATATATCAGAGTAGAGAAATTTTAACAAAAGAACACTAGCTGTTATTTTAATTGATGGTAACTTTGAAAATAATATGAATTTTTCAAAAATCCTAATTCAGACCCTGTATAAAAGTCTAAGTAATACATAGACAAAATATTATTGTTATAGAACAATTTTTCTTGAAAGGAGGATGTATTGAAAATGTTCCATTCTTTCTTCCATTTTTTGCCAAAAAATTACATTTAAATAATTTTTTCTTGTTTTAGTATTCTTAAAACAGTCTTTTCTGTTATTTCTAACTCAACTGTCACTAAATATCAAAAGAACTATTCCTTTACACACTTTCGAAATCATGATTCCGAACGTAGTCAACTTTATAAAGTCATTTCGCATTTTCACATTAATTATATAATTAATTATTTTTAAAATTTTATCACAAAAACTATTAATATTTTTTTGACCAGATTGTATAAAAGGTTTCAGATAATATACGACAGTGCACAATAGTTTGATTTTAAAATTATTTTATTGAAAACTTACAATTAATTACAAACACATTTAAGTGTTTCTCCATTATTTAATACTGTAGTTGCAACAGACATGTTATTTAAATTTTTTTTATGAAAAATATACTTATATATTACCCTAATATCAATGAAATTTTTCATAAGGATTTCAATTATATTTGAATTAATTAAAAAATAAATAAAATGGCTTTACTTTTACGAAATTCTGGATTTCATTAAACCTAGGGTTACAGAAAAATTACTTATTAGCTTAACAATAAACGTAAAACATTTGCTAAAATATGTGTGTGTACATTTTTCATTAATTAGAATATCAAATTAATGTCCTTTTTTTCATAAAAAAAATCAAGCTAGAAAACTTTAAACATGAAAAGTACGCGATAAAAATAGTGATCTCATAAGTTTTCATTAATATATTTTAGGTCATTTCTATTTCTATTTAAACAAATTAAAGTCAGGCGATAGTTTAATAAATATTTAATTTTTAGAGTATTTTTATATATTTTGATTCATCCAATTCTTTGATTTTTTTGTTCTACTTTTTGTATAGTTAAAACAAATTTTATACACACAAGATTAACGCTATAGCCAATGATTATACATTTTTCTTGCAAGTCATATTCTACCTTGAAAGCAATAACGAAACTGTTCGAAAATGTTTGACAAACGATTCTGGGCTCCTAGTCCGAGATGCACCGTTCTAAACTGAACAAGAATGCTGCCTTCTCTATAACCTCCTTAATAGCATGGCTTCATTTAGGGTTGGGCTAAATTAGCAGATGGCAAAAACATACCCCACAAGTGAGGAGCTCTTATCATTTATTATTTATCCTAGTGATTGATAGCGCTTCCCTGTCGAGAATTATGTTTCGGTCTCTTTTTAGCTGTGCAATTAAGTTCCAGTTAATTAGCGCGGGACATAGAATAATTCGATCGTAAAGAAAAGAATAGTTCTTTACAGTAGAAGTCATTTTTTATATTTTATTTCTCCATTTGCTTATAAAAATGTATTGAGTGTAGAATAATGAAATTAACTCACTGATACTCGAAAATATATTTAGAGTAACATAGAGTAATCGCTCTTGTTGTGACTGTAACTGACTGTGCCAAACAGCAGAAGCGACCTCTAGTGAACACTGATCTTTAGTAGAGACCAGGTGAGGAAAGAAATCGTTCATGTTCTTTTCCCACTACTTTTGTTAATGATTTGTGTTATCTTTGCCAACCTAAATAAATAAATAATTGCTAATCGAAAAAAGAATTTATCGAACCCAATCTCGAATTTGCTACATTTATTTTGATCTTTAACGTCCAATGTTCTACTTAGTTATATTTCATTCAAATGCAGGTCAAAATGAATTTTCAAATAGCATTCAAATAACAGTTATTTTTCTGAACATGCATCTTTTAAAAAGTCATTTCAGTATAAAATTCCTTCTCAGTAAAAAAAGGAGGAGAATTTTAATATGAAAAACTAAGCATATATATTCAACTATCAATATTCATAATGATTTACATCCAAAGTTATTTTACCTCAAATGTCAAATAGTATATAAATACAAAATTAATCAGCCCTTCTCTTTTCTAATATATCAGCCCAACTTATCGAATACAGATGCATCTCAATCATAGAATGCAGGACTAAAAAGACGGCTGTAAATCGTTCCAAATTCTAGTTTTTGATTTAATGTGTATCATGATTCAAAATGAAGAAATAATTTACATATTTCATCAGCACTGTTTATATCATTTGATTTATTCATTAAACTATCCCTAAAATATATTGCCTTCATAATTATTCAAATATTGCATGATAGAATATTTTTGAATTCTTTTTTATGTACAGCAACAAACGATTTTTTTTTCAAAAAAAATAAATAAATAAATAAATAATAGCGATAGAAGTAATTTTGAATTCAGGTTTATTTTAATTCTGCGTATATAACATTTTCTTTAATATTACATTATTTAAACTTCTTTTCATGCATCGTTCTTGACAAAACCTTGTGAGACTGTCATTTCTTGGATAACGCATTTATTTTAAGTAGCGTAATATATACTGATATACATTTTAAAATGATGTGAAATAATTTTTAGCAACAAAGGTTTTATTTAACAGCAAAAACAAAATTACTTAATCTGAATATAAAACGGAACAGAATATTAAAAACGTGCAATTTCATGTACTATCCAAAGTTCTACTTGATTTTTCCTAAGTATTTTAGAATTTAGAATAGAAAATTAATATTGCGCAAAAATTTTTCAAATAACATTGATTAATTTGAAACATATATTCCGAAGCAAAAACGCAAACGATTCCAAATTTCTTTTTTTGAACTGAACTAACATCATCGATAAATTGAAATTATTCTCCATTTTTTCAGAGAATAAATGAAACTAATACTTATACAAAATTTCAAGTGACATTATCTGAAAATATGCTACAAACGATCAAAACTTATCTTGAAATTATTTTGATTATGGAGGAAAGGAGGTAATTTGAAAAGCAATGGAAAATGGCAACAGCGAGGAGAAAGAACTACATAAAAGCAAAATCGCATTTGAAAAGCGATTGAAATGCTTTTCAATTTGGCTAAAAGTACTGTCAAATGCTTCTGTAATGTAAGTAATGATTCCTTAGAATTTGAAAACGGAAGCTCATTAGTTTTTGAACCCTTAGGAAAAAAAATACAATTTCTTTGTTTAAAATACTGCAAAACTCTCTTTATTGTCTATCGATTTTTGTACTTTGTTATGGAATAAAAGACTGATTCAATGATAAACAATTTATTCCTGGTAAATAAATATGAAAATACTTAGGATTCAGTTGTTCTTAAATTGTGATACGTGTATCTCTAAGTATACTAAGATTTTAAGATTTTTAAAAGGGGGAGGGTACTCAGCAGTCCTGAAGAAAATGATTTTTTTTTGACAAATAGCTTTGAAATAGTTCAGTGAATAATTATTTCCAAAAAAAATCCAAAACCAGAAATCGCTAAATATTACTATGTACTCCGTAGAAATGATATCTAGAATTTTTTTTTGAAGTATTGTAGCTATTATATTCTACAGCTTTTTTTAAATTAAGATATTAACATTGTAATATATTCAATTTTTCTTCAATAAATGATTTTTAATATACAAAGGAAATAGCTATAATTTAACAATATAAAATATAGTTGTAAAAATTTGTAAATTTAAAAAAAAAGAATTTTTTACCAACATTTTTGATTTTTAGTTAAATTTTTAAATGTTATGAAATACTGGTCAATTAATAGCTTTCGAAATGTCTTAAGGCCGTGATAACCTAGTGGCCATGGCCAGTCCAGATTTCACTGAAGACCTGCAGTGTAGAGGAACTGATGCACGTCAAATCTATCATGGCTTGAAGTCCACCCGTTGGCGTGGTGTGTTAATTCGGAAAGGGGGTGTCAGCTGAGGTGCTGGTCTTGTCACTTGACCGAGGCTCAAAATTACGAGGTCCCTCACCAATACTGTAATGCTACTAAACACTTACTAGTTCAAAATGTCTTATCAAAACTCAGTTTTCAGTGCATTCATTCGTAAAACTCTGCTTAGAGGCACCTTATTTTAAGGGTGCATTAGACGCTTTGTGGTGATCAAATACAACCTGTGGCGCCCACAAGGGGGGGGATCGGGTCGGATTCCCCCAAAATTCTCGATTTTTTTTCAGTTGATTATAATCCTATGTATATAGTACATAAAAAGAAATAAAGTATTTGTTACTAATAAATAATTTTATTAATTAATGCTAATTATTCATTCATATCAGAATGAACGAAGACCGCACCACTAAAAAAGTCTTCAATGCTCAACTAATTGGCACATGAAGAAGGGACAGGCCAAATCTTTGATGGATTGATGGTCTAGAAAAATATCTCCTAGTTCTCAAAACTAGGAATTGGGGAACACTAGCAGGAAGAAGGCTGGCCTGGGAAAGGCTTCTCAAGAAGGCTAAGGCCCACCCTGTACTGTCGTGCCACTGAGGAAGGAAGGAATTATTCCTTCAATAATTAATTTTTACTACTTTGTTGCCAAAAATTGACAAAATCAAAAGGATATGTTGGGCGGCGTATTGGAGCATGATACGAGAATAGTGGACTTAGACCCTGGAACCCCCCTTTAAAAATTTTCTGTGTGCGGTATTGAATACAACTCAGGAAAAGTGCTATGAATAATGAATTCAAAAACTAAAAATAATGAATACAAAAACTAAAAAGTTTAATGGAATGAATGTCAAAAGGAAGATAAGTGTTAAAAAGTGTGCAGAGAAAAGACTTTCAAATACATGCTAGGATGTTTTGGAAGTAATTAGAATGCTTATAGAAATCTAAATCTGAATTTTTTGTTTCTATGAATATAAAACAATTGGAGATATTTCTACCTGTAATAAAAATAATTTAAAAGTTTTATTTGAAATTCATTTTTGAGACTTAGTGTAAAATATTTATACATATATGAAATTTGAAGCAACGATTTTTAAAAATGAAAGTAGAAAATTAATATGTAAGATTGGCAAAACCGAAAATTTTCCATTATATATATAAATGTCTGATTGTGGCATTTGTATGTTAATTTCATACAGGATATCCTTGCAAATGTTGTGTGATATTATACAATATTGTATTGCAATCCTATACGAAACGGGAAATTGCGCGATTATAAGATAGTATAATTCCCTCACTAAATTCATAATATTCTTTGGAGAGGAAGCAGGATACTTTTTTTTCCGTGGGAAATGAATTTATTACAATAAACTAGGAGAAAAATAATTGTGAGCACCTGAGGAAATCGTTCATTTTTACATTGTGAAAATACATTATCTGCTTCAATTTATCTTTTTAAGGAAAGGTAATAGCTTTTCAGAACTAAAAATTGCATATTTGATATACTTTAATAAGTTCTCATAAATCAATAAATGCTGATTATTTTAAGTTAATTTTTTACGGTTTGTTCAATGGAGTACAAAGTTAAAAGTACTGGACCAGTTTCTGTTATAAAATTAATATAGTTTTTAAATAGTATACAATATAAACACAAATAAAAATAATAACAACAAATGAACTTTCTCATACCTTCAAGATAATATTCAAAAAATTAGCGGAAGGATGTATGCCATTATATTACATAACATTAAAGCTAATAAATGCCTTTATTTTGAAAATCTCAAATCTTTTACACTTATCTCTCGTTTAAGTATTTTTTAATTAAAAAATTCCTAATAACTTTTATTTAATATTCTTTTTATTTATTGTACTACAAAATAAAATTAGCAACGAAATAAAATCTATTGATTTCACTGAACAAAATCGAAGCTCACAGAATAAAGATCCGCAGGTACAAGATGCATATAAAATATTGTAACTCTGCATCCGAAGTTTTTTTGTTCTTAATTTAGTGGTAAAGTGTTTGTGAAAATTAGAAACTCAAATAGTCAAATTTAAAAATAGAACTTTAATTTTTTTACAATACAATCCATATTTTTTCATGCTTAAAATGTATTCACTTCACATGTTGGGGCTTTTATTGAATGCTCATGAATGAATTTTTATATTTCTTTCTAATTCTCGGAACCCTATGAGCCTTTTGTACCAAAGAAGATTGAATCTTGGTTTCTTTTGTTATAATTATATTGTCAGCCTGAAAAACAGACACGACAAAAATTACACTGATTAAAAACCTAAGTGCTTCCCAATATCTAGATTCTAGATAATCAGCTATTTCATCATTAAATATCTCTTTTTTTTTTGTCTCATTTACAGCATTACTAACTGCTGTTTTGGAAGAAACCTATACTTTTGTTTAGTATTCTAAATTGTAGAATTGAAACTCCTTTCAGCTCAGAGTCTTTCGACCCAAGGTTTTTCTAATAGTTTAGGTGAATATGACAAACTATCTGCAACTGAAGATTCGGCTACATTCACTCACAGATAAAAACGACAGACACAATACTTTTATTTTCTGTGATTTCGCACTTTGATAAACATATCAGAAAATAGCATCAACTGAGCAGAAGCAGTGCATCCGTTCATTAGTTGTCAAAAGATTATGACATTAAATATAACCCATCGGTTGAAGAAATCTAATAGCACATCCCAAATACGAATGGAAATTAATGGAAAAGCTATTTGTTTAAATTGTTCTTAAAGGTACAAACCCCTGTTTACATTTCGGTTTTTATATTACAATCGGATTTAGATGCTGCTGCTACAAAAAGTGTGTTTCTATAACATTCTATATTAATTTTTAAAAGTGTTTTGAAAAATAGATTTTTGAATACTTTCAAATACATTATCAGCCTTTAATTCATTGCTGATTGAAGTCACTTTCACTTTTACTTAATGCAATGAAATTATTTCCAATTCAATTTAATGCATAAAAATGTCTTAAGTTAGTTTCCCATTAAATAATCCATTCAATTATACAGATATATTTAAAATATAATTTAGTCTTATTTTTAGACCATTAATTTACAAAATACATGCAACAAAGTATGAAATAATGCATATGCGATATTAATTTAAGTTTTATACATAATCTTATCTTTAAAAGAAAAACTGCTGGGTATATACTTTAGAATAATAACTTACGAACACACTATAAATTTACGCAAAGTCATATAGATAAAAATTCTTTTTGCAGTTCAAATATATGTGTGTGGATTACCTTAATTTTTTTTTTATTCTATCTCAAAGTAAAGCTTGTAAATTTTAGCCTTCACAAGTACAATTCATATAATATAGAATTTAAAATTGTTTATACTGACCAATAAAAAATATTTTTCAGAAGTTTAATAACTTACTATGTTAAACTCAATCAAATGATAACATATATGAAAACCTTTTTTAAATAAAAATAATAGAAATAGTCAGTTAAAGTAGCAATATCTATTTGCGTACAGTAAATTAGACACACCATACAAAGATGTACACATATCATCTAAAGTGAGCCTGAAACAAATATCCCAAAGAACGCTTCATTATCAGAAGTAGAAAAATTCATAATTATCATTGAACAATATATATAGTCACTCAAAAAAGTATTGGGACACACTTGGCATGTATAACTGTAAAGCTATTTGTAAAAATATTTATCACATTAAAACAAAATGGATTAAGATATATTTTAACGTTTGGTGTACAGTATATAATGAAAATTTTATTAGTATTCTAGAATTATAATTTGATCTAGCTTTTCAAATATAATTCAAAGGCACACTGGAGTCAAAAAAGTGTTGGGACACTTTTGAAATGAGAAATTTAACAAATATATAGCGCATCAATAGAATTTAATTTCACACCACTTTTTTAGACTAGATGTTTAAACATAAAAGTTTTAACAAATCAGATTAGTTAAAGAAAGAATGGCGAGAAACAAAGATATATCGGTTGGTGTGCGAAATCTCGTAATAAGTAATTGGAAAGAGGGGAAATCAGTTCGCTGTATAGGAAAAATCTTGAAATTGAGTAAGTCTACTGTTTTTAACATCATTGACAGGTTCAAGAAAACAAATAGCGTTGAAAACAAAAATCAGGGCATCCAAGGATATTTAAGGAACGTGAAGAGAGGTGGACTGTGAGACAAGTACACATTAATCCAAGAACTAGTGCTGTAAAAATGACTTTGCAATGTAAAAGTATTTTCAGAAAATCAGTAAATCCTGAAACCGTCAGAAATGTTTTAAGAAAACATAAGTATCATGGCAGAGTACCTCAAAGAAAGCCCTACACCAGTAAAGCAAATAGACATTTGCTAAAATGTATGCAAGGCCAACAGCCAACAGAATATTGGGAAAATGTAGTTTTTGTTGATGAAAGCAAATATAACATTTTCGCAAACGGATGGCAAGCAAAATGTTTGACGGAAATCAAATAAAGCATGCATGTGAAAAATTTACGGCCTACTGTCAAATATGGAAGGGGTAACCAAATTGTCTGTGGCTGTATGACAAGCTCTGGTGTCGAAAACTTACATTTTATTGATGGTATAATGAATAAATATGTCTATCTTGACATTCTCAAGAAAAATTTTAAGCAAAGTGCGAGCAAGCTGGGAATCTCAGGATATTTTAAATTGTACCAAGATAATGACCCGCGACATATTGCAGATATTTGCAAGTAATGGATCCTCTACCACTGTCCTAGAGTTATTAAAACTCTTGCACACAAAGTCCAGACCTTAATCCCATTGAAAATGTGTGAGATTATTTACAGCAAAAACTATATGAACACTAAATTTCTAACAAGTAGGATTTGAGAAAATATTTGGTCGAAGAGTGGACCAAATCGATAAATCGTTTTGCAAAAAAAAATGATCCAATCCATGCCAAATAGACTTCGAGAGGTCATAAAAAGCAAGAGCGGCCCAACAAGATATTAATTTCTAAGTTTGAATTGTTTTGCTTAATTTATTTGGAAGTGTCCAAATACTTTTTTGAGCACGTTTTTTAACTCGATTTCTTTTATTTTCAATTTTAACCATAATTGAATTAATGTATGAGTTTTGTTCAAATTATTATTTGCATTTACTAAAATAACATTTGCTTCTTTTTTTGGATTCAATTGTATGTTAAAGTAAAATATTACGATAAAATTCTATGAACTGGTAGTGTGTCCCAATACTTTTTTGACAGACTGTAGATAATGATAATGTTACTTATTATGGGTACAAAAAATTAATTGTATTTTTGGGCAACAAATAAATAAAAGTGAAAGTAGTAGGGTAAAAATAAAGTAGTAAATAAATAAAAGTAATAAAATCGTATATTAAGTGAAAGAATTCGATTTTTCCTGCTACTATTTCTTATAGATATATTGCTTGTGCTATAATCAAGAATACAAGAATTGATTAAAAGTAGAATGAAACCATTTATATAGAATTTTAGGACAATCGTAAGATTACCAGTTTAGTCTCAAAAATTCCAAATTATTTATTTATAATTTGGTTTCCTAATTGAAATATTTTGAATTCCGAACAGTTTTGATATTGCATTGGAATGGTGTTAATTTGAATTTATATTTCTTCTTTAATTACTATTCATGTGTTCCATAAAAAATATATTCCTTGCATAATACAAAATCTACAGATAAGTTAAAGCTCTTGATGTTAGATTTTTCGTTAATGAATAAACTTGATATTAAATTTGATTAAATATCTTCAATTTATATCACATGTTATAGAAGTGCGAAAGTTCTTTTAATTAAAAACCCTGATTTTTTTAAAAACATTTAAAATATATATTTTAATTATTAATAAGTGTTGATAATTTATTATTTATGCGACCAATATAATTCAAATAATATTTAATCTAATGATGAATCATAATACCATAATATAAAAAAATTTAATCGTTATATTAATTTTAAAAATAACTTAATTATGTTTAGAATAAATAGTTTTATACTCCTGCTCAACGATGTGAGCATTCCAGAGACTTAAGAATAAAAATCATCTAGAATTCTCACATGAAATAGCGAAAAGAAATAAGTAAAGGATCTTGATTTGTTTTTATTTTATTAATTTTTCAATAAAAAGGATTTAGATTAGAGAAAAAAAATTGTTTAAATAATGTGAGGCAACATAAAGCACACCACGTCAACTGTTTTACAAAAATAACAAAAGGCGAATTTTAATGAGAACGAATTAAATAATGTTCCAAAGTGTATGCTTTGTTAAAAGTTAGTTCATCATAATGTATAAATTTGAATAAGATGCCTTTTATGTGTCATTTTAATACATATACACTGGTCACCAAAAGTTAGAGCAAGGTGTTTGGGCTATTCATTTGTAAGAATGTAGCTAAATTTAAGAAAGTTATATTATTTCTACATATTATTTTCGTGTATATTACATTTAATGACCTTTATAATTTATATATTAAGTTACAACTTTAACAAGTAAAATAAAAAAAAATTAAGTCAATTCCTACTTATATAGATCAACAAAGTAAAATTTTATTTTAGCTACTTTTTATTAAATAGTTACAATTAATATAAATGTGTATATACATATGACATAATCACAATATTAAGAGGTAGTTAATTTTTATTAATTATCATTAAGAATCGTATTGTCATCCAAAATAATCGTGTATATAAAATTTCAGTTCAACTGAATGCTTTAAAACGTGAGAAAAAAAAAACCTTTCCAAGTTTTGACACAAGTCGCCAAAAACGATGTCAACGTGGCTGTATTTGTAATTCTTTAAATAATTAGTTTTACTTAATTAATTTTTATTAATTATAATTAAAAATTATTGTATTGTTATCCAAAATAATCATGTATGTAAAATTTCAGCTCATTTGAGCGCTTTAAAATGTATTTTTATCAACGATTGAAAATTCCACCAAGATAAATAAATAAATAAATAGAGATTGTGAGCTAATAGTAAGAATTGAAAAAAAAGTCTGTTCTTAAACAAAACTTGAGTAATAACTTTTTCACAAATTTTTTGATTTATTAAAACATATAACTTCCTTTAATCATAATGTAATATCGACTTTGGTTTTCATTACACACCGATCCGGACACATAATTTGGTATCGTAGCTCACAGATGGTGCTCTCCCTGTTGCAGATCATAAAAGTTTATGGGGAAAAGAATAAATGTTATAACTGCTTATATGTAGCCATGTTTCTCCCTAAAGTGGGACAGATTTGTTTTAAGTCAGGTGAGCATGATGACTATTCCATTTGCCTAATAACTTGATCCAAAAGGTATTTGCTTACAAGCATAACTTGATGTGATCAAGAATTGTTGACAATCACAATAAAATTATCACCAATAATAGCAGCATCATATGTTTATCAAGGATTGTGTCTCTATATGTTTGATTTTTCACAATACCTTCATTTAACACAGAAAAGTCTGTGTGACCTATCAATGAGATTCTGGCGTACACTGTTTCAAAATTCGTTGCAGTCGTGTCTTTTAACAATGTTGGAATCATGGTGACGTTCCATGTTTCCTCCTAATCAGAACACGACGAGAACCATTAACTAAAGTGAACCTAGACTCATTTGTGAAAAATACAGACTACTATTCATTCCTGGTCCAGTAGACATATTCTTTAGTCCAATTTCATTAGGACCTATTTTTGTATTCGATTTCATGGGACACATCGAATCGGCATTCCTTGCATACCAGCCTCTAGGACCGTGATAGCTAACTTGCTTTTTCCAGTTGCTACAAAATGGGCTGCAACCAGTTGAGATTCGCACGCGCGCAGTAATGTTTCTCGTTCCTTGTGCAGAAAGAGCTAGTAAACGATACTCGAAAGTTATAACATGTGAGTGACTCAAATCAAGCCTTCTTGCACCTGAATTTTCCAAACTCGAAAAAATTCCAAAGCAACTGGACAATATCGCTAGAGACGTTAAACACTATAAGTTATGTGACGGGTCGATTTTCATATATTCAATAATACTCCATCTAAAAAAACAATCAGGTAAAAGTCTTCTATTTTTCAAATATCAACAATACTTTGAAGCCAGAGCTTTGAGATTAATAAAACAATTTTTGAAATTCTTCGAAATTTCAGAAGATTATTTTGGAAGAAATTTATGCATTTTATTGCAAATTTATGCATGCAATTCTTTCCGTTTTTGTAAAAGATAGAGTGTTAGTCATAAAACTTATCGTTTCCTATGTTAAGATGATGTACAACCCTTCATAAAAATTTATTTTAATAAATTTATCAAGAATTTTATAGAAACACAATACAAAATAAATGTTAACCGTAACTTTTTGGAGGCCTGTGTAATAACAGTACGAATTTAAGTAGGTATATATTAAAACTCGAGCATGTTATATTAAGTAAGTATACGTATGATTGTGAATCACAGATAGAGCCTTTTTGTTTTTTCGCATCAAACTATTATAAAAGAATTATTTTTTGTGAGAAAACTTGAAAGAATAGTAAATCCATGCACATTCTATTCCTCTTATAACAATAACTAAGGAATTATAAACTCATGTTGGTATTTTTTTAATCATAAAAATCAAAATTTGAGTGTACAATGTATAAAATGCGAGTCTTTTATATATACAGTTAAGTAGCTTAACCTTAAAAGATTCCTTATTCTTTTATTATGAACTGTTATCGTAAGTGTCTTTTAAGTATCTTATATTAAGTACCTTATTCGAATCAATATCCGTTTATCTAAGAACACAATTGTTCGATTTACATATATTTCAATATACTTAGCTCTCAATTGTTTTAGGTGATTGTCAGAGATAATCGAGAAAATGGATGTATTAGAAGGAAAAAAAAGAGCACAAGGAAAAGATGCTGTTATGTTTCAATTGTGAGATTTATCTAATTTCTAATTGTTTCAATTCAGTTACTGGTATTGTTTTATTTTAGTCAGACATAATGATACAAAAATAATTCTTTTTATCTGAATATTAGAGACAAAAACTAACAAAGCAAATTTTTACTATGTTTTTATTTTAAATTTGAATTCAATATGGGTATATAGCGAAGCAAAGTCGCTCAAAATATTAACCACTGTGATCAAAACTTAATAACATTTTACTAAAACTTTTACTTTGATAAAAATCATGTAAAACATGTGTATATATAGGAGACACATCCATATCTATTGGAGAAAAGCAACTCACTCCTTCATTCCCTCATCACAAGAGCTCCAGAACTATTAGACTTACAGTCTTGAAATTAGGCAGGAATATTTCTTTTAATGAGTAGAGATCCGCTTAAGACGAAAATAGAATCCCAAAGGGGAGTTAAGGGAGAATAATAACCGAAAATTCCCATGTTTGAACTCTAGGTACCTACAAATTTGAGATTTAGTAAGAATGTTTCTTTCGTTTTGTAGATATCTGCTAAAAATGGGTTTTGCGGAAATCGACCTCCAAGGCGGTTTGCAGTGGGCAACAAAAACAAGAAAAATACATAGATAACAAAACATGTACCGTTTTGAAGAATTAGACATATTTGGAATTTGTCAAGAATATTTCTTTTAATGAATGGAGATCCGCTAAAACTGATGTTTGAGGAAATTCACTACGAGAGGGGGGGCGACTACAGGGGCATAAATGATAAATATAACTCTGATTTAAAAATACGTGTCCTGTCCCTTTTGAATCAAGAGACGAGGACTAAAGGAATATTTTTCAATACAATCAAAGGCTTAATGCTAGGACTTGAATAAAAATAAACTAAGTAGAATGTATAGTCTTACAATGTCATCAAATATCCAAGAAAGTGGGCAAGTAACGGTTAGTATTTTAATAAAACACACAGTTCTTGGAAATTTTCTCGATTAATGTCGCTAAAATAAATGTACTTTTGTTTCATAATACAAAAAACAGACAACAAGTTCTACAAAATATTAATAATAAAAGACAAATTCTGAGATCTAACAGGAAATATCCAAATATTCATCTTTCTTTGTTTATTAAAAAAAACTACAAAAACTTTCTTGTTTTGTTTATTGAGTGCCTTCTTCCTGAAAGTTTAACACGCACGCATACCACTTCAAATTATCATTATCGTCCATTCAAACATATCTGCCTTGATCGTTATATTGTACTTCAAAAAATTAATCACACGTCCGTTGCCCAACAAGGTTGGAAAAAACATCAATTGTTGAATCGCAGAAATTGATTTACACCTGATTGAAGTTATAATTCACTTCTTTTCCTTTCTTCTACAATTATTACCAGTTCTTTCTTTCCTTTTTTCGGTTCTAATGACGATACCAACAAGGATAATCGCTATATAAGGACAAGTATTACGAAACCAATTTCCACCAACGAATGTAGTCCTTAATTTGATAGAATTATAAAAAATAATTTGGCAATTTTAAAGGTTTTTTTCCCCGAGAGTTGTGGATTAGGGATGTGAAAACTTTTTCTGGTATTAATTCACGTTCGATTATTTGTAATCTATTAACGTAACAATAGAATCTAAAAAATTGGCAACGTTTATTTGAAAAACTTTAAATAATATGCATTATTTTATACCCATCTTTGATTTGTGATTCTGGTAAATTAATCTCTTAATAATTAAAAAAAATTATTTGAGATAAATAATAAAAATGAGCTGGCCTCTGAAATTTATAAAAGAATCATTGCTGTAAATAGATGTTTTTATGCCCTGAAGAGTTATTTAAAATCCAGCTTTCTCAAATTAAGAACTAAATTGCTTCTTTACAAAAGTCTTATAAGATCTGTCCTGACTTATGCATCAGAGACATTAACTTACGCATTAACACATCACTTGGCCAGTGCCTTAACGCGATGAATAAGCTTTGGGAATTTTGGGGAAAAAATCACTGATAAGATTCAGAGAGCTTCTATAAAAATTACATCTACCTTCTATAAAATTACATCACCAACAAATTTCACATATGTACTTTCAATTGGTTATGAAGTTACAATAAAATTACTATGTTAAACCCTTCTATAGAAAACCGGTATCTTCATGTTGATCATGTAGAACATGACATAAGAATCAATCTACATTAATTTACAATTCTTAATTCGACACGTTGAGTCTATTTTACAGCAAGAAGAAAATGTATGACTGCATTCTTGGTTTCTGTACAAAGATTTGTCCTGACTTATGCATCAGAGATTTCGACATTGACTTTAACTGATGAAGAAAGCTTTAGGAATTTTCGAGAGAAAGATGTTACGCTGCATTCTTGGTGGGATCCAAGTAAATGGATCATGGAGAAGAAGATCTAACTCAGAACTCTACAAAATTTACAATCAACTTTGTAAACTTGTGGGTTCTTTTCGGAACGTGCTCGAATTTTGAAAAAAATAATTACAGTCAGGATTTTATCCCTCTGTTTTATTTCACTCCTTGTGTGGGACACCTCATAAAAAAATATAAAGATGATACAAGATTGCAATCCATCGTCCAGCCGTCTTTCTTCCTCCGACCACGTTTTTCTCGCCTCCGGTTTTCTCGCTACCGCTCTCCTTTCTCCCCTGGTTCCGTCTCGTCTCCACTGTCGTTGTCAGGTCCTCCTCTATATATATTGGGCCCACTGCCAGATCTCGTGTGTATGGTTCGACCTGTTGCCAGGTGCAGGCAGTAGATCCTTACAAACTTGATATTGTAAAATTTGTCAAATTACAGAGACTTAAATGGGCTGGCCATCTGGCTAGAATGAATGAAAATCATTGTTGTAAGGAAATCTTTTTGGCAAAGCCCATGGGGAATAAACCTCGGGGCAGACACCAGTGAAAATGGGTTGACTGTGTTGAAAAAGATCTAAATATTTCAAAGGCCAAAAACTGGAAAACTATTTCCAAGAGTAGAGATCCCTGGAGAAAACTTCTGCGGAAGGCCAGGGCCCACCCAGCGCTATCGAGCCATTGAAGAAGAAATTTAAAAAATTGTAAACTTGAAAGTGACAACAGTTTCAGTAAAAAAGTAATAACGCTAATTTGTGAATAATATAACAGTTGATAAAATATAAAAGCTACAGACATTAACATGAACCTTATCATAAAAGATGTACATGAAAGGTTTAATTATGGTTGAAATTAAAGATTCTTTTGTTAAGGAATCAAAAAGAAAAAAAAATTGAATTAATATGATTGAACCAATTTTTTTGGGTACGAAATTTGTATTTATTCAGAAGACTCCTTTTTATAATCCAAAAAACTTCACATTGTGTTAAGTCCTCAAATTTCTTATTTTTCACTGGAATTTTAATGTGAATTCTCTGAAATTTCCCTACTCTTTTTCAGTTTGTGAAGTATACATTTGAACCTTTTTTCTTTGAGAGGAGTAGGAAAAATCTATAAATCTGGAATTCAGTATAGGCAAAAAATAGCATCACTTAAGAGTTTTATTATCATTCTATAACATATTTGTTGGCATCGAAAGTTCGTAAATGTTGTCAGATACATATTCCTATAGATCTGCACTCTAATATAGTTATGCACATCGTATTCGTAAAACAACAAATGCAGTCGGATCCCAATTTAACGAACCCATTTTTAAAGAATTTCGCGATTCGACGAATTGTTCTCAGGTAAAAAAAAAAAAAAAAAAAAAAACCTACGAAACGAATAATAAACCCCGAATTAACGAATTATTTCAGCCGCTGGAAATTTTTTTTATTACATACTAGGAAAAATTGGATTAATGACATATCTTTTTTGTGCGGAACAGAAAAAGATTTTTCTTGTTCGCAACAAATTTCGATGGGAAAGGGTACTATTAGAATTAGACTTTTTTTTACAGGTGTACATGAGTCATGAGTGTAATCTATCGTGTGAGTTTTTGAATAGGATAGGAAATTCCTTTCTTATATATATATCAACCCGTTCCACAACGCAGGGGATATTTTAAGATTTTAACGATTACGTTACATTTGATGATGGACAGCCTATCTGTACAATTGAAGCTGAGGAAATTGTTGATGAATAGCGATTCTGATGCAGAAATTGATAATGAAACTCTTATCAAAACCATTACATTTTCTAATGTTTTACATTGTTCGGAAACTGTGAAAACATACCTCATGAAGTAGGATGTAAATAACGCATTATTTTCTTCTCAACATAAAGTCGAAAAAGAACTCTTTCAAGTCGGGAATCAATCACACAAAGAGATTATCAAACATTTATTAGTCAGTATTTTAAAATTTCGAATTTACTGATGCGTAGTGATTTTCACTAACATTTTCAGTTCAATAAAAAATGAGTAATTTCGAACCAAGGATAGTTTTTGTGTAGTTGCGTATTATAGAATTTGTAAAAGAAAAGAGCAAGAAAAATTGTATTTTGGACCCCGAAATAACGAATGAGCCCGAATTAACGAACAAAATGTTCGGTCTCGATGAATTCATTAAATCGGGGTCCGATTGTATATTAACATACAACTCAGTATGAATTTACAATGCCATACATTGCACACAGAATATGTTTTGTTCAGTTCACACACACCATGAAGATAGGTTTTTTAGATAAAAGAGACCAAAAAAAAGTTAGAAGCGTAAGCAAAGTTTGAAAAATGAGGGGGGACTAGAGGGAGTTAGTTAGAAAGAGAGAAGATGAAAATATGTAGCAATCGGACAACGACTAGATTGATCAATATTGATGAATAAAAGAGATCCTTTTGACTTACAAGAAAATTATAAAGATTAAGTAATGAATTTTTTATTAAATATGTGTAGCAAACCGTTTTATTCGTATAAATACATACTGGAGATCGCAAGATGGTCATGCTTTGTGTCGTATAACTTTTATCCTGAAATATTTTAATACTTATAGTTTTAGAAATCAAGTCCTGAAATAAATGGATTGTTTTAACTAAATTATTCTTTTTCTTGTAATTAAAGGTCGTATAAATTCGGAAGCAATTTTTATGAAAATTGCAGATTTTATGAAGCGCTGGAGAAAATTTCTTTTTGAAATACAAATTTTGTGTTTCGTTTTTTTTAAAAAAATTTTTATTTGTAATACGAATAGAAAACACAAACATATATGTTACACTGAATTCCAAAAAGGAAAAACATCCCAAAGTTAAATTATACCCATTTAATCAAATTCCATTGGACAAAAAATTGCTGATTGCAAAATTATCCGGTGATTTTTATGAAATGTGAAAGAACATTTTCACCAATAATAGAATAAGGCATGATGATTTTTCTAAATACAAAGAGGAAAATGAAATGTTAAAATGAGTGTATGCCTAAATCATTATTCTATTAATTTAAATTTCGAAAGAATTGGCAAGAAAAGGCTGCATTCGAAGAAAGGAGATCATATAATTTTTTAAGACAGCTCTTCAGTTTGAGTTTATATATTTTTAAGCATCGCAATACATATCAATATTGCATTTATTCATATTTAACATTTATTTGTACCTCACAGAGAGTTTAGAAGAAACATATAAGAAGGTAAAATTTTACAATGTAGCAAATTCACAACGCAGCTCGTTGACAGGGTGTGGTAATTTGGAGAGAGGGTATCAACTCAGATGTCGTTCTTGTCTTTTGATGGTTCAAAATTACGATGTCCGTCACCAATAACCTTCGAGTTGCTTTAGAAAGCAACGTTAATCTAAAATCAAATCAAATTAAATCACAATGCTTATAATACATTCATAAATCATGCTTCTAACATATATATATATGCATTAGAAATGCCATTTTATAACCAATCCTTCTAAGATGACATCCAGAGAGATGAGACTATAAATTTTATTATAATTATAATACATCATATTTTATGCTGATTAAGTGTTCTAAAATTATGGATATAAATAATGGATGTATTTTTTATTAGAATATGTTACGAGATTTTTATTCACGCGTGATCAGGGGAAATATTTTTTATACATAAACGATTTAGTGTTGTTTTATAACACCCCCCACCACTAAATCGTTAACATCATAAAACACTACATCGTTAGCATCATAAATTTATTGCAAGTATATCTAGGAAATAGAGGTTAAAGTTCGTTTGAAGGCAATTAAATTTATAAATAGATAAAAACATTACATTCTTTATTTTGTAAAACAAAATTAATTGGATATATAAGCGCGAGTTTTTAAATAGCAAATGAAACAAAGCTTTTAATTTCGTAGAAACTCAACCCTTCATTGTATTTTTCATAAATTAAGGAATGGAGTAATAAAGTATGTGCGAGATTAAATTAAGGCACATATTGCATTTTTTTTTTCAGTGAGAGGGAAATTTAATCCCTTAACTTGTTTGCCCGAACATAATACGGGCTACCGAAAGCTGACCCGTATGACGTACGGGCACTGATATTTTCTTCTTTCTATCTGTGATTTGCACATATTTTGAATTCTTATAGAGAGATTATCAGTGCTGGTGTTTTTAAGAGGTACAATTTGTCCATGGTACAGAAATACTTCTCATCCGGGATTTTTTTTCGTGGTGAAAATCGGAATTTTTCGTTGAAGGCAGGATTTTAGATTCTTGAAAATATTCAATAAAGAACAGAGATTGACAAGGCAATGTGCAATTTTGTTTTCTTCAGAAGGAACGAAAATGGAAAGATAATCCAAAAAAGCCGATATTATCTCCGTCCCCATTGACATTATCTTGTCCCAAAGTACAGTATTATACACCATGCTTCCTATTGTGTGTGTAAAAAAATGCACACACACACACAAAATTCTCAGCCGTTTGAAAAAGAGATACGAACATGGAATTTTTCTATTTATGAATGAAAGAAATTCTCTTAAGATACATGAAACATTCTTCTTTGCATGCAGATTGTACTTATAAAAAACATGTAGAGGGTTTTAGGGTTCCACTAGTATAAAATAAAAAAATAATGTGAAAACTTTAAAACTCTGAAAATTAAAAAAAAATTCTTCCATCTTCGCGTTCTGTTAAATTTTATGCTCAGTTGTATGCTCTAACGAAATGTGCCTTTTTTGGAACATTTTGGTCAAAAAAATTGACCTCTTGAGAGGTTAAAAACATCGAACCATATATTTAAAAACCGATTGAAAATTTTATGTCGAACTAAATCGCATATCAAAGAAAACAAACGTTTTACAAGACTTTGAAATAAATATTATTTATATTACAGTTTAGATAAAAGGTTAAAGTTCGAAAATGTTAATCGGATACAGATTATGAGGAATGCTGATGGACGAGTATTTCCAATTCAGTCGAAAAAAAATCTTCTTTTCCTTATTTTTTTTATAGTACATAATCTTTAACCAATATGTTGTAGCATGATCACCAGATATCTTTTTTAAAAAATTTATCTTCAGTTACATTAACGAATCGCAGGTTATGAAAGGTTGCATCAGCATCCAATTTATCGATGTCTTCTATATCTTCGATATGATAGATTCCTTTTTCGTGTTTATGAGATAAGGAGTTAGAAGGCTTAACGGGAGGCAAGGGGGGGAGAGAATATTCTGAAAAGGTCAAAATCATATATTCAATTCATCACAGCGTTTTCAGGTAGAATTTCTGCAACAAAAACGAAACAAAAACTTTACTGACGCGTAGTAACGACCTCAACTTTATGGCCTGGTAAATATTATCAATCATGTAATATTTCTGGAAAAATAAGAAGAGACCTATAATGCTATCCGATGAAGAGTAAAAAGAAATTAAAAACGTTATTAAAATCTAATTATAAAAGAAGTAAGACAAGTTACAAGAACCTGTAAATTAGAATAAGCTTACCATCAGTAGGATGGGATCAACTCCTGCCTAATTTGAAATTCGAATGTTTCGGGATATTCATCAATTAGTCCCGGTCAAGTAAAAACCTAAGATAAAAAGGAATAAAAATAACATTGTATTTCGGCTAAATCTAGGACTAGAATAGTTACAAAGTAAATTAATAAGCGAAAATGATACATGAAATCATTCAAGATACTATATAAAAGAACATGCTCCTTTTTAATAATAACATAATAAAGATATATTTAGAGAGAGAGATAAATAGATAGATATCATGCTATTATTAAAATGGAACATAGTAAAAGTAATTGAGCCTCTATCCGGTTATATTCTTTCTAAGTATACATCAAAGAATTTATTTACGGATAATGACAAAAGAAAAAGAAGAATCTAAGAGTTTCTCGAATAAATGAAAGAAATTACAACACATAAAATAAAAATATTATTTTGAAGAGGTTTTTTTCAATGTTATATAAATCTGCATATACTTTCTATTGATAGTTTAAAAAATCTATTTATTGTGGAAGAATTTTTTTTATTATTTTCATATTGTATATTTTTACAAGCATTTTGATATAGTTTATTTTAACAAGTATATAAATATATATACAAGTGGAACCTCGTTTAACGAACTTAATTCCAAAAGCTTACTCGTTATACGAAACAGTCGATAAGTGACTCAATTTTTCCAGTATAAATTTATGTAAAGTATGGTTATGAGTTCCATGTCTCAAAAAATATTCAAAAAAGGAACATGAATCCCAAATTTTCTTCACTTGTGCCATGGAATGAACCAACTTAGAATTTGAATTCAATTTGTTTAAACCAAAACTTTAAAATAATAGTTTTGTGGAAATATTTAGTTCATTATTTATATACAATACCTAATAAAAGTAATTTTACTAGGAAGCTTTCTAGAAACAATAGCTTCTGCCAATGTTTCAAAGTTTAATGAAAATGCGATACAATAGTATAATCAAAAAAATGCATAGAGCGTGTAGCCACTACTTTATCAGGTGATGCTTCTCAGTGAAAAACGTAACAATTTGCCATGCTTTCAGATTTTTTCTTATTGCGCAGAAGATTTTGTGGCTTTGTTTTTTTGCCGCCTCCATCTCCTCCACGACTCTTTGCTGCAAAACTTGACGTAAATCCATAAGCTCTTCGGTGATTACGACTTGGCAGTACTCATCCACAAACTCGTAGATATCATTGTTAACTAGTTTCAGTTCCATGACCTTGACCAAAAAATACGTCTGACTATGCACTCCACAGTTACTGTTTCAGTACCAGTGCCGATTTATAAACTCATTTTGGACCCTGGGCGCAGAAGATCTACGGGTCCCCTTGGCACTGGCGGATCGAAATTTATAACCAGGACATCTGGTTAAGTCTAGCTTATCCGGGATCCTGGGCGCCCGCTCCAAGCGCCCAATGGATAAACCGGCACTGTTCTGTACAAGTAAATGGTCCCTTCAATTGAAACTGCAATACCACTCATAAACACATCCACAGATTACTCAGCTGGTTACTGTCCTTGTAAATTTGGCTCATTCCTTGTTTTCAATCTTTAGTCTTTTTCGTTTCACATTGTCATGTTGATTCCCAGTTCGACTGTGACACAGGTCAGAGAAACGGTTTGCATGTGATCTCCCTGCCTTTTCTGCTAACCTTCATTTGCCGCGCTTTTGTATTTCAGCTCTTCATGTCTTCTGTTCTAAGAGCCCCTTTTTCTTTACTCCAAGGTATATCTTACGGATATAATAATATAATAAAGAAAAAGAGAATTCGCTACGGTATACTCGTCACCCACAAATTCATATGTATTAGCGAAACGTGGCTCGCATTAAGCGAGGTTTCACTGTATATATATATATATATATATATATATATATATATATATATATATATATATATATATATATATATATGTAATAATTCCCTCTAGTATCCTTTTTGTTAATTCTTTGTATTAATATTTAAACAAACTATAATTCTTTAGTTTAAAAATAACACTGTAATCTTAATCGTAATCGGCTAGTCCGAAATCCCTGTCCCGCCCATTCTATCCAATCAGAACTACTATTACGTAATAACCACTACAGTATAAAAACAAAAATCTTGTGTAATCACTCTCTCTTTCTGCTAGCCTTCATCATGTAAAAATGTAAATAACTGCAGCTCTGTATTTTTGTGTTGTGTCCGTCAAGATGTCGCTTCTGTTATACGTGTCTGCTTACGTGTTTTTAACGAATAGATGTAAAATATAAAGTGATTGACCAATTACGCTATGTGTGCTTCAAAATAAAAGATGAAACTCAATTCTAAAGATGTTTTCAATAAACCAGATATGACAACAACCAACACCGGCCAACGCTACTACAATGCATGACACACATATATATATATAAACTTTCCAATAAACTTTTATATATAAAAAAAATTCAGTAAATTGTTTTCCTACCATCAATATTACAGAAAAACAATATCAGATATATTCTTAATATGATTCTGATAACTTTAGATTCTACTTCATATTTTTAGTTTATAATTATTTTAGTAAAAGAAATTTTATGCTTATTGCTAATGCTACAATTCGGTCTTTATTTTTCTATCTTTGAATATGTATTTGGATCTATGAAACAGAGGGTAACTTGTTTATTCTTCTTTGATTTACCATTATCTAAGCCTTTTCGAATGCCTCTTTAAGTAATTTTCCTTTTTTTTATAATGGATTTAGAACTTCTATCCATTATATTTCATAGGATTTCTCTCGGTATTGTAAAATGAAAGCGAGAATGTTGGTTAGCCATACAAAAACTGATTAAAACCCACTTTTGCATAAGTTTAAAAGTTGTTTTCCTGTCACGAATGTCTATAATGCTACAGCATTCATCTTTTTAAATTTCTAAAATCTCATTGATATCTTTCATCTTTATTTCAGTTCTCAAGAAGAATTATTAAAAATTGTACGTATGTACATGAAAATATTGATGTTGCCGTTATGACCTTTATCTTCGCAGAATATATGTTATTTTTATTTGTTATACTTAAATTTACAATTACTTTTTAAATTTTAATGTTGCGTGTGTACATTCATCCTTCACTTTAAGTATTATAATAAAAAGCTTTCACACAGCAAAAAAGTCTACAAGTTATTTTTTTATAAAGAATAATCTATAAATATGCTATTCTGGTGCCCCGACATAGGTTAATCCTGTGTGGAAAACTAAAAATTATCGCATTAATAAAACTTATTTGAAAATGTCGAAATAGTACACATGTTGGGACCCCTATAGCTTGGAGGCCCCTTATCCTTGATACGGCGGTAACTGCACCCCTGCTTTTGGTGTATCAAATGAGATGTTTAAGAAATAAAGCTAATATCACTATTACTAAAAAAATAATAGTTTCGGAAAACTAACCGATTTATTTTACATATTTATATTTATTTGCAGAAATAATTCCCTTCCATTAGAAAGTACGGTCTACAAACAAACGCAAATATTCCGATGTGCACAGAAACACATGAGCCAACCATTCAGGTTTTTAATTAAGGGAAACAACCAAAAAATCAAATCAATTCAAAACCTCCCTCTCAAAAAAAGATTAAATCCACAAAAGCCGAGTGGAATTTTTCGTAGTTGATTAAGATGTTAATTGAGAAAGACAAGAGCACTGAGGTACGCGCGGGAGCGAAAGTTAATACCCTTCTGCATATGCGCATTGTCTTGCAACTATTTAAGCCATACGAACAGAATTCGAAAACATGGCATGTATAATCCATTGGAATTCTATCCATTTGCCATTTTATGAAGAAGAACTTAATCAAATTTCTAATCGAATCGATAAATTGCATCAGTAAGTGATGGACGGTGTGTGGTCTATCGGTCTTCGCACGTTCTCTCCAGAAATTTAGCATCTCATCGTGGCAACGGAATTCGTAAACCTCAGTCGAAAGAAACTACAATCTAATTTTCCATGTTTTGCATCGTTGGAGCCCCTAATGAATTGAAAGTAAATTCTCGAGTGTCATCTCATCGTTAATTAAGGAATATGCTGATGTGTGGTAAAAAGGTTCTTGATGGCGGGAAAAAATTAGACTAATTTTGAGTTACTTCTTCAGTAATTCGTTTCAGCAAAGGACCAGAATCATTTCGAATGTATTTAGCTGACGTCAAGATAATTTAAAATTCCATACTGTAAAGAGTGATGAAGTAATTGACAAGGAGAAATAAAAGCGGGACAGCTTTTCCCAATCTATTTAGAATGAACATAGATACACGGTTGGTTCTATGCTGTTTTGCTGCATCTAAAATTTTATGATGGAAAGCAAAAATAATCCAGATCTTTTAACTTCTCTCTCCCAACAGAACATTCTCTATCTTTTTACTAATTTAGCCCTGAGTGACTTCATTTTAAAAGTCACCAGAGGAGAGGAGTATTAAAAACGCTTTTGATGAACAAATTTTCTGGTGAATATTTCCGAAAGTAGGAAGCAGAGAATTTGATTCTCTTGATGGTTTACACCCTCAGTAAATATACATTTGTGTGATTACATATAAGTGATGAAAATATAAAGCACTGGATTGGTTTTTCAAGAGTTAAAAAATAAATATCATAGGTTTTGGAAGAGGATATTTTAATATCATTCCTGTAATTATTTATATGAATAAAAAATAGGGCAAGTATGAGTGGGAAACGAAGTTTTCTGGGATCTGTAAAAACAAGCTATGAATTTTATTTTTTTATGTCTTCATTCAAAGAAAAAAAATTTCTTTCATTATACATATATTTTTATTACTTCCCATTTTTCAAAATGATGCGCAAAATTTGAAAATTTTACATTATGTTATATGAAATTTTACTCTCTACATACATTCATTAATGATATTTTGCTTTATTAAAATCAAAATATTTACTACTTGCATTAAAAATATTCACAGTAAATTTAGAATTACTAAGGTTAAAAAGAGTAACTTAAGTTGTGTTCTGCGTTTAATCCATAGATCGGCTTAAATTTGTTTCAATATGAGCTAAAATTCAACTCCTACAATGCTTACAACATATTTATACGTAATAATTCCCGTTAATTTCATCTTTCAATTTTTTAAAAATTTATAATGGTCCTGTCCCTCCAAGAACTTCACGTAAATAAATAATTGTTAATTATTGGCATAACGGGATATAATCATAACTTTATCTCTTTGAAATTAAAAGCCTAGCACTTTAAAAAAAAGAATTACATAACGAACATCTTCCGGTTATTCGGACCAATCAGAAGAGACGTCTTCAGAAGTCATGTGAGTTTTTGAACTTCCGCTCTGCGTTTCGTATAAAAGAATATATAAAAAAAATTTCGTATATTTCGAGATTCAAAGGAAAATTTGCCGGCCTCTACCTGTTTTACAATGTAACCTTACTCATTTGTCTATCGTCTTTTGTTCCGTGTCTTTCTGCGTGTGTTGTTTAAGTGTCTAAATGTAAAATAAATTAGAATATCATCGACTCAACCATGTTCACATCAACCATCTAGATATGATCATTAGTAAATAACGAATACCACCACTCGCGAAGCTACGACATATACTCGCATATGTGTATATATATATGTATATATAAATTTCTTAATGTGTAGGAATTACTTCACAGCAATGACAATGCTTAATTGATTCATACATTTATAAAAATCCTTCCTTCCTTCTTTCCTCAGTGGCTCGACAGCCCCGGGCCTTCTTGAGAAGCCTTTCCACGACAGTCTTTTCTTGCTAGTGTTCTCCAATTCTTAGTTCTCAAAACTAGGAGATATTTTTCTAGGGCATCAGTCCATGTAAGATTTGACCTGCCCTTTCTTCGTGTGCCAATTGGTTGGGTATTGAAAACTTTTTTAGTGGTGCGGTTTTCGTCCATTCTGACAACGTTACCTGCTCATTTAATTCCTTACAATTTGATGAAGTTAACAATGCCAGATTCTTTATATGATAGATAGAGCTCTAAATTTGATCTTCTTCGCCACGTCCCATTTTCCTGAATTCCTCCAACAATAAATCTTAGAATTTTCCTTTCGTAGATACTTATCATGATCTCATCTGTTCGAGACATGGACCAAGTTTCATATGCATAAGTTAATACTGATCTTACAAGACTTTTACACAATAGAACCTTTTTTTTGTTTATCTTTATTTATAAAAATAGAAGTGTTTTTATCAAAAACCTTTTAATAGAGAAATCGGAATAATTAAAATATATCTGATGCAGTATTTCAAAACATCAAATTTTTAAAATTATATTTTTAATCATTTCATGTTAACCAATTAAATATATTGCTCAGTTTTATTTTTTTTCCTATTCAAAAATTAAATATTTTTTTAAGAATATTTAAATAATTAATATTTATTTATTTTGGATACAGATGTATTAGATTGTTCGTTTAATTTAAATTTAATTCAACAATAATAAGTAGATGTTTGGTGAGATATTGAGAAAAGTTCAATTTTGTTAAAATAACTACAACAGAATACTAAGTTTTTAAGAGGACACAGTATGATTCAATTGAGAAAAATTGGTCAAAACTTCAAATAACTTTTTTAACCTAAAATATTTAATGTATAATTTTCTATAATCTCACAAAATTTTAAAGTTCAAAGTTGAAAAAAATCCAGTTCTCAGGATATTTTAAGATTTTTACGATTATGATGCATTTGATGACGGACTGCCCATCTGTGCAACTAAAGAGGAAGTTGTTGATTTGCTGGAGCCAATGAATAGCAATTCTAATGCAAAAATCGATAGTGAAACTCCTATCAAAACTTTTAAATTTTCTAATATTTTAGATTGTTTGGAAACTGTGAAAACATAGCTCTCTCTCTTATGCAACAGGATGTAAATGATGCAGCATTTTCCTATAGAGTCTTTCGAGCGAGGAATCAAAAAGATTGTCAAAAATCTATTAGTCAGTGTTTTAAAGTTTTCAACTAACTGGTACGTAATAATTCACTAGAAGTATTTTTAGCTGTTTAATAAAAAGTTTATAGTTTCTAACTATGAATATTTTTTGTGTAATTGCGAATAGAATTTCCAAAAGGAAGATGCGAAAAATATTTTGTTTGGACCCCGAAATAATGAATAAAAGGAACAATCCTGATGAATTCGTTAAATCGAGGTCCGACTGAATACAAATAAAAATACACAGTAAAATTTAAGAAAATACATACTATTTTCACGGTAATTTTTTAGAAAAGCATTATACATTAAATTTTTCATTAAAGTAAATGAAATTTAAAGAAATAAATGCCTCTTATTGATAATACCAGGTGTAAATAAACTTGCTCATATTATATTTGTTTTACTTATAAATTTAATTAGCAGGTAAAACAAATAAAGCACTGATTATGCAAATACAGAGCAAATAGAAACAGTCCCTTCTTTAAAAAAGCGTAGTTTAAACATTTGTTTGAGAAAATGCATGGAGATGAGAAAATTTATTTGATTTCGCTCAGTCTCCCAGAAATTCCAGAACAATTAATCCACGAATTATCATTGTTTAAAAAATGTTTTATTTCTGCTTCAATAAATTAATTTCCAACCTATATTAATTTTGTTGCATTTGTTAATTCAATGTTTCCTCAATATCCAGCAGCAAAGTATACACATTAAAAATCTTAATTTTTTAAATATTTTATAATCCTATGAAACATGTGCTTACTTTAAAAATAAAAAATATGTATAATTACATTCCTCTCAGTGAATATATTTTAGTAAAAAGAATGCTCTGTGAATAACGTATCTTTCTTTTACAGTGAATGTTATTCTGTATTAAGAATATGTTTAAGTAAAAATGTTCCATTACATTTATTTAAACATTCCAAAGCTCATACAAGGTATAATAAAAATTTCAAAACGTAAAATTTTCAAAAACGTAATAAATTATAATTCGCATAATTATTGTGAAGGAAAGTCAAACCTAATGGGTGACAATTTATTTTGCACTTAATATATTTTTTAAGCTAATATGTCATTAACAGAACAACGTATCTCATACGTTTTTAAATATCACAGAAAATATAAGTTCATATTTAAAATATTTTACTTACAGGAGGCAGACATGTAAATCAAGTACATGTTTTGTAATTAGAAACACACAAAGCGTTTGTAACATGTCTTTTCTTACATAAAAGAAAGCAAGAAATGAATCTTCTGACAACAAAAATTATTCTTTTTGATATTTTGAGAATGTATAAAAGAACAAGTAAGTTATTAGTAACAAATCTCATTCTCTCTTTTTTTTAAATATTAGGCTATTAAATCTTTTTCTTTTATGCTGCTTGTGAGAAAAACACAACATTTTTACAAATTAGTGTATCATTTAAATTTTTTTCATACGATTTATATATCAGTGCACAGATACAACAAATGCGAACATGCAGGTCGTTACTTGAAGAAAAAACACAGTCGCCAGTAATGGAATATGAGCATGGAAATCTTAATGAATTTCTAATCAATATCTTTAATCACTCGACAGCGAATGCTACATTACATGATTATACTGTACTGAAGAGTTCAAAATACAAAAGCGTCATTGCTGTAAGATTCAAAGAAATATAAAATGAAATTATTTCATACTTTTTACCTAGAAACTAAACGCTTTCAAATTTGTTGTCATTTACTACTATTAGCATTCATTTTATTTGAATAGACGTGAAATTTTTAGACTTAACTGGTATTGAATTTTGTTTTCTGTTCTACATTATTTTTCTGGTATTATTATGTATAAACTTTCAGCTGTAAGGGAAAAGTTAGGATCCTATAAAGCAAAGATAACCTTATATCACAGTCCTAAGTCAAACAGCTTTATAAAATATGTTTGTTTTGTATTCTGGTCTATTGTCTTTTTCTTATCGGAACAGACATTTTTTAAAATTTTAACTTCTATGAGTAGGATATTTAATTCTAAATCTTCGTTCTTTTGTTTCATGATATTGTGAAATTATATATACACTTGGTCCTACAAAGTCTTGCTATTTTCTTACCTATTGTTTAGCACTAAAACCGTTTAGTTTGTTATTAAGGATATTACATACATGATTTTCAAAAAGTGATCTTGAAAATCAAATAAAAAATATTTGATATTTTTAAAAAATGGATGTTCAATCAAACACATGTGTTGTATGACAAAATTCTTAGCATTAGCAATGCTAAAACATATTATTATTTGGATTTTTTTTCTAATCGAAAAAACATTCGAGTTTATTTAAACATAAATCGAAGCCAACCATAAAATCTACAAATTAATTTGATGATTCAAAATGAAGCCGATACAAACTCGCAGGATGAAGCAGATATGATTTTTAAATTTCTCTGATTTATCTGTAAATTCAAAGATCAGGACTAATGATGGCCGACAAGAACCTAAACATTTGGTAGAATTTCTGATAACTGACTGATAAATGCATTAGATCTCTATATCATCTACATCAAGTGTGGGCATTAAGTCGATCACGATCGACCAGTGGACCGCTAAGACATTTTGAGGTGACCACCTGATGATTAGCAGTTAGTAATTATGAACCGTTATACACAAGATTGGCTGACATTATTCAGACTAAATCTTTTACTAACTTTAACTACGAGAACTATTATTTTTTAAATGTATTTTGAATTGTTTTATAATAAATGTATAATCTCTGATATTATTGTACCGTATTTGATATTATTATTCGTATATACACATCCAATATGAACGAACTTGAAAAAATTTAAAATGAAAACTAATAAGATATGAATGATTAATTTATTATTTAGGTTTTATAAAGACTTTTAAATACATATATGAACCCCTGTAATCGTCAGCATCATATGCTAAATTTCCCACAACCAACGAATTTTTTCATCTTCGATTCTAAGCCTCACCCGATTTTCCGTACCATTAACATAGGAAAAAGTGCGGCTTAGATTTGAATGAATATGGTATTTGTGTCCATTACAAGAATGTTTGTATCTTCCGTTTTGCTTTAAACGCGGTTTTAATGGTGAGAGTTTTTTTTTTATTTTAGTTGTATAGGTAAGTGCACATTCCGTATTTATTATTAAGTTCTATTAAATATTGTAGGTCTTTTTTTTTTACCTCGCCGCATCTATGCCCCTGGGTGGACCGTAAGGCCTTGAAAAAATTAGAAGTAGCCCTGGAAAAGTCTGCCCACCCCTAAATTACATCAATGAAAAAAATTCGCACTCATATAACATCGACATTATAAATGTTTTATTTTATCGCCATTGTGTTGTATCGCAACAATAATTTCATTTACCCATGAAAGAAGTAATGAATGCAATAAATAATGATAATTTTGTGATGAGTAATTAATTATCCCTTAAAGAAATATCAATGTAAATTTCAAATTAGTACTAGAAAGGATAAAGGAGTGTGCAATCTCAATCTATAATAATAACCATTTAATAATGATAAATTAAGAAAGGGAATCACAGAAAATTATGATTATTGTAATTCTTGCAATTATACGTAGTTTATGTGTGTATAATTTGCTAATTTTTCCAATTTATTTGATATTTTATTGCGTAAACTATTAATTGTAATGCATTAAAACCAGTCTTGGTATAGTAATAAATTTTTTGAATTGGCTCGATTAAGCGTCATAGAAACTATGAATAATATATAAGTAATCTGTAATATATATAAAGTGCGTAGAATTTATGAATGAATGTTTACATTAATGCAAAGGATCCTAACAAAACGATTGTTTAAAAAGTCAGTAAGAAATTTATTACATTTTTATTCTCATCAAATTTAAGAATTACTTCTTTTTTATACTAAATCGCATTTACTTACGAAGACATTTTTATTAAATGATTTTTCTCTAGTTTATATACGCATCTCAATGGCAACATTATATTGAAAATAAGAAGGTTAGCTTCTCAAATGTAACTTTGTCGATGATGACTTGTGAGTTCTAGTTTGCAATATTTCGGACACACTAAAGAATTATGAAGGACATCTCTGTATATTGTGTAGTCATAGTGAATATGCACACACACGCGCACGCACGCACGCACAGGGACTTTAGACTTCTTGAGACCCTGAGCCCCCTACACACATTTCGGCTCCACCTATGACTTTTAAGGTATCCGACTACGCTCGGAACCGTGATTTTGCAAAAGCGTATAAATAAATATTTATGATATTTAGTGTCACTTAGATTACAAAATGTATAGAAAATTGTTTTTTTTAAGAATATTGTTACAAATTATTTAAGTACAATATTTTGACAAAAACTGAACATAGAATGACCCATTTTCAAAATATTCTCCTTTTGCGAAAAATGCTTCTATTATAGTAATATTTTGCCTGTATATAACTCAGACCTCTGTACAGAGGCTCAACTAGAATTTTTGAAATATATAACTTAGAAGTGGTTTTATCCATGTTTTACGACATGAGAGGGGAGAAATTAAAAAAAAACGCCGATAATTATTTCAATTGGTTGTAACTCTGAAAATAATGTGAATTTTTCAAAAATCATAGTTCAGATTCTCAGGAGAGAAGTCTTTACTTTATATAAGCAAAGTATTTTTATTATAGAAGCATTTTTTATAAAAGGAGAACATTTTGAAAAAAGGTTATTCTAAGTTATTTTTTTGCTAAAATATTGTATTTAAACAACTTTTTTTTTGCCAAAAAGTCCTTAAAACAATTTTATATATGTATTAGAATCCAAGTGACACTAAATATCATGAAAATTATCTATTTATACACTTTTTAAAAATCACGGTTCCGAACCTAGTCGGATACCTTAGAAGTAGACGTTGTAACACACACACAAATACTCATGCAAACAATAACCCAAAATAAATAAATGTGCATGACTTACAATCGCACAAACCAGCTCGATCGACGGCAGCCTTTTGACTGAATGAGTAATGATGGTGTATGGTGGTCGGGGCCGTTTTTAACCTCTCCTGCACCCTAGGCACTTAAAATTGTTACGCCCCACCCTCTCACAATTTCCAGAGCACCTCCCCATCCTTCAGTTTTTTCCTTGCCAGTTTTGGTTCGTGGGGGGGGGATTTTCCTTTTACTTAAACTCTTAATTGTTTTTGCTCTTTGGAGAGTCATTCCATTATCCACCACCTATGGACCCCCCATGTCTTGGACTGGCAACCGTAAGGAAAGGGTAGAGACATGTTTTTGCCACTCTTGTTCATCTCTTACCTTACGGCATCACGCCCCCACAATAAATTAATGAAATCATTTGCAATTACAATATGAGTATATGAGTACACGTTATTGTATTAAATGTTTTCAACTTGTTTATTCTCATCTTTTTCTTCGCTTGTCGTTTTACTATATTTTACTTTTATACATCCTTATTGTTGAGTCACTGTCATTGTATTTGTACAACAAAATTTGTCTCCGAGCTTTGATCATTGCAAAATCTTTTAATGACATCATTGTTATCAATATCCATAGCAATATTATTTTGAGTACATGGCAACATCAAACTGTTAAGCATTTCTTTTTCCATTGTAAATTTCATTTCAGTCTCTACTCTCTTAAGGACAGAAATGCTCGTTATATATATATAGGCGATGATTCGTTAGGCGATGGTATGTGTGTGTTCGCTGTGATTTCAATCCCCCCCTCTTTTTTCGCCCACCAGTTTTTTGCACCTTAATCTTGTGCCTAGCGTGCCTGATAGTGTTAAGCCTAGTCCAGTACGTGGACATGGTCATCACATGTAACCAGTTGATGTATCATCCCAAATTCCCAGTTTTTTGGAGAATACAACCAGAAGTAGCATTTGACCATTGAAACTATTATTCTAATAATGATTTACGAGGCCCCTATTGCAACGTAGGCCCTGGGCTCGGGCCCAGTTGACCCATGCCTTAAGACGACCCTGCCCGCACGCAGGCACGCAGGCACACACACACATACACACACACATATATAAATATATATATATATATATATATATATATATATATATATATGATAATGAATCATTAACGTCACATTCAACAGCAAAGTAAGGGTTGTTGGCAACGGGCCTCGACATTTCGTACCACGGTCAATTGATGAGAGTGATATAAAGGGTGTTTTTTTTACAGGTATAGAACTTTAAATTACAATAAAACAACGATGTATTATTCGATTGACATGAATTTTTTTTTTATTCGAAAGATAATCTTGTGGCATTACATTTTAAATATGATTTCTGGCATAGGACTGCCACGGATGGCTCGGATGTAGTCAATCTGGATGTCCAATTTTCGATGACTTTTTCCAACATTTGTGGCCGTATATCGGCAATAACACGGCGAATGTTGTCTTCCAAATGGTCAAGCGTTTGTGGCTTATCCGCATAGACCAATGACTTTACATAGCCCCACAGAAAATAGTCTAGCGGTGTTAAATCACAAGATCTTGGAGGCCAATTCACAGGTCCAAAACGTGAAATTAGGCGGTCACCAAACGTGTCTTTCAATAAATCGATTGTGGCCCGAGCTGTGTGACATGTTGCGCCGTCTTGTTGGAACCACAGCTCCTGGACATCATGATTGTTCAATTCAGGAATGAAAAAAGTTAGTAATCATGGCTCTATACCGATCACCATTGACTGTAACGTTGTGGCCTTCATCGTTTTTGAAGAAGGATTCCACCAGCCCATAAAGCGCACCAAACAGTCAGTTTTCTGGATGTAACGGTGTTTCGACATACACTTGTGGATTAGCTTCACTCAAATGCGGCAGTTTTGTTTGTTGACGTAGCCATTCAACCAGAAGTGCGCTTCATCGCTAAACAAAATTCGCTTATGAAAATCAACCATTATTTTCGAAATAAAATTGCACAATTTGAAAGCGTTGTTCAGGCGTGAGTCTATTCATGATGAATTGCCAAACCAAACTGAGAATAAATCACTTGACAGCTGTTGGTCGCCATCTTGGAAAATAATGCCAACTTAAACTTCTATACCTGAAAAAAAAACACTCTTTACCTGAGCTAACACCCTATTTTTTAAATTTCCTCTACACAACAATACGAGGATTTTGAGCTTCGATAGATTTGGCATGAATCTGCCCTAATGCATGACGGGTCACATATATAAACATAAAATATTTTATCATTTAAAGTATTTTAATTCCATATAATGTCCCGTAACATTAGTATGTGTTAAAGTTTCTATCATCTTTAATGATCATGAAAAGGCATTTCCAATTGCATTCATGTCAGTTTTTAGTTGGGAAATGTTACTATGATGCTTAATGAAAAATATTTACATATCAGTCTTTATACGCAGCTACACTATTAGTAAACTCTTAACACATTTCAAGGGAAGATACTAAGGTCGAATCGCAAGGGAAAGATAATTGAAATCCATTGGATTAAACAAAAAAATCATTGCTTGTCAAATCTTTGAAAAACTTTCTTTAACTAATTTAATTCTAATATAAGCGTATAAAATGAAACTTATATTATCTTTTTTTGTATAAATGTCAATTCCATGACACCCCCCACACCCTCCCACAAAAGATTTGATAGAAAGAAAGGAGATTTTAAGTTTATTTTTTTTATTTCAATTCCTACTCTATTATAGCTCAACTCTCTATATATTTATTTATTTAGTGGAATTTTCAATCGGTAATAAAATATATTTTAAAGGGCTCAATTGAGCTGAAATTTTATATAGTTAATTATTTTGGATGACAATACAGTAATTTAATTTAATTAATAAAAATTAATTGATTAAAACTAATTATTTAAAGAAATACAAATACAGACACGTTGGCATCATTTTTGGCGACTTGTGCCAAAACTTGAAAAGGTTTTTTTGTCACACTTTAAAGTGCTCATTTGAGTTGAAATTTTCTATACACTATTGTTTTGGGGAAAAATACGACAATTTAATTATAACTAATTAAAATTAGTTGACTGAAACTAATTATTTAAAGAATTACAGATACAGACACGTTGGTTCCATTTTTAGTGACTTAGGTCAAAACTTTAAAAGATTTTTTTTTCTCACGTTTTAAAGCAATCAGTTGAACTGAAATTTTATATAAGCGATTGTTTGGGATGACAATACGATACTTTAATGATAATGAATAAAAATTAATTACCACTTAATGTTGTGATTCTGTCATATGTATTTACATATTTATATTAATTGTAACTATTTAATAAAAAGTAGCTAAAATAAAATTTTTCTTTGTTGATCTAAGTAGGAATTGACTTAAAAATTTTCTTTTATATTACTTGTTTGAATTACCATCTAAGCATGTCATAGGATACATCACAAATTCAAGAGCCGATGTGTCGCGGGCTCGAGTCCTGTTGCCACCAAATCCCACCGTGTAGAGAAGCTTATGCATGAAAACTCTGTCGAGGCTCTTGTCGGAACTTATCTCTGTCAAAGCTCCGTTAGCGTAGTGTGGAGGCTTGAAGAGAGGTAGTCAGCTGAGGTGTCGTCCTCGTCCATTGAGCATGGTTTAAAATTACAAGGACCCTTGCTAGTTGCCCTGTTTTTTGTGCGATGTGAGAAAAAACTCATTCAATCACAGGATATAAATAATTCTTGATGACATGGAACTTTTTAATTTTGTGTGTGTGTACTCTACATTTTAGTAAATATTTAGGAAAAATTTCTTTTTGAAAAGTATCTTGTAAAAAATATCATTGACATATTTAAAATTCGAAAATATTTGAGCTGTGTTTATTTTTGTAATTACCAATATTTACGATTAATTTACTGTCTATTGTTTTTTTACGCAAGAGCGAGATAAAATATTGAGAAATATATTTTTTAAAGCTTTTAATGGTATATATATATATGGTATATTTTTAAACTTGTAGTGGATCACACTTGATGTTAAGACAGTTTTTTCAAATATTAATTCATTAATTAAATTAAAAAATAAATAAATAGTAACAAACAAAAAAATAATAGTCCAGCAGCATATATAGAAAAGAAAACTGTTCGTTGCGTCCCTGTAGTGCAATAGTTAGCGCGCTTTGGACTTTTAATCCAAAGGTCGTGGGTTCGAATCCCACCTGGGATGACCTAAATTCTTACAATGTGATTTATTTTTTACTACACTATTTTATTAGAATAATTAAATCTAATTAATGAACAAATAGTAATAAAAAAACAAAAAAATAGTCCAACACCATGTATAGAAAGGAAAATCGCTTTCTATTTTGTCACTTAATATTGTCATTCTGTCATATGTATTTACATATTTATATTAATTGTAACTATTTAATAAAAGATTGATTGATTATTAACGTCGCACTGTTTAACTACACGAGGGTTTTCGGCGACAGTCCACGTAATTTTGAACCATGGCCAAGGGAAGTGGACGACACCCTAGCTGGCACCCCCTCTCCTAACTACCACACCACACCATCGGGAGGACATTTCAGCTCTCGAAAGATTTAACGTGCATCGCTGCCCTACACGGCGGGTCTTTAGTGGTATTGGGCTCGAACTCATGACAAGGCAAGCCACAGTCCTATACCTATACCACTCGGCTACCGCGGCCTATTTAATAAAAGAAGTAACCAAAATAAATTTTTCTTTGTTGACCTAAGTAGGAATTGACTAAAAAAAGTTTTTTTTTAATTAGTACTTATTTTTAAACTTTTTATTAGAATTCGCACAAAAATTGTACATGATACGAAAAAAATTTACCGAACGAAAATATTTTCAATATTAAACTACTACGCACATAAAATCCTATGGATACTTAGCCCAAGTTTTCCAAGCGAACTGCCCTTTAACACAACTAAATTAACTCCTTAAACAAAATAAGAATAATTACGTCTTGCAATCGTCAGTTGCATATTTATTTTCGCCTTTTTTTTCGCAAACTAATAAAGGTTTTCGAAATTAAAAACAGTTTCTTTTTCGATTACATAAATTTTGTACAGCTTTTTCACTTCTCATATAACTTTAGAAAGAAACTTTCTGTAGTTAATTTCTGTTTAATATTTATGAATGAATAAAAAGAGAGAAAATGTTCCGAGTTAAGTTTTTCACGAGAGGAAATGAGTTTTTCAATATCGAAAACTTTACCGGTTCAGAAATGCCTTAATAAACATTTGGACCCGGTCTTTCAATATGCTTATTATTAATCCTTTTTCATTTTATTTCGAAGGAAATCAAAAATGCATAAACGAATGTTTCATAGCTCCATTTACCAAAAAAATGAAAATTTTTCGCCATATTTGATCTCCATTATTTTTAAGCAAAAATTTAGAGTAAAAAAAATTCTCTATGTAGCTCCAAAAAAAAAACGATATAAATTCATATTAGAAATTATTACGTCATAAATAATTTTGTTTTTACAAACACTGAAATTCGAGAGTTAAATAATATTATAGTTTGGTAAAATTTTACTTTTAAACTGTTTTAGAACTAATTAATTAAATAAGATTTAAGATTCCTAAGAGATTTGCAAATTTCGTAAAAGAATATCAAAGTTAAAACTCAAAGGCTTAACAGCGCATGAGGGTCACGTCCTACTTTGCCCATCCCATTATAGACGACCATTGGGCGCAGAGGTGAATGAGCAAATGTCCCGATCAGGTGGTCAGTCTAAAGCGAAAAACTCCCAGTGTTTAGTCCCCAAGAAAGCTTTTTTTTGGTACTCATTTATCGACCCACTGCAGTAGAGATGAAAGGCTGAGTCAACTTAGCCCAACCCGGGAATAGAACTCGGACCTGAGGTGTGGAAGGGTGATACGCTACCACTCGACCACTAGGTCTATCAAAGTTAAATATATTTTTTAAAAATTCAAACTATTGGCAATGGATGGCAAGAAATAAAATTGTAGCATTGGGTGATATATATATATTTCGAGAGTGAATTCTTTTATTATTATAAAGATTAAAATTTTATATTATCAAATTTATTAGATTAATTGACATACATATTGAATTTTCCTTTTCTTATACAAAAAAGTTGCATCGAGCTCAGAAATATAAAAGATTTAAAACTGGTCATTAAAATTTCCTGAAAATTTTTTAAAAATAATTTTAATTTTGTGAAAAATTAATAAAAGTATTTAGAAAACACGCAATTTAAATAGTTTTAAAAAAATTTCGACTAATACAATGTAAAATTTAAATTCAAAATGGAAACTGGTATTAAAAATTAACATACACATATATTAAGCTTGAAATAAAACAATATTATATTATTAATATAAATTGTTATTTTAAATTAAAACTTTTATATTTTAGATGAACAGAAAAATAAGATTAAATAAATTCGATTATGAAATAATAACGATTAATTAATAAATATATTGCTAAAATTCTATCAAAATGTTTCATTGAAAAGAACACCAAAACTTATTTGTAATTTATTTTTGTGAAATAAAAGTGCTTTATTCCTGGTAGAGATAAGCAATTCTAATTTCTCGAAAACAACTTAAAAAAAGAAAAATATTTTGTATCTTTAAATATCAAAATATTTTCGCATACTGAGTATCCTGTGAAAATAAATAAACACTACTTGTAGAAAATATCATTTGGGATTTTATCAAAATAGTGTTTTAACTCTTATCCTGAGAAAAAAAAAATATGAAAGTAATAACCATTTATTCATTTAAATAAAACTAAGAATAATTACGCACGTAAATATAATTATATAGATCATTTTTCACTTTTTAAGTTTTATAAAGTTTTTAATATGTTTTCTGAAGAGCTTCATGTTTTTTGATGTTTTTAAATTTTCAGTTTTACCGCTTGTATGAACTCGTATTATGCATCAATTTTTATTCTCAATGCTTTTTAATGTTTTTTAGTGTGATGTTTTTTGGTGTTGTGTTTTTTCCTTCATGTCTGTGTTTTTCTTAATTGTTTATATCTCTTAAATTGTGCGTTTACAGAAATTTTTCGTCTCTTGCTGCACTTTTTCTGTCTTGCACTCTGTAACTGGAAACTTTTTGTAGTGTGCATTTCCTTTATTAGAATATACGTATAAAATCGTTTTAAGAATATTATTACAAAAAAAAAAAAATTAATCAAGTGCAATTTTTTGGCAAAGAAAGAAGAAAAAAATGACACATTTTTCGAAATATTCTTCTTTTATGGAAAATGCTCCTTAATAATAATAGTTTACCTATTTGTACTATGATTTTTAAAATATATATTTTTGGAAGGGGATATATTTATAGTTTAATACATCAGAATAGATTAAAAAAACAGTGGTTATTACTTTAATTGATCATGACTATGAAAAAAATTTGAATTTTCCAAAAATCTAGTTCAGGCCTTATATATATGTGAGCAGAATATTATTATTATAAAGGCATTTTTCATAAAAGGAGAATGTTTTCAAAGTATGAAAAAAGTTCTTAGATGTGCAATTTTTTGGCAAAAATAAAGAATTTTTTTTGCAAAAAAATTGCATTTAAGTAGCTTTTTTGTAGTAGTAATATTCGTAAACTTTCATCCCTACTGCATTGGGTCTATAAAAGAGTACCAAGTTTGCTTGGGGACTTAAACACTGGGGGTCTCGCTTCAGACTGACTACCTGATCGGGACATCTGCTCATGTACCTCAGCGCCCAATGGTCACGTGTATTGGGATAGGCACAGTAGGACTTGACTCTCATTGGCTGTTGTGCCTCTGAGTTTGATTTTGAATATTTGTAAAACAACTTTTTATGTGAATTTTAATCTAAATGATACTAAATATCATAAAAATTATACATTTATAGGCTTTTGCAAAATTATGGTTCCAAACGTATTCGAATACTTTAAATTTGAAAAAAAAAAAAAAATTATATGAAAAAAAATTAAGTCAATTCCTACTTATGTCAACAAAGAAAAATTTTATTTTAGTTACTTTTTATTAAATAATTACAATTAATATAAATATGTATACACATATGACACAATCACAATAATAAGTGGAAATTTTTTTCTCCCATATAAAATTAAAATTAATTAATTAAATTTAACTAAAATGAATTAATATATTTAAAAAAACTGTATTAACATCGAGTGCTATCCACTACAAGTTTAAAAAAGTGTATTTGAACTTGAGTGGTTGAATAAAAAGTATTTTATTAACGATCGACAATTTGAACAAGATATATAAATATATATAGGGAAAGTGTGAACTATAATAGTAGGAATTGTATGTGTGTGTGAATAAATAAAAGAATAATTTGTTAATTTTTATTCGAATTATCCTTACATTTTCTAAAAGTTATTAATTTTAAGGTACAATTCTAAAAACACAATTCATTAGATATTTACAACTGAGTTCCAAAAGACCAAACGATAAATTTCTACCATTTTTTAAGGATTTAAAACGTCCAATCTTTTAAACACAAGTTGATTTTGTTATGCATGAATAAATGCTAAAATACAAGTTACTCTGCCTCCTCTTCAAAGCGCAGTGTCAGAGATACGCACCTTGCAAACAACAGAAGACAGGTGAAAAGATGAATGGCAGTTCAAAGAATCGATAATAACAGTTTCGAGCGTAGATGAAGCAGAGACAAAATGTGTTTGATGTCGGCCTCGAATCAAACCAAAATTACTAGTGCCTACAAAGACAGGAAAAAAAGAGGATTTCATAGAAAAATCACTAAAGCGATGCTTTTATTATTTTTTCTGGGTCAAGGGGAAGATGTTTTGAACTTCGAAATGTGATAAAAATAAAAAATAAATTCTAAAAACATTTAGAGTAAATAATGTATGTTAGACATAACAGTTTCTACAGCTTTTTTTACTGGTTTTGTTTCTTTTTTTTTATTTCGTTTTTGTTTCAAGTAGATATTAGATAAATACGTTAAGAATTCCCGATTTTAAAACTTTCGCATTATTAGTCAATATAAATTTATTTTATAAAACATCTAAATACGCATTTCTGCTTCGATTATAAAAATATACTTTATTAATGAAAAGAGAGATATGTCACACAGAATATCATTTTTTAAAGGAATATCTGGACAGATAAAGAAAATTAATTCGGTTAGTTTTTTAACTCCTTCCAGGCTCATTTTATTTCTGGATTACGGACAAAAAAATGGCAATTTGTTTGTATGCAATTTTCAAACATACATATCTTTGTTAACATAATAGCACCATTCGCCTTCAAAATGTCCTAAAAATTAATGTAAAAAAATTGTTTGAATAAATGTGTAATTTACTTGTAAAGTTGGCTTTCTGTACGGCTGAAATCATTAGACTTTGGAGTCAATTCACATTGACTATAAATACCTATAAGGCTTAGAATACCTAGCCTTTATCTTGAATTATAAGTTTTATTTACATTTTTTTGTATTTACATATATGATTATGAAATTATTAATCAAAATTTGATCGTGTATGATAAATATGAAAACACGGTATTGCACATAACACAACATCGCAATCTGGACCTTGTTTCTATTCTTCCCTTTTCCGTCTCTCTTTGAGCAGCAAATAATACACTGCATTAGTTTTCTTCTCTGTTGGGGAAATGTAGTCAACAAAGTGTCTTTCAGACAAGTGTGAAGGAGGGGGCTCAGAAGAAGGATGTCCTCTTTTTGCAGAAATTTCACCAAATGGTATTTTCCAATTATTTGAAACCATAAAAAACCCATGTGAAATAACTCGAAAAAGATCGATTGCACAGTGTAAATTTTCCCAGTGCCCGAGTTACACGGGATGAGCCAAGATGGTACCTTTCGCTTGCCCGAGCTTAGCTCTGGAAAGGCCGTGAAGGGGATAATTGCGAAGTCTTTCCTACAAATAGTATGTATACAGTATGTAAATACTCTTTTCTTTCAATGCTTCAGCCAGCGAAAACAAGCAGGATTTCGTGAAGTATAGTTTTTGATGATATTGACAAAGTTAATACTCTTCCCATTTTCAGGGTTTTTTTAAGTTGCAAAATAAGGAAGAAGAAGAAGAAATTGATTTAAAAATAGGTTAAAGTAAAAGGTAAACACTTAAAAATGAAAGAATGTAAATATTCTTTAATTTTTACGAAATTATTAACATTTTGTAATAAATCTTTTTCTACAATCTGCAACACGGTACGGGGCTTATATACTTTAAATCTATCATGGTCTACTGTTGGCCACGTTTGGGCATTGTCCCAATTTCTTAACTGCAGGCAAGTACTCAAATTAATGCTCTCATTGATAACGCTTGTTTCTCGGGTAACCATTAAAAGTTAGTACCACTGCTAAACGTCCGATTACTGCAGCCTTACTGTCATTCTCCGATGATTTTACTGACCCTTCGATTACTCAAGTTCCTGTTCTTCTATTGTGGTTTAAAGTCTTCTGGTTGTCCTGGTGTGGAAGTTAAGAGAGTGGAGTGACAGCTCAAGTGCCGTCCTCGTCACTTGACCATGGTTCAAAATTACGAGGTCCATTTCTAATAGACCTTGTGTTGTTTTATATTAAGACGTTAATAAACACTCATTCACTCACTACGATCTACAGGTTTTTCTTATTTATGTCTTGCTTAATTTTCTTAGAGTGAAACTAATGTATTTTTTAAAATAGACTGCCTGTCACAATAACTTTTCAATTAATAAATAAAACAACTCTTTTAGTACAATTTATTGTTTTGATAATTTGTATATTTACAAGTTCAATACAGAACATTACTTTTGGGATATAATATTTTAATGCTGAAGATTATGGTAAAATCCAAGATCAAAAGAAATTCCTTTGTCTTTAAGGATTAATTACTTTAATTATTTACTTTTTTAAAAAAATAATTACTAGAAAATGTATTATTTTCATCAAGCACAAAAGGAGACATAATTAAATTACTTAACTCGGTAATTTCTATGGCTTTGTCCAATTACAAAATGATTCCTTTAAACGAAACTTATTCCAAAATTATTATTGAAAGCATAATGTATATAATGCTAAGCCTAAAATTGCAATGGAGACAGAGATAATATCAACCTTTTTGGATTATCTTAGCATTTTCATTTCTTCTCAAACAACAAATTGCACAGAGCCTCACCAATCCCTGTTCTTTATGGAAGATTTTCCAGAATCTAAATTCCTGCCTTCACCACAAAGAAAATCTCCGATGAGAAGTATTTCAGTACCATGGACACAAACTGCATCTCTTAAAAACACTAACAATAATAATCACACTATAAGAATTAAAAATATCGGTGTCCATACAGTGTATGGGCAAACCGGTTATGGCCAGCTTTCGCTAGCCCGTATGCAGTGGTCTTCAAACTGTATCGATTTACGGAATTTTTAGAACTATAAGGTGTTTTGGAGGAACTCCATCCCACCCTTAGAAGAGCATATACTACATTAAAATAAATCCCAGCATGTTATATAGGTACTGTTTATGAAGAAAATTTTAAAAAAGTATTGAATTTATTAGTAAAAAAAATTTAATTTTAATATAATACTAATGTAATTTACTCGTTAATAATATTAATTTATGATCCAGGCGACACTTAACCTTGCACTATATTTAGTAACCAGAATATGAGCTTGCATTTTTTAATGCAAACTATCGAAGTCTAGGTCTATTGAAATTACCTGCAGTCACAATTCTTATTTCTGCGTTTAATCTGTTTTTATATTTTGTTTTTGTTGCCACATATGTTGAAAAAAAAATTTCTCCTAAATATATTGTTTCGAATGACATTAAAATGTTTATAACTGTGATGAATTTGCAACATAAAGATTGGGAGCTGCTCTTGCTAAAATTTAGATTTTAATGGTGAATATGTCGATAAATTGTTCCCTCTCCTTTTTTTTCATTGGTAAACTTTCTTGTTCATCTTAGTACTTGAATTTTTATTTTGACTCGTGGAACCCCAGGGTTTCGTGTAACACAGTTTGAAGACCACTGTTCACAGAAAGAGGTTCTCAAATCAAACAATAATCGTTGAAAGTATTTCCCCTTGAAGATTAGTAGAAGTACCCGAAAAGAACCGGTTACAAATTACGTACAATACTTATCTAAAAGAAAAATCCATACTTTATGAAGGAGAAAAGCGGAGCTTTAAACTTTGTTGTTAATAAAAAAAAAAAGATTATGAATTAAAACAAAGTTCTAATCCAAGTTAATGGACACCTTACAGCAGGGGTGGGCAGACTTTTACATGGCACGGTCTACTTCTAATTTTTTCAAGGTGTTGCTGTGGCGTAGGTGTGATCAGCAAACAAAAGTCTCTCAACAATATTTATATTATAACAATAATAAATACAAAATATGTACTTACCTACATAACTACAGCAGAAAAACTTACTCTATTACAACTACGTTTTAAGTAAAACGCAAAAAACGAACATAATTATACCCATAAATTTAATGTTAAATGATGCCTTTTCAAACAATTCACAATACATCACAAATTAAATAATTTTCACTTAAAATTAGTTCTTATAGCTATAGTCCCAATAGACGACTTAGTCTTCATTTTATCCGCCCCAATCTTGAATACCTTGGTATATAATTACTAACTGCTAATCTCACACTGGATTTCTAAGTGGTCGTCTGTGAAACGGGAATATGTTGCTTTAATTATATTCTTCCTTGAAAATGTACATCTACACCGGTAGGTAGAGCGAAAGAACGATGTTAAATGAATTGCAGCTTTTTTAAATTTGGGATACTTTACTTCGACTAATAGATTCCAAAAGTTATTCTTTACAAATTACGTCCTTTTGAAAGAAAAAAGCTTCGTTTTCCTCGAGAGATAAAGAGAACATGTACCATATATTTAGACTTATTTTTCACATTAACATTACCAAATGGATAACCCATGAATGCAACTTATGTGTGATTCTAGTCTAGTAAATTCTTGAAAACGTCTCTCACATTTGGGTTGGAGTTTTATTCACGGGTGTTTCCATTACCTTGATAATTATCTGTGTTTCTTTTAGTATGCGCGTCTAAGGTTTTATGTGAAGGCAATCCCCCCAAAATGTCTTGGCGGTCCACCGGTCGATCGCGATCGACTTAATGTTTACCCTGGCCTTAAAGTTTTCTACAAACTCCTTTGGGGTTTATGAGAGAGAGTTATTCTAACGCCGTACTTTAAAGCAACAAGAGGGTTATTGGGGATGGACTTCATACTTTTGAACCTCGGTCAAATAAAAAGAACGACACCGAGTTGCCCCCTCCCCTGTAACGTTTTCCCACCTCACAGCTGAAAGTCGGCTTCTTTTTATGGATAGGGTAACCGCATTACTATGCACTCGTGCACCCCTAAAATATTACGAGGTCTTGCCTTTTGTCATCACCCCGGCAACCTTTGACACCGTGAGAGCCCCCAAATCCGCCCACGAATGGAGGATAAAGAGGTCGACCGCTACCATCTCGAGACCCTAGAGAGAGAAGACGGTTAGAAAAGTTCTCTGAGAATGGATGTGACTTCCTCCCTCACAAACATCAATTCGGGGCTCTAATGACCTAAAAAATAATTTTAATAATCTCAATGTATATACTGTAATTAAAAGCTCTCTCTCTCTCTCTCTCTGTGACGTAAATAAACCAAATATTTAAATAAATAAATATCACGCTGCCATTATTTTTCTCAAACGTCACATCCCCCTCTCCTAACTATTACACTACACCAAAAGGAGGACATCCCGCTTCGACATATTTAACTGACATTTACCTCCTCTACACGGCTTAGAGCTTTTGAATTACAGTTCTCATCTGAACACCCAGTGATATGTTCTAAAGGTAATATTACCTTGATGACTAAAAAATAACGTTAAAAAAAATCAGAAATAACTGCTTATAAAATTTAAAGTTTCCCTGTAAGTTTAAGGTATTTAAATGCTTTAAACTCCTCTCCTTGAACAGTCACTCATCGTCTCCGTTAAGGTATCCGACTACGTTCGGAACCGTAAATTTTCAAAATGCATAAATGGATAATTATCATGATATTTAGTGCCATTTAGATTAGAATATATGCATAAAATTGTTTTAAGGACATTTTGACATAAAAAATTTATTTAAATACAATATTTTGGCAAAAAATTAACTTAAAAAATCTTTTTTCCAAATGTTCTCCTTTTGTGAAAACTGCTTCTATTAGAATAATATTTTGCCTGTATATAGCTCAGACCTCTCTACAGAGGCTCAACTAGAATTTTTGAAATATATAACTTAGAAGTGGTTTTATTCATACTTTACGACAACAGAGGGGAGCAATTTTAAGAAAAAAACGCCAATAATTATTTTAATTGGTGGTAACTCTGAAAATAATGTGAATTTTTCAAAAATTCTAGTTGAGCCTCTGTAGAGAGGTCTGAGTTATATACAAGCAAAATATTATTCTTATAGAAGTATTTTTCTCAAAAGGAGAACATTTGGGGAAAAGATTATTCTAAGTTAATTTTTTGCCAAAATGTTGTACTTAAATAAATTTTTTTTTGTCAAAATCTCCTTAAAACAATTTTATGCATGTATTCTAATCTGAGTGACACTAAATATCATGAAAATTATCCATTATGCACTTTTTTAAAATCACGGTTCCGAACGTAGTCGAATACCTTAAGAATGACAATCATTTAAACATTTTTCAAATCCCCAAAACTCTAACATCTCATTTTAGGACTGGTAACAGTTCCTGTGGACGTGCTGAGTCATTGAACGATTCATACACCAACCATTTGAGAGAAGGCGCGTCTCAGGGCACGCTTAGACGTGCACCGTTGCCTCCTCATTTTGGAAACGCCACTCTTGGGTTCAGCCATCGTCTCGTGTCCAAGATGTGGCGTGCGCGACTCCAAAGAAGGCGTACACCAATTCTGCGAAAAGATCGGCCTGAATATGTAAACAAATACCTGCAGATAGTCATTGTCTGTCTGAGCTTCCGTTACGCTTCGACGGGCACCTCTGATCCCTACCACGCGCTGGTGCACAGCCATCGGCAGATAGCTGCAGGATAATCTGTCCTGACAGCTGAAGATATACAAAGATATATATCGGGACGTGGTTGTGTCTCGGTCGTATTATGTGCCTCGCCGTCCATGGAGGAATCTCACTTTATGGCCTTTTATTTTTTGTAACTTCTTCCTCCTTTCTGTCCAGAGTTGAGTCACAGATGAATTGCTTTTGAAATTAAAAATAGAAGCGTAATATCAGAAGCCTTCGGAGTTTTATATCGTTTGCAATACCGTAAATAGTAACGTACGGTTGAATGGCATCAACCTGACGTGATGAAGTGATGTCTTCTACGAATTTTAATGATTCCAATTTATTGATGGAGGAACGAATCGATGCTATCTATGGGGAATCTAAACGAATCATTCTTGGGAAAAAAAGATTAGAAGTCTTCGATGCTAGTTTATTTTTTATTCCATTAGAGTAATAGTGTTCGAAAAGGGGATTCATTTTCGTGAGATTGCAATCAAAATTTTAAGATTGCAGTGAAAATTGCAAAGCGGAATGTCCCTTTCATTAAAAAATACTGCTTACAGAATATTTTTATTAAAAAAAATTGCTCAAATGTAGATTGAAAAGGAACATTTCCCAGATCTGCTTGTTGAGAAAATATTTTATGGAACATAAATCTACTAAATTCATTTTTATTGGGTTCAATTTTTTAAATCATTTAAGTGAACAGTAGGGAAGTGCCAAGAAATATACCATGTTCTCCGGATATTTCTCGTTGTTGTATCGAAATCATAGCTTGCATCAGTTTTAAAACAGAAAACGAAAATTTTATACAGGAGCGAGCAATTGCTTTGGATCGAGGGCCACTCTGTAGAAGTGGAGGATAACTAGGAGAGGAGGGGCACCTTTTAACAATGATTGTATTCATTAGTTAAAGTACAAATTGTACCATAAAAATCAATTAATCTAAGTTAAATAAAATAGTGGCATTTTGATTCCATTTATTTATCGTGCTAATTTCATATCATCTAAAGCTGCAAGCCCATTTAATTTTAGAATAAGTTTAATGAGACAAATGCACCCACTCTATCACCCTTTTCTACAATATTTTTGTAATCAGGAGTGAAGTTGCTTGTTGAAATTCTCATCACAATGTACAGTTAATGTCAGCCAACTTGCATCTATACTTACTTTCGTTCATCTTCATGAAAGAAAAATTTCACTCACTAACATATGTTGACCCAAATATATAGAACAGTTTCTGTCTGTTTGGTTTTCTGATTGCCTTGGAGGGCCGCTATTTGCCCACCCCTAATATAGTACAATTCATTATACATTATAACATCATCTCCTTTATATAAATGCATCACAGCCAGGGACATCTTAAGACTTCTTGAGGCTCTGGGTCCCTATACATTTGTAGGCACAGCCTATGACCCTTAAAAGGAGACAGTGCATAGCATAAGTGGTCAAAAACTCGTATAAATAATAACTCGAAACAAATAAATGCGCATGACTTACAATCGCACAAACCAGCTCAACCGACTGCCGCCTTTTGACTGAATTAGTAATGATGATGAATGGTGATAGGCTTAGGCCTATATATACATGGACGACTGTCATCACATGTAACCAGTTGACATATCGTTCGGAATTGTCAATTTTTCAAAGAATACAACCGAAAATAACATTTGACAGTTGAAATTATTCGAATTCGCGATCTTATTACGCCTAATTTGAGAACGAAACGTGGCCGTTGAAAAGAGATATCTTGTTCAATTTCTACAATTTCATTATTGCAAATTGCATTTTTTAATTGCATTTTTTAATTGCACTTTCTTTTCTTTTTTTTTTACAAAAACTCTTAAACAACATTTTTGCTCGAAAAGGCAAACAAACATTAATTAAACTTTTGGTAACAAACTAATATTTGTAAAATATATCATTCTGAATCCGACAATAGTCCCATTTAAAAGAATATTGCCTTTACACGAGTGGAAGCTGTTTTGAAAGGATCGTGCAGTTCTCAACCCACCTTTCCAATACATCTACGTTTCTTGTTCGTAGCTGAAAATCTCGGAGAAGAATCTTACCTAATATCATTTTTGCGTGCATCAACTGCTCTCTGATAAAAGCAATATCCTCCCCCCCTCCTCTTTTAATGTCACGAGGCTTTATTTTTATATTTTTGTGACACGAAGGTCGGAAGGAGGGGCGAGTGAATCTGATGCTTGTCGTAGTCTTAAGGTTAATGATCCCTGCCCATTACAGCAATTGTCAACTATTATGCTACAAGAGAGCAAGGGGAAAAAAATGTAGATACTGAGAAGGGTGTTTTTTCATGGACTGCGAAATATGGCATCGAGTGGAGGTGAAGATCTCGGTAAAACTCTTTCCCGCGCAGTTTCGGATGGCTTAGATTACCTTAAGAATAATGAGAGAGATCTAGTGTTTTTTGTACGCGTTACTTGAAACGATTGATTCTCGTTAAATGTCTGTGAAATATGTTATTACTTTTAAGCTAGTTATTTTTTAAATTTAAGTTTTAACTTTTCGAGTAAAAAAGTATTATTTTATGCTTTTGTTTCGCGAAGACCGAAGAAATTTGATACATTTTAGTAAGAAACAACAGAGTGCTTTTTGAAAGTTTGAAATAGGAAACAAACGATAAAATTCATGGAAGCATATAGTAAAGGGTTTTCAATTTTGAAATAATATTAATTGTTATTAGATTATTAATTCTGTGCAATTACGAAGATCATAAAGCAGGAATTCTTATGATGAACCTCATTTGTTACTGAGATTAGAGAACTTCGAGCTTCTTCCCCAATATATATTTTTCTGATATACAACTAAACAAAAAGTAAAATTACGAAAGAAATCTCGTTTATTACATTAACAACAACAAAAGAAACTGACAGAATAATTCAATGGTTTATCATCTTTTCCCTTTAGTGCACTAAATAATCGTGAAATATTATATATAATTAGTATACATAAATACAGTTAATATCTAAGAAATTTCTAATAAAAGTTTATTTTTATTAAATTCATTTTTCAAAAAAGCGAGGACTATCATTGTTTATTTCAAATAGGAACTTTCAGGGGCTGTCTTCGTATAATGTTAAAGAATAGGATCCGAATTTAGAATATTTTTTCAGGTCTTTCGTGTTAGAGAAAACTCTTCAATTGACGAAGGCATTGGCATACGACCAATTTCTAGGTAGCAATCGATGGCTTGAAAAACTTGAGAAAAGTCACAGAAAAATACGCCTGAAGGGATATTCGGTGCATTTCAAAGATGTGAGGCGTATTATGAAACAAAGTATTTTTTCAAACAAAAAAAAATTAAACAAAATTAACAGATTTTATGAGTAATTTAATTTAAGGACGCATGTAGTAATGTATGTTTAGAATTTCTAGTTATAAAATAATGTATGTTTAAAATTACTTATATGATTTAAGGTATCCGACTACGTTCGGAACCGTGATTTTAAAAAAGCGCATAAATGGATAATTTTCATGATATTTAGTGTCACTCAAATTAGAATACATGTATAAAATTGTTTTAAGGAGATTTTGACAAAAAAATTATTTAAATATAATATTTTGGCAAAAAATTAACTTAAAATAATCTTTTTTCCAAATGTTCTCCTTTAGTGAAAAATGGTTCTATTATAATAATATTTTGCCTGTCTATAGCTCAGACCTCTCTACAGAGGCTCAACTGGAATTTTTGAAAAATTCACATTATTTTCAGTTACAACCAATTGAAATAATTATCGGCGTTTTTTTTTTAATTTCTCCCCTCTGTTGTCGTAAAACATGGATAAACCCACTTCTAAGCTAGACATTTCAAAAATTCTAGTTCAGCCTCTGTACAGAGGTCTGAGCTATATACAGGCAAAATATTATTATAATAGAACCATTTTTCACAAAAGGAGTACATTTGGAAAAAAGATTATTCTAAGTTAATTTTATGCCAAAATATTATATTTAAATAAATTTTTTTTTTGTCAAAATGTCCTTAAAACAATTTTATGCATATATTCTAATCTAAGTGACACTAAATATCATGAAAATTATTCATTTATTCGCTTTGCAAAATCACGGTTCCAAACGTAGGCGAGTACCTTAAATTAGAAAATCTCCTTAAAAATTTTTTTTTCAATAATTTTAGTATAAAATCATCTTTTTAATGTTGAAAATACAGCGTATTCCTCGACATTCTTTTTCTAGTTTCCTTGCAGTTTTTCTTCCTTTTTTTTGTGATGCGTAAGACGTGTAAAATAAATAGATATTAATTTACAAAAGGTGTCAGTAATTTCTTTTTTTTAAATATGTAGTATTTAGCCATTTAAAATTTGTTTCATGCGGTTTATAAAGTATATTGAAAAGTAAACCTCCATATAACGAACTTTTTTTTCGGTATTTAGTGACTTCGTTAAATAGAGGTCCGACCGTATATATATGCATATAATCAATAATAATTTATACTAAATTGCTATAACTCTAAAGAAGCAAAGCAAAAATAGAAATATAACCAGACAGAATAGGTCAAAAATAAGTTGAACCCCAGCAGTACAATAGCTATCTCTTAGCCTTAGAAACTAAGATTGCAGGATTAAACATTGTTTCGAGGCCAGGCAACCTTCGAGGCCTTGCCTATACTACTGGGCTGTAAGGGAAATAAATAAGAGTACCAGGTAGCCAACATTAAAACTAAGGATAATAATCATGATATTATAAGATTAATATTAAATGCACTAAAACTCAAGTACCAATCCTGATATCAAGTAAAATTGCCAAGGAAAAATGAGAAACTAAATATATATTTACAATGTAGAAAATATTAAATACATAGGAATATATGGAACTTTTAAAACAAAGATAATAGAACCACAGCATATCTTTGTCTTAAATTCCTGCCAATCGGAGCTATCAAAAAACAGCAACGCATAACGTAAAAATTAGTAAAATTTTAATTTATTTAATTCTATACTGATACCTTAATTATTTACTTATGAGAATAAATAAGTTGTATCGTCAGTTTGTATTATTTTAACACATTGTGCATATTGTTTATAATAGTTATTACACAAGAATCATTTTAAGAAAATTAAACCACATTGTGTAAAAATTACAATATGATTAATTTTAATTTTTACTTAGTTTCATAAATAGTTTTTCTATAGAACTAATATTTCGCAAAACAAATTAAAAAGTGCCTGCCCTCCCCCCTCTTGTTTTTTTATAAAGAAAAAAACTTTGGAGAATAAATATTTTCTGTCCGTTTACCATTTTTTTTTTTTTTTTTTTGATAAAGTAGATTCTATTTTTTTCTCCCCTTGATTTTTTTAATGCATTTATCTTCTTATCTTCCGGCTAATGGTATTTTCTAATCTCTAGCAAACACTCTTTTTCTAATGAGAATCGTATTAAATAATTCTTTTTATTTCATTCTCATTCGTTCAAAGACATTATTGGTATTTCTACCAAAATTCTAAGCAGCTCATATGAAATTATTTTTAAAAAGCAATTAAGAAAATTAATCGTGCTGTAAGCAGGGTTTTTTTTCAAATAAATGGCTAAGTTTGAAATATTTCAAATAAAAATTAAGACCTACTCACGAATGGATCAAGGTCATAAGGTCATGAAAATAACTAACGAAAACTGAAAAAAAAATCCTAAACATTACGCTTTAATCATTGGCGCAGCTAGTCCTGAGTGGGCCCTGTATCAAAGTTCCTCGTAGGGCCCTACCTAAGAGCCAGTGGCGCACACAAGGGGGGTCGGAACCCCCCTCAAAGTCCTTGATATTTTTTCCGATTGATTATAATTCTAAGTATATAGGACAAAAAATTTAATTAAATATTTGCTATTAATGATTAATTTTATTAATTAATGCTAATTAGTTATTCAATAATTAGTTTTTTACTGTGTTTTGTTCCCGAAAATCGACAAAATCAACAGGAGCATGATACAAGAATGGTGAACTTTCGACCCCCCCTTGAAAAATTCCAGTATGCGCTACTGCTAAGAGCTTCTTAATATTTTGAGTTTTTTGCTTACACGTCTTCGGACCCCCAAAGCTTGGGGGCTCCGTATCATTGATATGGCGGTAACTACGCCCCTGGCTTTAATTCATAATTATAATAAAAAACGACTACTCTTACAAAAAAAAATCGTTTGCTCTAAATAATGAAATGTTATGCTCATAGCTTATTAGTTGTATGCGAATAAAAAGATTTTATTTGATTATACAAAGGAAAATTTCAATCGCTCCTAGACTGTATTTCCAATATATCAAAAGTTTTTACCGTTATTCGGGGGAAAAATCGATAGAAAATTTTTTTATCTCTTATGTATGTGCTATTCAATACTTTCTCAATTTGCTAGAAAAACAATCTTTTGTTAAATACTCTTCTATATAGTTTCATTTTTATTTAAAATTCATAGTAATGAAATGAAACATTTAAAATAAATAAATAATACATTTTAAATAAAATCTTTTAATTCTACGGGATTATTAAAAATCGTTTTTACGATACTAGGAATGATTAGGGTTAAAAGTTGCTGTAGTAATTAATTATAAACTATAAAATACTCGTTACAATAAAGCCTTTTTGTTTTCAAATATTGAGGTTGTTAGATGGCGAATTAATTATGGATAATTGAGGAGAATTTAATTAAAATTATGCATGCAGCATTATATTTAGATTATATCTAGTTGACTTCGGCTTGCAGTTGATACCATTCTCATTTAAAAATACATGAATGCCGATTAATAAATATTTTCTTTTCGAAAATGAGAAGTAAGCATGAATATTCTATTAACAATTTTTAAAAAATTACATTACACACATAAATTATATTCATGTTATAGAATATTTTTCGTTAACTGCAAGACTGCATTCGTAACAGAATAATTAGATAACAAATAACAAATATTTTCTGTTTAAGATTATTAATATTTATTTATCTTTTATGTTGCTGAAGGGAAAAACTATATAAGTACAGTTAATAATATATTTCTTATAATTCTCCATTTATTAACCAAAAGACAAAGGCTCACTTTGACACAGTGGATAAAAATATGCAGGTCAATACTAAAATAGAACGCAGCCGGTAGGATTCGAACCTACGCGGGGAAACCCCAATGGATTTCAAGTCCATCGCCTTAACCACTCGGCCACGACAGCTACAATGCAACCAGCATTGTAATGATGAGTCCAAAAAATGTCTGCGTTGTCGCTGTAGATGCGTTCACTCGCTGATTTTTTTTAAAGCAATTCATTGAATAATTTTTACGTTAAAATGAATAAATAATTTGTTTTATTTATTGTAATTAACGCGTTTAGTAATATTTAGCAAGTGTGTGTGTGAGATTAATATTTTTTTGTAATAATTTTGTTAAAAGTACAAGTATAAGACAATTGTGTGTTTCAGGTTTCCTATTTTTATAATTGTTGAATTGTTAGTTTCCTATTGTTGAATTATTTTATTAATCGACTATTTGAAAAGTCATAGCTCAGATATATGTTTAAAGTTTAATATTTCCTATGTTTTAATATTTAGCACAATATATTTTTATGGTCATTATTTATATATATTTTAGAGTGATACATATTTCAATTCTAAATTACAAAAACCAAGCATTTTTTATTTGATCAGAGAAATTTATCGAGGTTTCCGGTTAAGATCTTGAAGAAGCAAAGCACATTTGAATGCATACCTTCACAAAATTTTCATTCCAAATTTTAATAATGTTTCATTTTAAATTAATAATTTAAAATAAATACTTCGGTGCAGTTTTAGAATCATGAAATACTTGGTTTGCATAAAATTCGATGCATTTTTTTTAAAATAAAAAAATTGATGTAATTTTTCTAGTCAAAATTCAAATTTTCGTTTGTAACTATTAAAATGTAATAACAAAAAATGTAATCTATTTTATTTTTCATGTAGAGTTAGAATAAATTTTTCAATATATTTCATATGAATATATATATATAATAAATGTATAATTTCAAAAACATATTCATTCCAGAAAAAATGCATCAAAAGTAAAGTATGTATAGATTTATGATTGGGTCTATAAACTAAATTAATTATAAAAGATAAATTCGAATTTAAAAAAAATACTATTCAAAGATTCTTATTGTTGTTTCGTGAACGCGCTTTCTTTTTCTTCTTTTTTTAAGTTTAAAATTCATCAATTTTTCAAACCTTGATTTGAAAAGTTTCTAAGACGATTTTCTTACACACTTGAGAAGGTTTCATACTTCATCAGTTATGTTTTATTATTACCTTATCACATTTTTTTCAATTTAAACGAATTTGAATCTGTCGTGTTGTTGTTTCTTTCCCCACCTGATCTCGACTGTGTCAGATTCAAGTCCACGAAATTCATCGTGGCAAGAGACTAGATGTACACCTGTCGTTGGTCGTAGCCTTGATCACCATTCAGGTTCCATTTAGCTCGGTTCCACCCCAGTTTTGAGGGAGAACACCCTGGGTGGGTCAGGTCTCACACCTCTCTTCCCCTTCCACCAACCTCACGAGAGGACTTACAGCTCGACGGCTATTTAGAGTACCACCATGCCACAAAGGCACTATACATTTACATACATGACATGCCTTCTCCGGGATTCGAACCCAAAACCCAACGGCACAGCAGTCAGCCTCGCTAACCACTCTACCGGATGGACGACCGAATTTGAATCTAAGCATTACATACGAAATTGCTTATCAGCATCGCACCGTAATGCAACACGAGGGCTATTGGTGACGGACCTCATAATTTTGATCCCCGGTCGATTGACCAATAAACTACCACACTACGTTAACGCTGGCACCTCTCATGCAAAGCTACCACATACTACGTTAACGGGAGGACTTTTAAAAGCGACGACAGATTTAACAACCTGCAAAGCTTCCAATAGGAGATTATTGACATAGAGTTATAGTGATTTTGAATTGAAATATTGTAGTTGAAGATAAATTTATCTCATGAAGCGGATACTATTAAAGTTTTAAGAGTGAATTAAAGGTTCGAACATTATTGTTCGGGATGAATTTCTGTATTATTTAATGATTCGATTCAATGAGTTGTGAATTTTAAAAGATCAACAAGTAACAAACTTGTCAAATTCGAATTGCGTTATTTTTAGATAAAGGCTTTCAGTACAGTATAATAGGAGGAAAAAAATTTAAAATAATCGTAAAAATTTATCTTGTTTTAGCGGTACATGTAGTTTTTTAGTCATGTTAATGAGGATTTTAGGACAAGAAATTTCGACCAAATAAAGAAAGTTTGAAAACCATTGCAATAGAACAGAGCAATGAACAAAAAAAAAAACTAGAAGCTACAGGTGCTCCCTGCAACCTCTTTAGCTGAATGACCAATTAAACCTCAAAGATCGATTGAACAAAGTCCGGTTAAAAGTAAAAAATAATTCCTGAAATAACTCATTTTACGGAAGCTTTATCAGGAAATCTTTCACGTTCAACACATATTTTCTACACACTTCTCGTAATAGCATTCTTACAATTTTCTACATTTTTATCTCCAAACTAAATCTGTTTGGTTGTAATGTAAAAGAAAAAATAACTAAAACCAAAGGACACATAACGGACGGAACAAGAGAAAAAAACTCGAGAGAAACTTTTATGAAAAGGAGGAAAAAAAACTTGCAAAGCAGTTGTACAACCACTCTCACCAACGCTGAAGATGGCATGGCGAGAAAACGTACACGAAGAAGGAAATGAGAAAAAAGAAGCGGTTTTTGCTACTGCATCACCCAGAGGCCCCCAGTCGAAATCATTTGGATCTTTCTGAAATGATAAAATCCATCTGGATTTTTTTTTCATGTGCCCTTTTTTCATCTCTTCCTTCGTTTCCCTTTAATCTGTATGGCTGCGCTCTGTTTTTCCACTTCTAGCCTAGGGCCAGATGCACGGAACCAGATAGGTAAATATCGCGGCATGTTTGTGAAAATCTATTAGGAAAATGAAATATGAATTGGTGGGTTAGGGATGGAGGAAAATGTTCTTTGTTGGAGTTCTTGTTACGTCATCTCGAATTGGAAGAGTTATGCAGTTTTGGAAGGAGAATTTACATTGATCACGAGAAATCTGTGTTCTATTTCCAGTTGTTCCGGAGAATTCTTTATTTCTCTTTCTCCTGCGAACGAAAATAGGTAGGTGCATAGATTTATACGAAATACTGGGGGAAGAGAACAATGAGAAATATTGCATGTGAAACTGTACTAAATTTCTAAATAACAAATAAATTAAAACAAATAATATTACGTTATCATTAATATTTAAAATCAAACAAGTCTGACAGTCAAATGATGACAATGGCGCACACAAGGAAGGGAGGCGGATCCGGACCCCCCCCCTATTTTATGATTAATTATAGTCCTATGTATATAGTACGCAAAATTTAATTATTTGTTGATAATAATCAGTTTTATTAATTAATGCTACTTATTCATTCAATAATTAATTTTTTACTGTTTTTCTTTCCTTTTTAAAATCTGACAAAATCAAAAGAATATGTTGGGCGGCGTATGGGAGCATGATACGAGAATGGTGGTCTTTCGACCCTAGACCTCCCCCCTTGAAAAATTCGCGTGTGCTCCACTGAATGATGTTCTTTTTCTTATAATTGAACCTAGAACTTTTTTAATTAATTTTCGTTAATTTTTGTTTAGATTTATTTTAAAACGTTTTCTAACTATGAATGCAAAAATGAATATAGGGTTGTGCATTTTTAATTGTTGTGATTTATCGAAATGGCTTAAAATTTTTAATTGTGTCAAAAACTTAAGTGCGTTAAAATGTTAACATTTACCATTCATTTTTAGTTCTAAAATGATATTGATGATGTTTCCAATGCGTACCCGCTGTAGACTAGTGGTAATCGGCTGTTTGAACTAGTGGTAATCGGCTAAGAATCGGCTGTTTCAATTAAGCTTTTGCTGATTTCATTTTGTTTTCAAAAACTGTACCAGTATGTGTAAAAATACATATATATTGCTGGTGGTATTGTTTATAATACGTGATTATAAAAGAGATGTAGATATTTATGAGGTTATATTCGAAAAAATGAAGCTGTTATTTCCTTCCTATGCTAAAGATTTTTTGTATTCTAAACAATACATATAAAGCAATACTGGTATATTCTTTATTACAAATAAACCTTTTGTTCTAACGTAATTTTTTAAAAAATATCACAAGGAGTTTATAATAGTATGATAGTTATACTTTTTAAAATTAGAATGTTAGAAATAATTTGGAAGGGCTTTGAATATCTGTTTTAAAAGAAGTTATAAACTGAAGGTATTCTTCTAAAATTAAATCTATTTTTTGTTTAAATTAATTAAATCAATTCTGTTTTTGTCAGGACTGTGCGTAATTTTAGAGATATCCTCAGCACGCTTTCAGAGCTACTATATTCTGTTGAACAATTCAAATGGAAAGTTTAAGGTATCTGACTACATTCGGAACCGAGATTTTGCAAAAGTGTATAAATGAATAATATTTATGATATTTAGTGTCACTTAGATTAGAAAATGTATATAAAATTGTTTTAAGAATAGTATTACAGTAAAAAATTATTTAAGTACAATATTTTGACAAAAAATGAACATAGAATGACCCATTTTCAAAATATTCTCCTTTTGTAAAAAATGCTTCTATTATATAATAATATTTTGCCCGTATATAGCTCAGACCTCTGTACAGAGGCTCAACTAGAATTTTTGAAATGTATAGCTTAGAAGTGGGTTTATCCATGTTTTACGACAACAGAGGGGAGAAATTAAAAAAAAAAAGCCGATAATTATTTCAATTGGTTGTAACTGAAAATAATGTGAATTTTTCAAAAATCATAGTTCAGATTCTCTGGAGAGAAGTCTTTACTTTATATAAGCAAAATATTATTAATATAGAAGCATTTTTTTATAAAAGGAGAACATTTTGAAAAAAGGTTATTCTAAAAATTATAAGGTTAAATTTTTTTGTCAAAATGTCCTTAAAACAATTTTATACATGTATTCTAATCTAAGTGACACTAAATATCATGAAAATTATCCATTTATGCGCCTTTTTAAAATAACAGTTCCGAACGTAGTCGGATATCTTAAAATACAGAAAATAATTGTTATAATCTGTGAAGAAATTATAGAATAGAGAGAAGTGAAGTTTTTTTTTTTTTTTTTTTACTTTTAAGTATTAAAACTGAAACAAATATGGTCATTGTATGCTTAAATATAAACAGTTACACATCTTTTCGAACTTTTGTTTCTAGAAGTAAATTGGAGTTCAAAAATGAGAGAAAGGAATGTAGGCAAGAATTTCATTCGGGGATATTATTAAATTATTTATAATTAAATGATTTTGCTTGAGAAGAATGTGCCATAGTAAACAATCAACAATAGAAATAGAAAAACAATGTGAATATTCTCGAAAGCTCTTCTTCAACCCATTGTAAGGTATCTACAAAGTAAACAATAAGATGTTAATCCATGATGATCCATAATTTGAATGAGAACATCTTGAATGTGTTTACTTATTTATTATGAAAACGCACTCGAAACACAAATACTCTCTCAGGAAATATCTTATGTTTTAAAAGTCAAATTGTATGCTGTTTTAAAGTGGAGTTAACATTTTATTTTGATGAAAATTTCGGTAATTCTTCTTACAAAATAAAAATTTAAAAAATGCTTATAGTTACGATCTATTCAATTCTGTTTAGTTAATGCCCAAATTACTCTTTCGATACTTGACGACATTATATGAAACGAAGCTCATGGCTGCCAATTCAGCGCGAACAACACATGCGAAATCGGGGTTGCCAGCTTGGTAAATTATCTTGAACGTTGGCATTGTTGAGATAATACGTATATAAGTACCCTAAATTTAAATACTACCCAAAAGGTATTTAAGAAAAAAAAACCCTTTTTGTTGATTGGTTTTTTTTTTTGTTCTTTATTAAATGAAAAAAGAATAATTAAAAAAAATCCAAAAAGTAGTAAATCTTTGTTACGGATCATTTACAGTAGGCAATTTAATAATACAAAATTTAAAATTGGATTTTTGATTCAACACCTGTTAATATGCTTCAAATGTTTTCCTAATGTAATATTTATTTAACAAAATATCAACATAAAAATAATACATCAGAAATATATAAAATTGACTTTAATGATAAAATTCAAGAAGAAATACAAAAACAATTGTTATCTTTCGATAATTGCACTATGTTAAATGAGGATAAAAAGAAAAGTAATTGTAGGAGAAAACAAATCGATTGTTTTTATATATACACCTTTGAATCATCTTTAATCATCTTATATTTTTTTACATGGATCATTGTTAATAATCTTTTCTTTGGTAATACTCAAATATAAAATGGAACGAATCGAAATGAAAAATGTAAGTAAAAATATAAAGTAAACAAAAAGTAAAAATACATAAAATATTAAAACAAAAATAAATAAATAAAAAAGTTACTTAATACAGTTTACTGAAAGTAACTTAGAATATCGTAGCATGAAATTCACTTTCGAAACTAAGATACGAAAATGAAATACAGTTTAGAAATTAAAACTAAATTCAATAAGATAAATATTTTCAGTAATTTTTAAATCATTTTTTCAAAAAAAAAAAAGAGGAATTTTATTTTTTCTTATCTAGTAGTTGGTCAGTTATTAAATGTGTGTGTATGACATTTTTTTATTATCCATTTAATCTTCAATTTTCCAGAATTCAATATAAATCAGAATTAAAGAGTCTTTAAAAAGGTGTAAAAACAATTTTCTTCCTGTTTTGATGAATTTATTTTGAAAAGATTAGCAAAAAAAAAAGAAGAAATTTTTATATTTTCTTTAAAAAAACAAAAGAATAAACAAAATAAAAAAAATTATTCTTACTTGGTTTTTACAAGTATAACAATATCACAACAAAATAGAAACCGAGAGAGAGAGAGAGAGAGAGAGATGCATGTACAACATTCAAGCAGAACGTATTTAATGTAATTTGTCAAACTAGAGTTAACAGTTTTAATGTAATACTTAAATAACTAATTGTTTTAATGAATAAACTATACATCCCCCCACAAAAAATGCTTGATATTTAATTTTTGAATCAAGTTTTTTTTTTTTTTTCAAGTTTTTGATTTATAGTTTATTGCAGTGGCGTACCATGCACCTCCGCAACCACCGCATTGCGGAGGAGGGAGCAGGATTTTAGGGGGCCCAAAGCCTGACTGACGCTAAGTACTTATTTAACTACTTTATAAAATATTAAAGACACACATAACCTGACTTTGCAGATAGGCCCTAATATTCTCAGTTATGCCAATGGTTTATTGACAGTTATAAAGAGCTCCTAATTTAAAAACTAAATTATTCCTTTTCTGTTATTAAGATAAAAGTATCGGTTAGATATTGGTTCACTTTTAAATAACAATAAAAAATTTTTAAACTGTTAAAAAAAGGGCATTTAGCATAAAAATTTTGACCAAATATATTACTGTAAATTTACTATATATATAAATGGAAGTATTCGGGTTTTGTTTATGAGAAATTTTGAAAAGTGCAGTAATATTCGTAGCTAAAATATTTTTCTTAAAAAATATTTTATTTTTATTTGTTTATTTTTTTAAGAAATTTGCTGAATTTGATTTCAAGCAGATTTTTCTGAAGCACAGAATATGCTAAATAAAATATGTTGTAAGAAATCGAATGTTTTTTAAAGCATAATTTGGCACTTTTCTGTTACGCCGGTGCAAATCTCGCCACGCAGGCTTTACTGGTGACAACACTCAATATACACACAAAAAATGTTATAAATGTTAGTTCTCATTGCTTTTCCTTCCATATTTGAAGCACTATGAAAAAGATGTTAGTGATAAGAAAGGACCGCAACTTGTTTTGATAATGTGTTAGTAAAAGGTTACCAGCGGGAATTTTCAGTTTGGCGTCGGATGCATCATTCTTGGCGACTTTATTGCTTGCGCCGGCGAAACGGAAAAATATATGCTATCGGTTATCGACTCTCATTGTTTCGTTGAGTATTAGGTATAAGTACAAAACTAATGACTGATTTTGGACCCCATATAAGTTGTTTATTACAAGTAAGTGTAATTCAGGAAGTTACAAGTAGTGAAACTAAAACAGAGCAAACCTAATTTGATTGAAAAAACGCTATGAATTGATGTTTTAAAACTTAAAAATAAATTTAAGGTATACTTTTTGATAGTCAATTGCATATATAATCTTTACCATTATTCATTTATTTAATTATTTCCTTCCTCAGTGGCTCGACAGCACAAGGTGTGACTTGGCCTTCTGAAGAAGCCTTTTCCAGACTAGCCTTCTTCCAGCTACAGTTCTCCAATTCTTAGTTCTCAAAACTAGGAGATCTTTTTTCAGGCCATCAATCGATCTAAGATTTGGCTTGCCCTTTCTTCGTGTGACAATTAGTTGGGTATTGAAGACTTTTTTAGTGGTGCGGTCTTCGCCCATTCTGACAACGTGACCTGCGCATTTAATTCGTTGTATTGTGTTGAAGTTAACGATGTCAGATTCTTTATATTATTGATAGAGCTCGAAATTTGATCTTCTTCGACACATTCCATTTTCCTGAATTCCTCCAAAAATAAATCTTAAAATCTTCCTTTCGTAGATACTTATCATATTCTCATCTGCTCGAGACATGGACCAAGTTTCACATGCATAAGTTCATACTGATCTTTAAAGACTTTTACACAATAGAACCTTTGTTTTTCTTTTGATTAAATTCGATTTTTCATATCTATTTTCATATTTCATTAAGACATCTATTAATTTAATTATTTGTTTCAATATTTTTTGAGGTACAATTTACTTTCTATATTTAATACTTCCATTTACAATTTCCTGTTATTTGTTACTTTCAATTAAGACCAGTGGCACGCACAAGGGGGTGGCCTAGGGGTCCGGATCCCTCCCCTAGCCCTTGAATTTTTTTTCGATTAGCTATAATCCTATGTATATATTACATAGAATTACGCAAAATTTAATTATATATTTGTTATTAATAATTAATTTTATTAATTAATGCTAATTGTTTATTCAGTAATTAATTTTGTATTGTTTTTGTTCCCGAAAATCAACAAAATCAAAATAATATGTTGGGGGCGTACTGGAGCATGATACCAACATGGTGGACTTTCCACACTGGACACTCCCCTTGAAAAATTTTTGTGTGCGCTACTCTCTCATTAAGACTATATCAAAATTTAAACTAATATTCCAAAGAACCGGTTTTTATTCCGAGCATAAAGAAGCATTAAAACTTCATCAACTAAAACTTTATCCGATCTGTGTATGCGTTAAAGAAGTGTATTATTTAACATAATTATAATGTGCAATATTTAACACGTAAAATAAAGGAAATAAAGCCACAATTTTGAATTCGAAAATCTACCATGCAATCGTCTGGAATCATGGAACTTCATTTACGCAAGATTCCGAGGTCCTCTCCAGGTTGCTAAGGGTCAGTCCACTCCAATTTCCTGCCCTTTTTACAGCCTCATAAAACAAGCAGTTATGTGAAATAGTACCGCATTTCTTCAAGGATACGAGACCCGCATTAAATTCCTCGCACTCACTCAAGGAACGACAGGAAAATCTCAATTCCCATATAGAGTGATTATAAGCCACCAATCTGGTTACCCAAAGTTACAAACGTTTATATCAAACGGCCGGTTGATGATTCTGTGAATTATTATACTTTAGCCTAAAGTTTCAAATGTATTTAAATATTGCCCAAAAGATGCAGATAACATGCTTGACTCTTTTTCAATTCCTACTACACTCTGGTTCACTCTCTCCCTATATATATATATATATATATATATATATATATATATATATATATATATATATATATATATATATATATATATATATATATATGTATATATATATATATATGTATATATGTATGTATATATATATGTATATATATATATATATATGTATATATATACATATATATATACATATATATGTATATATATATAAATATATATATATGTATATATATATATAAATATATATAAATATATATATATGTATATATATATATACATATATATAAATATATATATATGTATATATATATATACATATATATATGTGTATATATATATATAATATATATATATATATATATATATATATATATATATATATATATATATATATATATATGTGTGTGTGTGTGTGTATTTTGTTCAAATTTTCAATCGTCAATAAAATACTTTAAATTCCTCCATTCAAGTTCAAATACATTTTTTTAAACTTGTAGTGAATGACACTTGATGTTAATACAGTTTTTTTCAAATATTAATTCATAAATATTTGAATAATTAATGAATAAATAGTAACAAATCATAAATAATCGTCCAACACCATATATAAGAAGGAAAATCGCTCGCTGTGTCTCTGTATCGCAATTGGATACCGCGTTGGACTTTTAATGCAAAGGTTTTGGGTTTGAATCCCACCTGGAATGGCCTAATTTCTGAGGATGTGATTTCTTTTTACTATACTATTTTATTAGAATAATTAAATTTAATTAATGAATAAATAGTAACAAACAAAAAAGAAATAGTCCAGCACCATATGTAGAATGGAAAATTGCAAGGTAAATCGCTTTCTATTTTGTCACTTAATGTTGTGGTTCTGTCAAATGTATACACATATTTATATTAATTGTAATTATTTAATAAAAAGTAACTAAAATGAAATTTTTCTTTATTGATCTAAGTAGGAATTGATTTAATTTTTTTATATTACTTGTTTTTTTATATCTACCATTAAAAGCTTTAAACAATATATTTCTCAATATTTTATCTTGCTTATGGCTGAAGAAACAATAGACAGAAAATTAATCGTAAATATTGGTTATTACAAAAATAAACACACAGTTCAAATATTTTCAAACTTTAAATACATCAATGATATTTTTTACAATATTTTTTCAAAAAGAAATTTTTCCTAAATATTTACTAAAATGTAGAATACAAAAACACCTAAAAAGTTCCATGTCATCAAGAATTATGATAAAGTTAACAAGAAAATTATTAAATGTATTAGAAAAGAAAGAATATATTTAACTAAAAAAATTGTGATAAGAAATTTTTTTGAATCCAAATTCAAATTGCCGCATTTGATATATTGAAAGCATCTTACATGTGTTTGGTAAATGTATGCTAAATAGTTTGGGGAAATCTCAAAATATCAGTGTGCATGTTTTTCTAATTTTAAAATTAAATAAGTAATAATAAATTAACTTATATATATAGTTTTCATTCTCATTCAATAAGAAAAGTTAATTTTCTTAGATATTCATATTTTTTCCAACGTTAATTACAGTATCTTGTTCAAAATAAACGACTGCCATTGGTTTCGTTTGGGAAAGACCAACAAAATCTCGTATCAGCAGTACTATTTTCCCATTATTTTGAATGCATCCGTTGCCCTTCAAATCTACCAATATATTTATTCAATATTTTATTCAATTGAAATGTAATACATGAATCTTTTAAAACTATCTCATGACTTTTTAAGAACATTTGCAGAGTGTATTTAATAATAGGTGTTTATAAATGAGTGTATGTTCAAAACTATTCAATGTTTGCTGGAAACAGTCCGTAGTCCGAATAAAGGAAACAGTCCGTAGTCTTCTGTCTTCATGATTTCATCTAAGAAAAATCTGCGTTTTAAATATTCTGTGGAATTGTTTTTAAAGATCAAGCTAAAAGTAAAATGTATTACACTATCATTTTTTGTTTGACAAGCTGGTGAAATTCTTGATTGAAATTTGTTCTCATAATGCTGAGTTCTCAACAAATTTCCTATCGGATAGCACTGAATAAGATTAATAATTAAACTAGCATTTTAAGCTAAATTTGTAACACACTATGCCACTAAAAAAAATTTTTAAAAATATTTTTAGAATAAAAATTATTATAAGTTTAAAACTAAAATTATATATAGTGTGCACAGTGGCGCACACAAGGAGGGTGTCCTGGGGTCCGGACCCCCTTAAGGTCTTTGATTTTTTTCCGATTGATTATAATTCTAAGTATATAGTGCGTAAAATTTAATTAAATTGTTATTAATGATTAATTTTATTAATTAATGCTAATTATTTATTCAATAATTAGTTTTTTAATGCTTTTGAATGAAAATCGACAAAATCAAAAGGAGCATGATACAAGGATGGTGAAATTGCGACCCTGGATACCCCCCTTGAAAAAATCATGTGTGCGCTACTGATTGTGCATAATTACTTCGGTAAATGCCCGTTAAAAATAAAAAAATCTTCCTCAATAACTCTTCATTCTTTACGTTTTGGCTCATAGATTATTGCTGAGAGTGTTCGAAAGCAGAAAGGGGCACAGAATCTCTCTTATGGAAACTTATATTCTAAAAAACATGTTGATGAAAACGTGAGTCATTATCTCTCTCAGGGACGTAGCTACCGCCGTATCAACGATACGGGGCCCTCAAGCTACAGGGACCCCAACAAGTGTAACTATAATCTCACTAACAGGGCTCCCATATCTAAAAAAGGGCCCCTCAAAGCTAGCTACGCTAGAATTGGTAAAACTAAAAACAATCTGTTGTTCTAGGCGAGGATCGGATGAACCCCCAAACTCCACCCTTGTTAATACGCCACTGTCAAAAAGGAATTTAATGGGGGTTTTTTATCTTTTATTTCTTTGATAAGATATATAATCAAAATAATTCGACTGCCTTTTTAGCATAGCCATACATTTTGGAATAACACATACTTTACTTGACAAAACTTCTGAAAAAGAAAGAGTTTTAAAAAAATTATTGCTGATGCTACTCGTACGACTTGTTAAAACCATAAGCGGTGTATGAACGCATAAATAACAAATTAGTTCATGCATACCGCAATAAAATATGAAACTTATGTCTAAAAAAGCAATTTCATAGGTAATCTTGGATAATTCAATTGTATGTAAAATAGAATCATCATCACACCGTCATTTAATAATGGGGCAAAGTTACTGATCGCATAAAATATAATCGGTCTACCTATAGTTAGTTATTCCCCTCAGCATATAAAAGGTCCATATATATCATGGAAGATGACTGGAGGAATAGTCTGGTTAAGGGATTGATACAAAGTGATAATGTCAACTGGAAATTCAAGATTGTGAGGACCCTTGCAAAAAGGGTGCGTGATGATCAGCGGATGTGACTTCTTCCTTGCCTAATTTCACGGACATCCTGTGGTGCTTGTGAAAAGAAGGGATCGCGTATCCGGACACGCAATGGCCACTTGTCATTTGTAATACAATGTCCAGCTGTATCGCTTCGCCTCTTAAACAACGCAAACAAAAAACTAGTCTCATTAAATTTGGCGTACACACAGAAGTGTAGTTTTCTTTTTCGCTTGTTGTTCTTGCTCAGTTTCATGTTTCATGTTACTGATAATCACTTTGATATCAACGTCCAATTAATTTTTATGCTTCATTATATTCGACAAAAAATAACGATGCTTGAATATTATTACATATTTTCATAGAATCTGTAGTATTACTTAACACAGATTTCCTAATGCATGTTTAAAGCTTTTTTTTCTTTGAATGTGTATTTTAAGACTAGATACAATACAAACAATATGACATACTTAAAAAAAGCATACATTGTTTTGCATGTATTAGGAAAGAACAATATTTCGCTTAAATTGCACTCAGGAGTGAGTGAGTGCAGGGATGTCTTAAGGAATGGGAGCCTCGTCTCGCTCCCGACTCAGCTCTCGCTCTCGATTCGAATAATTTCAAAGATCAGATGTTACTTCTGGTTGTATTCCCCCCAAAACTGGGAATTTCGGACGATAGGTCAACTGGCTACATGTGATGACCGTCGTCAATGTATAGGCCTAACCTATTACCATGTACTATCACAGTACCACACACAAAAATTTTTCAAGGAAGGGGGAGGGAGGTCCTGGGTCGAAAGTCCACCATTTTGGTATCATGCTCCAATATGCCGCCCAACATATTCTTTTGATTTTGTCGATTTTCGGGAACAAGAACAATACAAAATTAATTATTGAATAAACAATTAGCATTAATTAATAAAAATAATTATTAATAACAAATACATAATTAAATTTTACGTAATATATACATAGGATTAAAACCAATCGAAAAAAAATCAAGGGCTATGGGGGTGACCGGACCCCAAGGACCTCCTCCCCCTTGTGTGCATCACTGTCACTCTCATTATTCATTCAGTCAAAGGGCGGCAGTCGGCCCAGCAGGTCAGTGCGATTCTAAGTCATGCACATTTATTTGCTTAGGGCTATTGTTTAGACGAGGTTTTGATAACGCAAGCTATGTGCTATTTACTTTTAAGAGTCATAGGCAGGGCCTATATTTGTGTAGGAGACCCAGGGCCTATTTTTGCGTATGGGTTAAGGGTCTAGAGCAGTCTTAAGACGTCCCTGAGTGAGTGTTGATTAACGTCACGCTCTGAAGCAACACGTGGGCTTTGAGCTATGGACCTCGTGATTTTGAACTATGGTCAAGTGACAAGAACGACACTTGAGCTGCCACTCCTCTCCTAACTTACACACCAAGCTAACGGGAGTGCTTCGAGCCTCTACATCAGTGATTCCCAAAGTGGTCTGTATGGACACTTAGGGGTCTATGAGGACCTGCAAGGGGTCCACGTAATTGAAAAAATAATTTGGGGGTCCATGAGGTGTAAATGGGGATCTACGATAGCCAGTAGCGCACGCAGGAATTTTTCAAAGGGGGGGTCGGGGTCGAAAGTTCACTATTCTTGTATCATGCTCCTTTTGATTTTGTCGATTTTCGGGAACAAAACACAGTAAAAAACTAATTATTGAATAAATAATTAGAATTTATCATTAATAACAAATACTTAATTAAATTTTACGTTCTATATACTTAGAATTATAATCAATCAGAAAAAATCAAGGGCTTTGGGGGGTCCGATCCCCAGGACCCCCTTTGTGTGCGCCACTGACGATAGCCTAAACCAGATAGCAATTTAATTTTAAAAGAAAATTTAATCAAGTGTAAACCAGATTTACCTATTTGACAGCTTTATTTACTTAATTTACTGGGGTTAAATTGCAGTTACAAGACGACTGCATAAGTTTTATCAAAAAAGGACCATCATTTCAGTGTTTCTTGTGTGTGTGCCAGGAACATGTTTAAGTAATATAAAACTGGACTTCGCAACTTTTAATAGTTTCTCAATTTGTCACAGACAATCTGCCAGAAAAATGACGTTTTAACCTATGTTAAACATTTAAATGCCCTTTATTCAGAATTTGAAACTAGGTTTGAGAATGTTTTGACTATGGTAATATCACAGTTAATGAATTCATGTTGTCAAATTAAAAAAAAATTCTGATTACAAAAGCAACTGATTTTCATAGCCCTGATGAAGATCTTAAAGTAAAGTATAGAAGCAAATGTCACAGCAATTTTGGCTTTAAAAAAATATATATCTGTTATTTAACCCGAATTATGGAATATCTCAAGAAAGTTTTTAATTGCTTTTACTAGAGAAGAGGAGTTTCAGCGCGCTTGCCAATATCCAAAATAAAAACCGAAAGAAAAAAAAGAAAGATTGGATACTACTAACCCCAAGGAGATTTAGAGTTAAATCTTAAAAGATTAAAGCCAAATGTGTTGCAAATTTGTTTTTAAAGCAAAACAGATTCATCCCAACCAATAAAAGCATTTGTTTGTTGCTCAGTTATTTTATGTAACAATTATTTCATATATTAATTACATTTTAATTTAATTAATTCACATATGTTTCTTAAGTTTAAACACTCTACTAAACTACAGTTAGAAACATAAAACTTTTAAAGTAAGTAGTGCGTCTGTGTGTGTGCTATACCAGCTCTCTAAAAACATTTAAGTTAATAAATTTGCTAAAGTTTAATATTAGGTAAGTAGGAGTCTAAACAAAAGCGAAAAACATGGCAAGGGGGTCTATGAGACAAAAAAATTTGGGAACCTCTGCTCTAAATATTTAACGTTTAACAGCTCCTTTACACAGTGGATCTTCAATGACACCAGGACTCGAACTCATGACGCGACGATCACGAGTTCACGAGCTACCACGATGACATGCTCAGGAACTCAAATATTAGTTTGCGTGAAAAAAGTTTGTAATTTGAGACTGAAGCATGAACTTTATATAGAGCATATATATTTAAAGTAAAATGTAATCCTCATGTAAAACAGCGATATATGTTTGGAAGAAACTATATCTCTCTCTATACAAAAAAAAAAGTTTTTCGTGAGATGCTGTAATAAATTTATTTATACATAAAGTACAGTTAATAAAAGCAACTACATCTTTACAACAGAATGGAGCAATACCAGTTTGGACAAATTTGCATTTATGATGATGGTGAGTCTTAGCATGAAGGTGCAGAAATAGTTGTACGCTGTATAATTTGGTCCGCCATTAGGCGGATAGGATATACCCCCAATAGTTGACTTTAATTAAAATATCTCATAGCTTTAAATAATAAATGCAAATAACTTTAAAAAGGAATAAATGTTTACTTTTCGATAATAACTTGTTAGATGTAATCAAAATTTGTTCGTTAGTTTCAATATTGGAATTAGGAGTGCAGACAGTGGCGTAACGTACACCCCTTAACACCCACGCCGCGGGGGCGCAAAGCCTGAGCGATGCCAATTGCGTAAGATCCGGCTTGGTGCCCAAAATCTGATTTTGCATTGTGGCCTGAAAGTTCTCCGTTACACCACTGGGTGCAGAGATAGTGAAATGATTTTTTGAAATGTGAAAGTTAGCGATTCTCAGAAAGAATATATATTGGATTTATAGGTTACTTTTTAGAAAAAATCGTACACATTAGAGGGATGTATTACTCTATTACAAATTTCTGAAATATTTTTAAAGTTTATCATTGATGTTAAAACATTTCATTCAAAATCAATGTATATAAATATGGAAATTTAAATTCAAGCTAGGTTTAAATTTAAAGCTCAAATTTAAATTAGTTTCAAAAATAGTTCAAGCAGAATCTGGATCGGCTTTTATTAATAGAAAGTACGTATCAATCGTATTGAAAATTCATTTAGAGAATATTTTTGTGAATTTTTTTTTTTTTTTTTTTGAAAAAAGAAACATTACGCATAAATTTTACAAAGCATTTCTATTAAGTCTCAGCACTGTTATTACCATGGAAATGTCTCTCTGAAATTGAAAATTTATTATATTATATATTTTCTTTGTTGTGAAAAAATTGTAGAAATTAAGAAATCAGGAGAGTACACAGATTTCTCCTATGGGGCGGAGGGTTACTTTCTAAAAAACGCGTAAATGAAAGTACCGAGGGGTAATCTCCACTTTAAAAAAAATCGTTGGTCTATGGGGCGGGAACGTTTGAACCTTCAAACCCCACCCTTGTTTACGCCATTGTAAGGAATTGTAACTAAAGCTCATTTATTTGAAAGAGAGAAAGTTCGATATGATTTCTGATATGATCATATAAGATATATTTTCTTTCTTATGATTTAGATTTATAGGATTCCATTTAAAAAATACTTTAATTCGATTATAACAAATAGATTAATTTTCTTTCCAAATGATTTCTCTAATTATCTATATATATATATATATATATATATATATATAATAATAATTAATATAATATAATTCCCGAATAAACGGGAAAAAGAAAATGATTGTAAAAAAAGTAAAGAAGGAAGTCTGAGTAATATAGAATCTGTTCAATGCTAAATCTTACAGAATTAAAGAAATATACACAAATTCATTCTAAGGAGTTCTCTATTTTATTAAAAAGGAGCGTGAGAAGATTTTAGTTATACAATAAAGACTTCATATTAAATAAATCGCTGATCAATACCCAGCCATATAGATCAAAACAGACATTTACATGCAGTTCTTTCATTATACAAATTAATGAACAATACCCATCTTAAAGAATAGTTATAGCACACATACGTTATTATAATTAAATCTTAATTAAATTTAAAACAAACCACCAAAGTGATCAAACCAATAACCTTTATTAAACAATCCCAAGAAGACCCTCAACCATAAATTTGCTCCCCAACATAATTTTAACTGATTGATATTCACCACCAATTTCCAACCACCATCGCGATTCCCAAGCCCCCCTCCCCACATATGCGACGTTTCCACAAAACGGCTTCTTCCCTCTGCCTTTCCTGAAAATTCAGTTCCTTGGAAACTCCTAGCTGGAGCCTTTCAAATTTCTCCATTCCACCAAGAGAAAGCGGTTTCCTACGACTTCGCAATACCATGTGAATATGCTGGTCCCTTACATGAAGCCAGACTTCTGCCTTTGTGAGGAGCCCAGCGAGTAATGGAAAAGGAGACGGGGTATTTGCGCTCCAACGTGTACAGGCTCTGGCGCCGACCCCCATACAGCGTCAATCCCTGGTTCTCTACACATCAATCATGCTACGCACGAGTTGTTATTAATAGCGTCCATAATTGACGGAGCTTCTCCCCCCTCCTACCTCAGAGCTTAATTATAAGGCAGTGGGGTGCAGTCCCTATGCCAGGTGGACAAGGAGAAGTGGCGATTTTTGGAACGGCTCGGCTTCTTAAGCCCTCCACTATGGATTTATAAGCTCGTTTTGTAGGTATGGAATGTTTATTCCGCTCATGGCCGAATGCGTACGGCACGTCTTAATTCTATGTAAAGTTTGGATCTCACAAATCAATTAGAAGTGCTTGTTTCCTTCAGGTCTTGTGGTTTGGCCCATTTCGGATCAAAGGTGGATTATGTTTAACAATTGCATCATTGAGAAATAATGTGTTTATATTATGGAGGATTTTTCTGATGTGATAAATGACATTTATTTAGAAGACAAACTTCGAATGATGATGCAAATATTTTTCTCGTTAAAGGCTATTTTTGTAATATTTATGTATTAAATTTTTAACAAATTTCATGAATCGTAAAACAACTTATTATTATTTGTTTCGGCATACAAAAATGCTTTATATTTATAGAAAATTTTCTAAACATGTTTAGAAGATAAAATGAACCAATCGTGTGGAATTTTTTTCTATATTAATATTCTCCCCTCCACATAATTCCCCTGTTATAGAAATAATGAAGAAATCATATTTAAATTTTCTTCATCAGTAAATCGTATTATTCTTTAAGTAAATGTCTGATGCAGTAAAATAAATAAATAACCGAATAGCTAGCATTTTCTTTGTTTTTTGAGTCTACAAAAAATATCTTTTTCTGCCCTCAAACAAGATTAGAAATAATTGTATGTTATATAAGGCTGCTTTCTCGCTTAGTGTTGAAGAGTAGGCCCCAAATTAAGAATGTTTTTTTCTGATATAACAGTGCTCCAAAATTAATATTATATTCTGGTTTCACTATCCTATAGAGGGCAAGATATTTTATTGCACTACTCACTTTTATCAGAGATGATGCATTTTTACTAAAATTAAATATGTGTTTCGTATATTTTTTGCTACACCATAATGCTAAATGCGATATCCCTTTACATGTTAAATGGAAAAAAATCAACTATCTGTGGAATACATTAAAATTTTAAAAACGTTAGATTCTAAACAGATATTGCAAATCTTTACAAAAATTGAGACATTTTTCTGCTTGAAAATGTGTTCCGAGTTTAGATCAGGCTCTCTTACTTTTGGCGAAGACCACCTTAACATAGATCTTTTGCAAGAAATAAAAGAATTATTGATAAATATTGTGCTATTTTTTTTCTCCGAAAGCACCAAAAAAAAAAAGAATCACACATAACAGATACTTAAGTCACACTGTTGTCATTGATAATAAAAATCGTAAGCGTGATAAATTCAATCCACAAGATTATTTAGTAAATTCATGAAATTTGTTTATTTCTGAATCAATATAATTAATAATGAATGATATTCTTCTAACTTTAAATTAAAATTGACAATTGTCAAAATTATTTTCTTACTACGTTTGTAAGTTACATTAACAATAAATACAGCGCCGATTAAAACTCATTTCGGCCCTGGGCTCAGAAGAGCTATAGCCCGCCTTGGCACTGGAGGATCGAAATTTATAACCAGAGAATCTGGTTAAGTCCAGCTTATCCGGCACCTGGGCACCCGCCCCAAGTGCCCAATGGATAAGCAGGCATTGTGAATAAATAAAATGTCTGATTAACTTTTATAAAAATTAGTCTTTACATTAACATATGATTGTTTTTTCAACTAAATCGGCTTCGAATGTTGATCAATATCTATAAGAAAAATGTAATTTTATTGTTTGATTTTGATTTGTCTTTCCTGAGTAATTTTTGTCATGCATTTCGTTGTTACATTTCAGTAGAATTAGTGTCGAATCTGCCTATAGAGCAGGGGTGGTCAACCCGCTGCCCCCTCGAATAATTTTGCGGCCCGTGAGATTCTTTACAAAATACGATTATTTTGCGCAATATTTTTGTTTTTAGTGTAGCATTTTGTAGCAAATAAATCCCATAATTGTTTCAATTTTATCACGTTGCTTCTGTTTCTATATATGTGTGTGTTTAGAAGTGGGCAGTATTGCACCCCGAAACATCCCGCTTGATTTCTGTAACTTTCTTACTACTTGTACGTGCGAATCGTTTGTTTCGAAAACGAAATTTATGAAGCATAAATCACGCTAAAACTTATCGGACGAAAACCTGTAACATCATTTACGATGTGCAAATACACACATTGAAATCGATTTACAAGAACTCAGTGAAAGAATTGGGAGAGAAACGAATATCTCAGTTTTAAAATAAATTAAACATTATTTGATCATAGCATTATAATTATTATGTCATCTACATCTGTATGCATGAAAAATAATGAAAACAATAATAATAGTTCATTCTGTTTTAAATTTTCGCGCCAATAAATGTTTGTAAAGGGGTGAAAGCAGTAGCGCACACAGGAATTTTTCTAGAGGGGAGGGGGTCCGGTGTCGAAAGTTCACCATTCTTGTATCATGATCCTTTTGATTTTGTCGATTTTCGGGAACAAAACACAGTAAAAAACTAATTATTGAATAAATAATTAGCATTAATTAATAAAATTAATCATTAATAACAAATACTTAATTAAATTTTACGTACTATATACTTAGAACTATAATCAATCGAAAAAAAATCAAGGGCTTTGGGGAGGGGGTTCGGAACCCCTGGACCCCCCTGTGTGCGCCACTGGTTGAAAGCATACATTTTCTCTGCCTACTTTTCCAAAAATAATATAAAGATATATTTTTATGTGCGGCTCGCGGGATTATAATGTTTTTCTGAAATGGACTGCAAGGTCATTTGAGTTCGCCACCCCTGTTCTAGAGTATCAGAATTAATGGGATTTAGAAAGAAAAATTTAGCAAGATTTCTTAAACTTCGATTATTTTTTGTTCTAATCACATTGAAAATACTAAGGAAAAGAGATGATTTTATCAGATTTCAGACATCGTTAACAACACATTTAAGAATGAATGAATTTCCAAGATTTCTATAATTATTTGAAATTCTATATATATTTCATTTGAGTATTTTAATGTTCCAGATAGAAAGAATTACCAACAGAGTGGGAGGTTTAAAAAAAACTATAAAAATATTATGTTTTTCCCAAAATATAACAATGAAAATATGTATCGAATGTCATTTTTTATTATTGAATTCCTTACCATTGTAGTTGCTTAAAATAATTGGAAACATAATATTTTTAAAAACAGTAACTCATTTACTTCCCATTTGAAAGAAAAATCGTTGAAAAAATTTGTTATTTTTCTCCTATTAAAACTGATTGTTATGAAAAATAAATGTAATGTTCTTCTTTATATATAATTGAAGAAATCAATCTCTGTCTATGAAATTTAAAATAAGAAAATCATTTCAGTTCCTAAATGAAAATGTTATATAGTCATATTTTTTTATCTAAAAAGTACTCTCTTTCAAACACAATGCAATTTTAATATTTAATTATCTTATCAAATAACTAAATCTCCAAAAAAATTATTTTTGAGTTCATTTCTCCGAGAAGTTTTTTACAATAAATATATATTTATAAGAATGTCTTATTAAAAATATTATTATTAATTTCAAAGTTCTATTACACCTTTTTCTTTCGTAGATTTTATTTGTATATTAATTCCCAGGCGTAAATAAATAATAATAATAATAAAAAAAAGTTGGAAGCAAAGTTTTAGGAATAAGGAAAAGCAAGAAATTCAATAAAACGTTATATTTTTAAAATTTACATCTAAATATAGCTTATTAAAAAATTTAAAAAAATCCAAATCTAGATACAGCCTTATTCAAGTTTCATTAAAGTTAGAGAGAAATGCTTTACTTAATTATTTTCTTATTGGGACTGATTTTATACTAAACGTCTTAAATTTCACATACACATTAATTTAAGATGCAACCAATTTTGCTTTAAACATTTTTTAGAGCTTTCCCCTCCCCCCATATTTCAAAATTATTTATAGATTATACTCAATTATCAGCCACTGAATACATTTAACAGTGCCGGCTTATCCATTGGGCGCTAGGGGTAGGCGCCCAGGGGCCCGGAGGGGCTCAGAATGGCGAGGAGAAGCTAGACTTTAACAGATTTTCTGGTTATAAATTTCGAACATCTAGTACCAAGGCCCGAAGAATTTTCGTGCCCAGGACCCAAAATGAGCTTAAACCGGCACTGATGGGCAATAATTTCAATATTTTCAGTCTATATTTTGTGAGATTTTAGTTTTAACTCAGTAATCATAGAGTTATTTGTGATATTACTTATCAGATAAAAAAAATTTATTTAAAATGAATTGAAATATATAATAATTATGGTTTTTAGCGTATATAATCCACATTTAAAATCCACATGTATTTAAAAATGTATTAATGTTGGACTTAGTATCATTTAACCAAATAATTAAATAATACTTATTTTAAGAGGAAATAATTTTTACTAACATTTGTACTTTTATTAAGATAAGTAAAAATAAGAATCTTTCAATAAAATTTTATAAAAAATATTTTGGAATGCTCAAATTCTTTCGAAAATAGATTTCTAAAAATTCATCGTTAAGAAAATTCTGCTTGTATTTCTATTATAAAGTTAAAATAAAAGAATAAAAACAGACGATAGTGATTTAAACAATTCGATAGAATTTTATAGAAGATATTTATATTCAGAAAAAACAGAAGCTTTTAAGCTGAAACTTGAAATTGTTACATTATTTTTAAGTACATAAATTTATTCCTTAAAAAATAATTTAAATATCCTTACTAAGCGCTAAAATATATATTGTGCAAATGTATATAATCCAACATAGTTTTTTTGAGAAATGATCGAAAGGAAATGCTTTTGCTACTTCATGGTTAATCGATTCAGCAGTGGATTAAAAAGCGAACAATAAAACAGAACAATGAAAATTATAAAAACTGTGTTTTATTTCAAATGCTTTTTCAACTAATCCCCGATTCTCTCAATACTTGACGCAGATACAAGCACAGGATTAAAAATCAACTTAATGCATAAAAAGAATATATTTATTTTTTTTACATTTGTAATTTTTGAAAATAAAAACTTATTTATACGGTATATTTTAAAAATAAATCGAATGTATAAGGGTTTACTTATAAGAATAACTATTAAGAAAATAAATCAATACCAATGAACTTACCAATGAATTCGAGGCAAAATAAGACTTTATATGCATATCTTTATTCTTTTGTCCTCAATCATATCCAACCTGTAAAGGTGTTTCGAATTAATTAAATTCAAATAAATAAAGTTTGTTGAAATATATAAATAAGTTAAGCACAATAAACTTTAATGATTTTTTCATGCAAACCCAAAACAATTTTTCTGGGTACTTACGTATGATCGCAACCTATTGGCGACATTATATGAAACGAAGTACCTGGTTGCCAATTCAGCGCGTATGACACATAGAAAATCGGGGTTGCCAACTTGGCGAGTTATTAAAATAGTTGTCACAATTGTTGTGATAATACGTAAGTACCTTTTTTATATATATGAAAACGATTTTTTCAAAAGAAAAGAAAATTTGAAACAAATCTAAAAAAAAAAAATTGAAATTTAAGATTGTGAAATAAAATATTTGAATTTTTTACAGGTTTTTGATACAAAAGTTTAAAACATCTGTCAAAAACTGAGAAAAAGATTGTTTGTTTTAGAATCAGAGCATTTGGGTTATTGAAATATAACGATACATATTTTATTTCCTGAACAAATAAATAAATATAAAAATTATGTCTCTGTGCTATATTAAAAATGCACAAATAAAATAAAATATATATTCAGATTATATACACGATGTATCTCATTTCTAATTTAACAAATTATTGAACAGAGAAAAGAGGGATAATACAGATTTTTTGTTTTCCAGTTTCGTACATCATTTGCACAAGAATTTCCTACAAATTACTCTTTCTTAAATTGGCAATAAATTGATTGCTGAAAATATAAATATACTGATGTTACAATAGTATATATCAATATATCTTTCAGTATCTGCCTTTTTGCATTTTTAAAATATCGATGCATTTTAAGAAAATTTTATAGGATAATTGGAAGGGAAAAACTTGTGAACAAAAGAAAGAGTAAGTTGAAATAGTATTAGTACTCAGAAGAAAAAAAGTTTCAAAATCATTATTGCAAACAAAATAAATTCTAATGGAAAATAAATTCGATATACTGCTTTCAATTATCGGTATAAAGTCAAATAAAAATCGTCTGATATTTTTATATATTATGCTATTCATTTTAATACTATAAAATTGTGCTAATAATTGTAGTTATCTCTTTCGAATTCTTTTTTATCAAAATCTTAAGTTTAATATCATTGATATGCATCAAGAGAAACATACACACACACAAATCACTTTGATTTTTATTATTCTCAAATAAAATTTTGGCTGTGTAAAATTTTTCGATTTATTTTAATTTTACCATTTATAGTTCCATTTTTCTATTTTTAAAATAAAAATACCAAATGTGTTTCTTTTGATATAACTTTAATACTGTGAAAGACAAAATAATAATTGTTAAATATAATATATCGTTTTGTGAATTATTATGAATTTAAAAAAATATCTTTAAAATTATCAGAAAGATATAATTAGGTTTTTCAAACTACTTAATTATTTCTAGAAATTCCGAAGAAGCATCAGTATACTAAAGTAGATCAGTAAAATTGTTTTTTTCAAAAGAAAACCTTTAGTAGAATATTCAGTAATTTTTAGAGATATTTTGTGTTGATTTATGTATATTGGTTAAAAAAATTTTCATTGAAATAATTTCTGTTTAATAAATTTTTTTTTACTGTTTTAAGTCTCATCTATTCAATATATTTTTTTGTTCGGAGAAATCTCAAGAATAGAAAAGTATTCAGAATAAGTCCTAAACAAATAGTTTTTTATTCAGAAATCAGTTTAAAAAAATATTTAAAAAAATCAAGGAACATATACAAATATGAAAATTATATTACACGAAAAATTAAATTTCTTTTAAATACTCCTCAACATTTTTAAAGCAGATATAAAGATAGGGCTTTTTTTTCGACATCTTATGTACTTTGAATTATCATAAGACACATCAGTTAAATAAAAAAAAAACAGAAATCCTGACATTTTAAACTTAGATAACTGGATTTTTCGTTGATAGTTTCTGAAATGAATCCCTCCTTATTTTTTCGCTTTTTATAGAAGTTGAAACGTCTTTCATTAATCTCAACACCCTCTTAAATCACTTTGTACCATTTCCTCCCTTTTTACTTCCTTAATAAAAAGCAAAGAAATAAATGGAATATATATATAGTAATTATCGAAAAAAAAGGAAATATTTTTTTAAAAATATTTCCTTTTTTTCAATATCCTAATATCAAATTCTGCATTGATATTAGGATACTCTGGTAATAATATTTTTCGGGAAGTTCTTAAATCGATTTATCTGATATTTTCGATCAAAAAAAAATTAATAGAATAACCTGTGCAAATATTGTATTTTAAAACAATGACTCCAATAGAAAAAAAAAAGCATATGTCTAAAAAACTCTTTGACACTTTGTAAAGAAATATGTTTAGTTACAAAAATTTGTCAATCTTCCCCCTACTTCATGATAGATTTGTATCTATGTATTCAGAAAGTTAAGAAATATTGAAAACTTGTATTTTCAATATTCTGAAAAATTTCAATATGCTTAGAAAATATTCATCCCATAAATTTTAATATACGTATTATTGTATTTTTTTTCTTTTAATTTTTAGTTATTTCATTTTACCGGGAATTTTATTCTGTTCAACCTATTTTATCTTTTCCGACACAAGTCCGTATAACTTTCCTAAATTTGTTCTTACCAATACGGAAACTATTTTATTTTTTTAGTATATAACGGTGTTTTGGAACGCAGACGAGGAAGGAGATTGATGTTGTTAAATATTCTTCTTCTTTACAGAGGAATGTTGCTATTTCACGTTTAATTTAACCCTTAACTTCGCAATTTTTTAAATTTCTATGAAAAAATTATATTAGCTAGTTCTCAAGTAATAGTAAAAGAGAAAAATATGGAAAAAAAATTAAGCAGTTTTTTAAATTGAATTTCAGTCATTTTTCTGTTTGTTTCAGAAGTGCAACATTGCGCAGTAGTGCTGTAAATTACAAAACTTTTTTTATATGAGGATTTTATTATTCATCATAAAATTAAATTTCTTAACTGGTAATTTATTTCGTCAATAAACAAGAGGAAGCATATAATATAATGGATTCTTTTTATAGCAAAAACACAGTTCTTGAGGCATCAGAGATTTTTATAATTGTTGTGATTTCTGGAAAAAATGTACTTCCATCTAGTGACAAAATTAGCATGTATTTCGTTGCAGTAATCTTTTTTCTCAGATAAATGATTTGTAGGTAATTAAAAAATATATTGAGTCTGTTAAATTAAAATAAATCATATGTTGCAGAAATGCAGCAGTGCGAAGTTGAGGGTTAAAGTATGAAATTTACTAAACTTTCTTTCTCTCTCTCACTCTGTCTGTTTTTTTTTTTTTTTTGCTTATCATACCAAAGTTTAACTCTTGTGTCGTCTTTCAAGTTGATAACCATTGAAACTGTTTTGTGGGAAAAGAGCTTTTTCCCTCATATGATTTTGGCTTCCATATATAAGAACTACCATCCCTGCCCTGAAAGAGGCTTTTCTTGTCCTTGAGACTGCAGCTAGTCGAATGGATCTTGTTATAAATGAAAAAAAATTATAAAATAAAAGACTAAATGGTAGCTATATGACCCTCGGCTTGTAACCGAGTGGGTTGGGGTTCGAATCCCGAGAAAGACATGGTTGTATCTTCTTCGGGAAAGAAGTCGGTCTTTCACCTGCAATGGATTCCCGTCTCGAAAGGAAAGCAGCACACCTCTTCTTGTTATATGCTAAGATTATCATCTGTAATAAATGTGTATATTCTTCTGTTGTATTGTATATTTTTTGTTCTTCACTTGTATTTCATATGTGCCCAGGATAAAAAAAACACACACACACAATAACAACAAAAGACAGAATGCCAAATCCTTACCTTGAAATAGATTCATATAAATTTGAAACTGGTAAAAATTTTACCAACTTAGTATCAATTATTACCACTGATAACAGAATATCTCATGAAATCCAGAATCGATTATACCTACAAAGAAGGTTTTTTATGGACTGGGGAGGTTTATAAAATTTATAAATTCCTTCCAAGAAACACAAAATTTTTAATTTACAAAACTCTTATTAGACCAGTTTTTATATATGCATCTGAGACTTGCACAATGACAAAACTGGAAGAAAACCGAATGGCATCTTTTGAGAGAAAAATACTTCGAACTACTAGGAGGTGTAAGCGAAAACAATAGCTGGAGAATGTATAATTTTAAATTATATATAGAATTTATAAACAACCCAACATCACTAAAAGCATATAAGTAAATGGAATGAATTGCATGGTGATTTTTTTTTGTGCCAAATTAAGCTTCCTTCTCACAAAGAGATTCTAATGTGCTGTTTCCAATAATGATATATAGTAATGGCCGGCGAATCGTAAGTAAGAATCCAGTTGTCATTTAAGACTCCTGATTTTCGTTAATTCTGCAGAGGCTTAAAGTCCTCACGTTGACATGGGGGTTAGAAATTCAGAGAGAAGAATACCAGCTCACGTGGCATCTTCGTTGCTTGATCAAAGCTCAGAATTACCAGGCGAGGAAACGAAAAAAAAGGCTTACCTTAATACATGGGAGAGTATGGATGTGTATATTTAAGCATATTTGCTTTATTATACCCGAAAATGGTTGATGTAACAGTGTTGTTGTTGTTGTTTCTTATCTCAGATGGTGTAGCTCAAAAATCTCCAAAAAATCCAGAAATAAAGTAGGATTTCCTAAAACCTAGTCAAAAGTAAAATTCAAGCAACTAAGAATATGACTGGGGAAAGCCTCATCAGCCTTGCACCTATGACACTCTGGAAAGACTTTCCGGCCCTGTTGAAAAGTAAGAGATTTGATGTGGCCACTAAAAAAGCGTGATAGAGCCGTTGCTGATTCCTAGGAATATTAAGTTGGTGACACCAACAAGGTTTTCACCCAAAATATCAAGGGTGAGCATGGGGTATTCTCCAAAGTGCATTTAATTCTACCCTTTTAAAAGAGGAGCAAAAGTTAGACAAGTTTCACCCCGCAAGGTGTCAGCAGTGGCTGACTTGGGCAAACTATCGGCTATCTCGTTACCATTCAATCCAATATCAGAGGGGACACAATGAAAGTATATATTGAAAGTATAAGTCTAAAAGAAAGTCAAACCACAATATCCAGAATATTTAGGCTTGTCATATCCCCATCGAAAAAGGGGCTGTCAGTTAAAATCCAAATGTCCCAGAAGACAAGGTCAGAAACAGCGTCAATAAATTGAAATAAGTTCAGACCTAAAAACAGAACAGTAGTTAATATTCCTAATCTTGATGTCAAATATACCATCAGGTGCCTGAATGTGCACGCCGCTTCCAGAAATACCACCGTCGCCCATGCTGCCATCAGTATAGATTTTTAACACCGAATGAGGGATGCCATGAATTGTTTCTAGAGCAATCTGTCAAGTAAATTCTGGTACATCAAGATATTTTACCCACCCTGGTCAATAGCTCAGTCTGGAAATGTATTCGATCAGAGTCGAACTTAAAATGGGAAAAGGGCTTTAAGGAGTCAGGTGTGGTAATTAGGAGAGGGGGCGCGCCAGCTCAGGTGTCGTCCACGTCCCTTGACCACGTCCACGTCCCTTAATATTCACTCACTCACTCACTCAACGTTACCAGAAAACAGGCCCATATCAACTGCCAAAGAAAAAGGGCTATGTTTCTTTAATCACTTGTTATTGAGCCAAGAATTGAGATAGGCAGAAGTTCTGTGCTGGTCATTGTAGCTAGATAACTTATTGGAATGTTTTACCAGGCTATAACTTCTCATAGAAAGGGGTGGTAAATCACTCTAATACAAAACAGTATTATTAGGGTAGCTATTAAGAAGGCCAATTATTATTCTTGCGGCACTTACCTGCCCTCGTTCAAGTTTATTTAAGTTAGCTTCAGAAGCACAAATATAAACTGGAAAGCCATAATCCAATGAATGTAGGTTGTGAAATGTAGGTTGTTAGGGTATTAGCGTCTGTGCCCCAGTCACGTCTGGAAATATATTTGAAAATGTTTCAAATGTTGAGACTGCATCAAAGTCTTTTTCTGCATTTGGCTACTTGAGCCTCTATTTGTCTCTTACTCAATATCTCCATGGTCCAGAATGTAAACAGGTATTTGTCATTTTTGTGTAATTTAATTGATTGTCATTCATAAAAATTGCTGGTTGATAGTTATAGAAATGTCTATTGGTGGTGAAAAAAGTAATCTTTGACTTTGAGGCATTAAAAATCATTTTTTTGCTGTTCAGCGAAGGTACAAACCGTAGAAAGTGCAGAATTTAGGTTAGCCTATTTTTTTATGTCAGAATCCGAATATCAAAAAATGATGATATCACTGGCAAAGAGACCTACCATAATTATACAACTATACTTATTGATTACCTCCTCAAGACCAGAAACATAAAATGAGATGATGTAACAATAGAAAGTATATTAAATTTTTTTGTTTGTACATAGTTACTGTTAATATTAACTTCGTTCGAGAAGAAATTTTGCGAGTTGATAAGACGTAAAATTAATGATAAACGAGTTGTAAAATTACTTTCATTTTTTTTTCTTACTATTACTATTTTTTTTTTTTTTTTTTTTTTTTGCTCGAAAATATTTAAATGAAAGTCAGAAACTAATATTCTTGCATGTTACTGAAAGCATCGCTTTACCAACTTTCCGAAAATTAATCAAAATTCTTGAAAAACTATCAAATGTTTTTACTATTTTATATTTTAAAAGGATAAATATAAGAATAAATTAAAAGTTGTAAGCCCTAAGAATTACAATTACACAATTCTACTTTAAATATTCGAACTTCATATTAATACAATTACTCCTTTCTCTCATTCTGTATTTCAGTTGATTTATTTAAAAGATACGACAAAAAAATCATATTTAACTACTTTTTTTTGCTTTTTCTGAGAAACGTCATTAAAAAAATTAAAAATTTTCAAATTATCAACAGGCTCAAATATATCCAAATCATTCTACAATCCAGCTTCGAGAACTTATCTCAGCCACAAAGAGACGATTCAAATGAAACGAGCATAATTAACGAAAAGAGAGCGAAAGAAAGCAATATAGTGACAGTATTATACTCTGAGAACAGAAGCGATGAATAGTGTCAAGAACGAAATCCTCAGTGAGAAAAGTTGATTAGCTGAGTTGAGACGCTTGAGTGCTCCTCGCACGATAAGGGCCTATTAAAAAAAACGTCCAGCAGCAAAAAGAAAGAAAAAGAGAGTGAAGGTTGGAAAAAAAAAGAACCTGGAATTATCTTCCCCAATGATAAATCGATATTTTTCTCTGGAAGGTTTTTTTTAGCTTTTAAGTTAGTCAGAAGTGAAATTTTTTAACCCAGAGGATGAAAAAATAAAACGGACAAATATTGGGAGCAAAGAAAAAAAAGTGTAGGGGGAGCAATTTGGGTAAAAATTTGAGAATTTAAATAATTCGAATTCTTAATTTATTTTATAAAAAAAAAATGTGTCCTTTTGTTGAATTGCTAAAGGTGAATTTAACCTTTAATATATATTTCCTAGCCATCACCGGCCGCTTCACAAGGTATTTCATGATGATGTATGGCTATAAATCGTTTATATATAAATTATTGATATCTAAGACCTATACTATTAAATTTTTGATTGGATTGAATCGCATTCTTATAGAGCTCATCGCTTGGTTTAAAAGGGACAGGAATTTAAATTTCTGAAACGGAAGTGTATTTATCATTTACGCCCTCGTAATGGTTACCATAAAACAAGTGGCGTAACGCAGAATATTAGGGCCCCCTGCCAAGTCAGGTTTTGGGCCCTGTCCAAATAAGTACTTGGCGTTAATCAGGCTTTGGGCCCCCTAGAATCCCTGTCTCCCCGCAATGCGGGGATGTACGTTACGCCACTGCATAAAACTCATTCTTAACGGACCTCTACTCAAAAAAAGAAACATATTTGCCAGGTTTCAAGCTCGTACGCCTATTACTTCAAAAACAGAAACTTTTATCTATAACGCCCCCGCAACGCCCTCTTGGGGGTCGAGTTTCTCAAAAATCCGCTCTTAGTGTATCTTTACTTAAGAAAAGAAACTTGTAACGAAATTTCAAGCCTGCAGGTCTAATAGTTCAAAAATGAGAATTTTTGCCTATAACGCCCCTGGACCCCCCCAGGGGTGAATTTTTTCCAAACCCATTCTCAGCGGATCTCTACACAATAAAATGAACTTGCATGCAAAATTTGGAATCTGTTGATCATATAGTTCTGGAGATTTCGTGATGAGTTGCTTTTCTCCTTTAAATATACAGATTTACAGGAATTTAAAATAAATTGATGTATACTCTTAAAATTATAAGATCATTGTTTAAAATCCTCGACTTCATACAATTACTCTTTTATGACTCTTTAAAAATACAATTATAAGTTTAGACATTAGTATCCGATGAGTAGCGCACACAGGAAGAATTTTTCAAGGGGGGTCCGGGGCCGAAAATTCACCATTCTTGTATTATGCTCCTTTTGATTTTGTCGATTTTCGGGAACAAAACACAGTAAAAAACTATTTATAAATAATTAATAAATAATTAGCATTAATTAATAAAATTAATCATTAATAACAAATATTTAATTAAATTTTACGTACTATATACTTAGAATTATAATCAATCGGAAAAAAATCAAGGGCTTTGGGGGGGTGTCCGCACCCTTAGGACCCCCCTTGTGTGCGCTACTGGTTCCAATATATATCTATCGTTTTAATAGTTAAAAAAGCTATCACTGATATTTTGAGGTAAACCTATGAAAAGCAAAATGCCTATTTTTCTCCCCGTGTATCGGTGATAGATTAGAATCGGTGAAAATAAAAATTTAAACTATTCAAAATTTCATATACTTACATAGTTTTATAACTTACAATAATACAATTACAGTTAGTTTAATACAATTACAAATATTGACAACAGTTAGTATCAAAATTTAATCCAAAGCAGATAAAAAAATTATTGTTTTTATAGTTAAAAAGAGCTCTATTATTGATTTTTGTTTTTTAGGTAAATCCACAGAAATCAAAATGCATAATTTTTTCGTTTATCAGCGATCTCGATTTGAATCGATCAGGAAATCAGATAGATCGAACCGTTCTAATGAAAAGAGAACATTAAAGATAATAAAAATAAGATAAGATAAACACGAGATAAAAGTTGATAAAAGTTACTTTTCTTTGTCTTATTTAATAGTTTAACCCACATTTGAGGATTTAAAAATGAATCATTACCCTATTGTTCTACTAATTTAAATAAATTATACATTTATTTATTACAAACAAATTATTTTGGGATAGGGGGAGATTTGATTATTATAAATATGGTACATACTGCTGAAATAAAAGTTCTGAACTATAATTTCTCGGGAAACTGTACAGTAATTTTATTTATTATAATATTAACATAATATTTCCATTACTAACAGCATTTGGAAGAATTAAAAAACTAATTAGTTGGACAGTTTTTTTTGGCTGTTTTTGTGATTGTCAAAAATTTTAACATTTCAAAGCATGTAACAGTATCGTGAATAATATATATATATATATATATATAATGGTGAATATATATATATATATATATATATATATATATATATTTTCTTTCTGACTCGCTAGGTTCTTTTTTGTAATTCCTTTTTTGTATTTTTCTATAAATTTGATCTTCATGTTTAGCTTTTATATTTTTATTACATTATTTCTTGTTATGTTCCTTATCTATTATTTCTTGTTTTTGATATACTACACAAATTTCTTTTATATATATATATATATATATATATATATATATATATATATCATTAATCGGAATCAATCTATATGGAACCTCTTACCTTATGGTATGTAGGCTAGGAAAAATACAATTTCAAAACTTAACCCCTTAACCGGTTTGCCCATACACCGTACGGGTTACGTAAAGCTGGCTACAATTGTTTTACCTGTGCGCTTGTACGGGCATTGATATTTTTTTCTTTCTATTTTTGATTTGCCGATATTTTTAATTCTTATAGTAAGATTATTAGTGCCAGAGTGTTTTCAAGAGATGCAGTTTGACCATGGGACTGAAATGCTTCTCATCTGGATTTTCTTTTGGAATTGAAAGCGAGAATTTTCCGTTCAGGCAGGAATTTAAGATTCTTGAAAATTTTCGACGCAGAACGGGGATTGGCAACAAAATGTGCAGTTTGTTGTTTGGGAGGAAATTAAAATGTAGAGATAATCTAAAAAAGCCGATATTATCTCTATATCTATGTAAGACTGAGTATTATTATACCATACTTCCAATTGCGTGTGCATACACACACAAAATGTTCAACCGTTTGAAAAAAAAAGCACGAACATGAAATTTTTTTGTAAGCGTAAGAGTTCTTTTTAGGTATGTGAAACATTCTTCACAGCAAGCAGAGTGTATTTATAAAAAGCAAACGTTTAGGGGGCTTTGTATTCTACAATTATAAAATAAAAAATAGTGTAGAAACTTTAAAATTTTCAAAATTAAAATAAAATTCTTCCCTTTTCGCATTCTGTTAAGTATTGTGCTTAGTTATATGCAAGAATGTGCCTTTTTTGGAACATTTTGAGCAACAAAAACTAACATCTTAAGGGGTTAATATAAAAATTAATTTTTTACTTTGTTTTCCCTTCATCTATGCACCAGAGAAAATCTTTTCTGCATAGGTAGGGGTTTTTAAATTCCGAAAAAAAAAATTTCAGTCAAACTAGATATACAGTCATTTATTCAAAGATCAGGTTCGATGCACAAGCTTGCAGCATGGCTAATTTTAATCAATTTAAAATTAACCTTCGCTTTACACCATCAAAAGGAGCATTCTTTCAGTACATACACGCCCAGAGATTTCTAACTTCCCAGACACAATTGGCGAACTAAACACACTCAAATGATTTAAGAAGGCGACTAACTTTATATAAAAGTACCATATGCGTATATTGTTCCATGAGCACAAATTTCCCGAGCAGGTTATTTAGAAATTAATCAAAGAAACCGTAGCTATTCCAAACCTTCCCAGCGAGTAATTAATACATTTTTTAAGATTTTTCAAATTTTCCTCTGGAACAAAGTTAGTAATTAATTCCCAGCCCAAATATTCCAAAAGATACACACACATAAATTTTCATATAGAGGCCTCTTCCTCCGTGATTTATCTAAAAATCTGGGACATAATAAGTCCCCAAGTCAGAAAGCTGATAAATGCACAACATCCAATAAAAGAATACTAAATAGATTTCCTTTCCCCTTAATACGCGTGCGGAGTCCAGGATTTTAAATGAGTAGTTTGATAAATTCTCTCCAGCGACGAAGAGCTGGTCTTAAGCCAGAAGAGCCCGGAATTCTTTAATTTTCATCACTTGCGTCAATCAGACAAGTATCGATCAAAGTGTGTGCAAACTCAGTTTAATAAAACTCTGCACGAGACTGGCCCGCAGAGACTCGACGAAAATAGAACATGGTTATCCTCCAAAGCTCTGGGATGCATTTATTCAATTGAATTGGAAGCTGAGCAAACAGCGAAAAGAGGAAATTGCAGAATTACCATCGATCGCCAAGGAGCAGCGCCAAATCAATCTTTTCGCGCCAGCCTCGCTATTGACATCGCCGCCAGTCGGGTAACGAACGGTGAAGAAGAGAGGAATTGTTTTACACTTCTTTCGCGCATTTCGAAGAGATAACAAGATTTCGGGAAATGAGTCTACATCTATTTTTATAAGGAAAACACGCGGTTTTCTTTCCCTTCGATTTCTTCATCTTCTTTTCTTTCTTTTGACACTCATCGTATACCCATTTTTTATCTTAAGAAAAAAAATGCAACCATCGAAAAGTTTTGCGTAGGAGAAATTATGAATGTTCTAATAAATTGAAAATGGAAATAAAAAAAAAGGATTGGGAGAATCCGGTTTATGATTACTTTTGTACTGATGCATCTATCGTGCAATAAGAGAAGTGGAAAAATTAGAATAACAATGATAATGAAATTTTTCAAGCCATGATTTGAAATTTCGAATGAAAGGATTTTTTTTTTTCCTCTCTTGATACGTTTCATCCATTCACGTTGTTCCATGTGATTATCAAAGATAACAATGGTTTCTACATTGTACAACATTATTCTCTTAGTTATAGAGAAAATTAACAACAATACATACAATCCAGATATATTGGCATACTTGAGTGTTTAAACAGCATAAATTGCTTTTGCTTTTTATAGATGTTTTATTTTTCCATTTGATGTTTGTTCATCGTGAAAAAAATAAAGAAAAAAAGTACGATTTATAATTTACAAAATATACTTTACTAACAAAGGATTATAAACATTGTAAGCTGTAAACTGGGGTTAATAAACAATTTTCAAAATGATATCTTTAATTTTCCATTTTTCTATAGAATATCTTTAAAAAAGAATATATCTTCTCAAAATGAAATACTATAACAATTCTTTGGAAGGTTAATAGATATCTATACTATTTAAAAAAAAAGTTATGTTATTTTAGGATACCAAAACAAACTTATTTATTAACAGAAATTTTAGAAAATTGCATAAACACAGCAAATATGGAACAACATTTATATTGCTCTGAGCAACTTCTCTGCCTCTAAAAACTAAAAAATTAAATTTATTTTCAGAAAAGTGAATATTTAGCACGCATAATTTGCGAACATAAAAAAATATTTTAATAAAGGCCTTTTTGTTAAGATTTCTTTTTGCAGATATGTGTGTGTGTGTGAGAGAGAGAGAGAAGGGGAAAAAAATCCTACTTTCATTATTCCAAATTAATTCAACTTCATATCTTTTTACATAAAGAGACAGCATAAACTTTGAAAGAAACGAAATGATTCCAAAAGAAAAATGATGCATAAAAACACCTGAAACATATCGAGTTATTGTAATTTGATACCTGCGCAGATGTTAATTAGCAATTTTTGAGGATTTACATATGATAAAATCAGTTAAACGTTTCAAGCAACTTGTTGAATAACATCTGGTTCAAGACTGTATACATTACTCAAATGTCATTGTCAGTAAGAAAGTTGAGTTCAAAATGTATTTTTTTTATAACATTTGATTTATTCTTTCAATCACAACTTTAAAAATTACGGACAAGTTTTTCTATAATTTCCGCGTTAAAATGTCCAATAATAAAATTAATAAATGTGTGTTAATAAAATCTGCCAGCTATCATGGGAAGATATGCTTTGAATTTGTCAGCATGCTTGTGTTTCAATATAAAAAAAAATAATTAATTATAATTTCGTTCCACATAAAAAATCATTGCATGTACTCAATAAAACGCATTAAATTTGTTTATTATAGGCTGAACAGTAATAAGATTTTAATTAACATTTAGGTAATAAGAAGTAAATAGCACACTTGATAAACTTTTTTTTCAATGTATTGCTTTATAAAAATAATCTCAGTTTCCCTTCATGATTGAACAGTTTCTTCAAAACTAGAATGTAGTAAATTTAATAATAATGATAAATACTTCAGAAAAATCAAACGGTGGGGGAGGGGAGGGTATATGTACACATGTTGAAATATATAATGCTTATAATATTACATTCGATTTGATTTGTCAAGGCTTTTTTTTTCACCATATTTTATTGAAAAAGTTAGAATGAAACTTATCAAATTTTAATCGAATTATAAGTTGCGTCACTAAAAAATATATCAAACGAAATCTATTTTAAAAATTATTATAATTGGAATAAAATACATAAGAATCGTTTATTTCACTTAAGTAGTTTAAATCTATAATTCCATAAACCATTTTCAAAAGAGAATGAGGTAACGTTATTTAGAACATTTTTTCAACATTGTTCTCTAATTCTAATTTTACATTCAAAGAAGTTTTTTTTTAATTTTAACACAAAAAATAAGATCGAAATTTACGGGTGCGCGTTATACGCCGGGCATGACAACGATAGCTTTAAAAATAACAAAAGAGATGAGCATTAAAAAAAAATTCGAAGGACACATAGCGAAATACTGTTAATTTAAAAGAAATGGCATGCCTTATGAACTAAAAGAGTTGTTTTAGAAGTATACTATTTTTTCAAAAAAAGACTGGGATAATACCTCGAATAAACTACTTCGAAGCATAAGAATATTGTATACTAACATTTCAAAATTTCTTCGGAAAGAATGGGGTGCGTGTTGTACGGCGAAAATACCTTAAAATAAAAAATGAAAGTACAGGGGCGTGCTATATACCGGTGCGCGTTATACGCAGGATTTTATGGTAATACAATATCCATTTTACTTCCTCCACAACATTAAGTGGTAATTAATTTTTATTAATTATCATTAAAGTATCGTATTGTCATCCAAAACAATCGTGTTTATAAAATTTCAGTTCAACTGAATTCTTTAAAACGTGAGAAAAAAACCTTTTCAAGTTTTGACACAAGTCGCCAAAATGGTCGGTAAGTCGCCAAAAATGATGCCAACGTGGTTGTATTTGTAATTTTTTGAATAATTGGTTTTAATCAATTAATTTTTATTACTAATAATTAAATTATTGTATTGTCATCCAAAATAATCATGAAAATAAAATTTCAGCTCAATCGAGCGCTTTAAAATATATTTTATTAACGATTGAAAATTCCACCAAGATAAATAAATAAATAAATATATAGAGAGTGTGAGCTAATAGTAGGAGTTGAAAAATCATTAGATAAATTGATTTTAAGAGCTGAACTTAACCATGTTTTCTTTTAAAATTTTAGTAATTTCGTCATTGATCATTGTCATGAACACATCGCTTTTTGGTCTGTTATGAAATGAGCTATATTTTGTGGGAATATATACTAATTTACCGAACAGACATCAAAATAGTCTGACATTTCTGAATTATACCTTAAAATCCTTCAAATGGTACAAGAAAAAGAAACGGTACTCATATACAACAAAGTATCTTATGCTGTCTGTACCTCCACCGTACATCAGCAGTTAGATATTAAAAACGCATTTGCATCACTCCGAATTACACATTCCGTCTCTATTCCCTTCCAATCCCTGGATGGAAGTCTACAACAACTTGGCCTTGCCTCTGAAGCCCGATCTCCAACAGCAGAGAACGATAAGTACTTTTATTGCTATAATACGTCGGACATGTAACACATAGCCCTTCAGTTCACCTTCCCTCCACCTTGCTCATTATACCGTGCAGAGAGAGAGACTTCCGAAGATGTACCACAAGTCCAAGAAGCCGGGCTAGCGGGCCATTAGTGCTCGCCCACGACCCTACACATCACAGGCAGTTGATGTTAGAGCCGAGGGGGACTGGCCGTACATTAGCCTTAATTTCCTACCAGCCGAAGCCATATATTCCCCTCTAAAACGCCGTCGAGTCCCATTCCGAACGGTACTGGAGTCAGTAAATTTATTCCGGAGGCCATGCGAGTGCCAATCGATGGTTCACAAAAGGAAATTTTAATAAGATAATTTTAGAAATCCCTGTGCCCATTCGGCACAGAATGAGACACTAACCGCTCCAATATGCTATAGGCACTTATATATCAAGTAAAGATTCCCAAAACGGCGGAAGATGGCAGCAATTCGCTACCGGGGAAGAGAGTCAAGTTAGGGATTTAGAGAGAGAGGCGTTTGGAAGTCTGTCAGATGTGAAGCGATGGATGGACCTTGAGTAAATTTCTAAGGGTTGCAGAGGTGACAAAAACAATGCCCCTGAAACAACATTTTGACGAGAGTACTGAAATCAAAAATAAACAAAGGGACATTTTAATCAATTAATAACATGGTTTTTATTTAACCAATTATTCATAGTAACCAGTAGCGCACACAGGAATTTTTCAAAGGGAGGGGGGGCAAGTCGAAAGTCAACCATTCTTGTATCACGCTCCTTTTGATTTTGTCGATTTCCCGGAACAAAAAACAGTAAGAAACTAATTATTGAACAAATAATTATCATTAATTAATAAAATTAATCTCCTTAATAACAAATATTTAATTAAATTTTACATACTATATAATTAGAATTATAATGAATCGAAAAAAATCAAGGGCTTTGGGGGGGCGTCCGGACCCTTAGGACCCCCCCTTGTGTGCGCCACTGATAGTAACTGAATAGAAAATGTATATTCAGAAAATATACTACGGAATAAAAACTTTTTTTAACACAGTGTAACAATGTTGCAATAACCGATGAAAATAGCTTTTTATTCATATGTAATGTTCATATGAAAATGTTTTATGTAATGTTCAAATAAATTAATTTCCTTCACTTTATTTATAAAGCTTTAAACATTAAACTGTTAACTAGAGAGGTGTTTGGAAGTCCGTCAAATGAAGCGATGGATGGACCTTGAATAAATTTCTAAGGGTTGCAGAGGTGGCAAAAACAATGCCCCTGAAACAACATTTTGACGAGAGTACTGAAATCAAAAATAAACAAAGGGACATTTTAATCAATTAATAACATGGTTTTTAGTTAATTATGCACAGTAACTGAATAAATAGAAAATGTATATTCAGAAAATATGCTATGAAATAAAAACTTTAGCATAGTGTAACAATGTTGCAATAACCGATGAAAATAGCTTTTTTTTCATAGCTTTATGTAATGTTCAAATACATTAAAATTTTAAAAATATACTTAAGCAAATTCTAAAAATATAATTTAAAGAACCCGAAAGGGATTTAAGTTTCCTTCACTTTATTCATAAGGCTTTAAACCTTAAACTAAGTTAACAAACTGAAATTTGTAACTTTGCAAAACAAGTGTTTAAATATATGTATCATAAAAAATATTTTTAATTTAAAAAGATTATAACATCTCTAAGACTTTGAGATCCATCAATAATTAATATGGTCTTTGTAAAGTATAAAAAATACATATTATTCAAGCAAGGATAAAAGAAAAAAATTACTGTTTGAGATGTTAGTAAATGATGAGTTTTAAATAGCTTGTTTTTTTCATTTCGAAAAAGAAAACGCATTAAATGTATATATATAAAATGATACACACACACGCATATATATATATATATATATATATATATATATATATATATATATATATATATATATATATATACATACATACATATATATATATATTTAACGTAAAGATATACAGTCGGACCTCTATATAACGAAGTTGCTAAATGCAGAAAAAAGTTCGTTATATGGAAGATTCGTTATATAGAGGCTCATCTTTCAATTTTCTTTATGAACCGCATAAAACAAATTTTAAATTCCTAAACACTATATAGTAAAAAAAAAGTAATTATTTACACCTTTTTATAAACTAATATATATTTATTTTATATATCTTACCCACCAAAAAGAAAGAAAAATGCAAAGAATGTTTCTTGACACCTTTATCCACTTCCTGAAGAATTAAAAAAATTTTCTTTGATGTTCTAGCACTTAAGTTTTGACATTTTTGAGCTAAAAGAAACGAAGTTACTAGTACGACTGATCAACACTAAAAATGAATGACTAGAATGAAAGACAGTTCAAGGACACGGGGACACGAGACAACTCCACTGAGGGTGAAAGGGAACATCGAAGATATTTTCAGTGAAATAGACAATGGGGGTTAGACGCCCAGAATTCTATTGCTCTTGGCGAATTAGGCATCTAATAAAAACAGTTCAAGATTTATGACCACCATAAAATGTGTTAAAAGAGAGAATAACTTGAAATCTCAAGAAATACTTTAAAACAAGTAATATAAAACAGTAATATTTTAAATCAATTCCCCTACTTAGATCAACAAAGAAAATTTTTATTTTAGCTACTTTTTATTAAATAGTTACAATTAATATAAATATGTATATACATATGACAGAATCACAAGATTAAGTGGTAATTAATTTTTAATTATCATTTAAGTACCGTATTGTCATCCAAAACAATCGTGTTTATAAAATTTCAGTTCAACTGAATTCTTTAAAACGTGAGAAAAAAACCTTTTCAAGTTTTGAGACAAATAGCCAAAAGGGTCGCTAAGTCGCCAAAATTGATGCCAACGTAGCTGTATAAGTAATTCTTTAAATAAATAGTTTTAATCAATTAATTTTTATTAATTATAATTAAATTATTGTATTGTCATCCAAAATGATCGTGTACATAAAATTTCAGCCCAATCGAGCGCTTTAAAATGTATTTTATTAACGATTGAAAATTCCACCAATATAAATAAATAAAAAAAAAAACAAACAAATAAATGTACAGAGAGTGTGAGTTAATAGTAGGAATTGATGAAAAAGGAAGAAAAAAACTGAATCGCACACACACACAAGAGAAAAAGTTTGTTATATAGAAAATGCCCTTTGCTATTGGGAGGTTATTTTACGAAGAAAATCGTGAAATGTTCTTGGTTCCAGGAAAAAGTTCGCTACATGGAAAAATTCGCAATTCAGAGGTTCGTAATACGGAGGTTCGACTGTATTCATTTTGTGGCTGTAGTCGTAGCAATTCAAAATTCGGCATATAAATTAAATAGTTTATAAAGGTAATTTTAATATCAAAAATGTAAAAACTCTGTGAGTGTGCATCTTCTCTGCTCAAATGCAAGGCAATCAAAAAGAAATAAAGGAAAAGATGTAATGCAAAAAAAAGGAAATGTAATCATATGTTCAAGTGAAAGGAACAGTGGTGCACACAGGAATTTTTGACGGGGGTTCTATAGTCGAAAGTCCACCATTCTCGTATCATGTTCCAATACCTTTCCCAACATATTCTTTTGATTTTGTCGATTTTGGGGAACAAAAAACATCGGAAAATTAATTATTGAATGAATAATTAGCATTAATTAATGAAATTAATAAAAGATAACAAATACTTAATTAAATTTTACGTATAGGATCATAAACTAAACCCAGTCGCGCAATAGCCCATGGGTGCCAAGGCCTACTGTGCCCATCTCAGTACAAAGGATTATAACCAATCGAGAAAAAAAATCAAGGGCTTAGGGGGGAATCCGGAACCGTGCCCCTTCCATTGTGTGAGCCCATGGAAAGGAAATATTAGTTATTTTTAAAAATTACTTTTCTTTAGGGCAGGGATGGCGAACCATTGGCACGCGTGCCATTGGTGGCACGCAGCACAATATTTTGGGCACGTCACCGATCAAAACAGTTTGCATTTTAATTCAGAAGTTTATTTTTGCAAGTATCCCCAAACTTGAAAAACAATTTCAACGATAAAAATGTACATGAGAAACCAGAAAAAGATATAGTTATTGAAGAATTAATTTTCATAATTGATTCTTCAATCAAGGAGTTTTCAGTGAGATTTTCTCAGTTCAAAGAATTGTAACAAACGCTCAAATTTATTATATACCCTGATGTGACATTATTTGATAAACTGAACTTATTCCAATTCGATTCGTTGGAAATTGAAAAATTTGAAAAGCAACTTATATTTTCTTCTAGTCTAGTTCAATATGGATTCAAAAATTTATTGAAACAAGGAAAAAGTTGGAATTGATTGAAACAGAAAGATTAACAAGCAATATAAGTAAAAATGCGATTAACGAAATTTTGGTAACATGGAATTCGATTCCAGACACATATAACTGTTTTAAGAAGCTAGCTCGTACTATTTTAACCATATTTTTTAATCTATCTATGCTTGCGAGTGATTATTTTTAGAGATGAATAACATTAAATACTCACTAGAAACCATTTGGCAGATGACTTCAATTCAACATGCATTCTACTAAAAGAAAAATTTTACAACCCTAATATAAGTTATTTGTCATCTATATATATAATCTGCAACAACAGAAGTCACACTAATGTTACTTAAATTTAATGTAATTAAAATTAATAACTGAAACATTTTCTACTATACAGTACAAAATGTATATTTTCGTAGTAAATAAAGAATTTTGTGATGTGGGCAGTGGCGCACACAAGGGGGTCCTGAGGGTCCGGACCCTCCCCCCAAAGCCCTCGAATTTTTTTCCGATTGATTGTAATTCTAAGTATATAGTACGTAAAAATTAATTAATTACTTGCTATTAATGATTAATTTTGTTAATGCTAATTATTTATTAAAAAATTAGTTTTTACTGTGTTTTGTTCCCGAAAATCGACAAAATCAAAAGGAGCATGATACAGGAATGGTAAACTTTCGACCCAGCCCCCCTTGAAAAATTCCTGTGTGCGCTACTGGATATGTGGGTATTTAGTTTTATATTGTTTTCAAAATTACATTAAAATCAAAATTAACTCAAAATTATTCGATGGCACGTCTATACCTCATTAAACATATTTTAAAGAAAAAATGGCACGTTGATCCAAAAAGGTTCGCCATCCCTGCTTTAGGGAAAAGTTTCAACCACTCAGTAAGGCACGTGTAAGCTATTAGAATATTTTTTTACCAGGAATCACGAATAAATCTTAAAAATTCCAGGTCTAATCATTTTAAAGATATGACGAATAAATCTGTCAAAATATAGGTTTTAATTCTTTAATGTGAAATGAAATGTCATTTGCGTTATGAATTACAAAATAAATATTGAAGTGCTGACTGAATATTAGAAAAATGGTCATTGAAAAAGTTTGTCTGCAATTGACAATTCTAAATTTACTGGCTGTTTTTGTAGCTACTAATTCCATTCAATTTCCCAAATAGGAAGCGAATTTTGAATTCAAATGATATCTAATATGAATAAGTTGAATGAAAAATTTAATGTTCATGGAATTTTGCTTTGCATCGATTTTTATTTCTGCACGCACATTCAGAAATAGCTTTTGTATTCCAACGATCATTGGACATTCTAAACATGCAACTGACATTGAACAATGGAAAATCTATTGTACCTTGAAAAATCTTCCATGTGTTGATCGATTGAAAAGGTAATAAACGATTTAAAATTGAAATAAATGACTCCCGCAACTTTTGTCCCATGTCAATTATTATGCTTCGCCACCCTCAGATCAACGCCAAAAGAGAAATTTCTCGCAAAACTAATCATTCTCCACACATCGAGTTTGTGTGCAGAAGAAAATGACAAAGCTTTCAACGTACTTCGGTTTCTAAGTGAAATCGTGACACTTTTGCTAATTTAAAGACAAAGTCATTATTAAGAAACAGAGACTGGAACTCACTCAATTTTTGAAAGAATTTACAACTTTTGTCTTTAAAACAATGCATTAAGATTCATTCATAAGCAAGGATTGGCGTCGTCATAAATGAAAAATTCAACTAATGGTGGTGAATTAGCTTTTCAGAAGCAATTTTATTACAATAGGATTATTAAATTTAGAATTAAATAAACAAAATGTGCAGACCGTGGAGTATTTTGATATTTTAATACAATAGTTGCTTTATTTTATTATCACATCTGCCAATGTGTTTAACCTTTTAACTATCATGCCCGAGATAATCTCGAGTACGGCATTAGTACTCCAATATGTCACTCCCAAGTATTATACGGGATAATTTTTTTAAGTGTATCTTGTTGTTATACCCAAAAACATAAAGGGAGAAATTTATTTTTGCTTTATCTCTTTGTCAAACCCAAATCGATATCGGGAAAAGTTAACTCGAGCTTAATTCAGTAGATGATGTTTGGTGATACATTGGTGTATTTATGATACTTCCGGAATTAACCTCAAAAATAGAAAAATGAAGATATACTCAAGCTAAAGATTGTTTTTGACTACAATCTAACTATGGATGGTGTAATTCGCTGTAATCAGGAAATATCCTTTCATCCAACAATCCGAAATCGCCAGAAAAATATAAAAATATGTTTTTCATTTACTAGACAAGGTACTCTGGAATTCATTTTTGTTCTATAAAAATGTATTGAGAAACGTATCACATTTTGTATCCAAGTTGTAAAAGAGCTTTTACATAAATATGATGAGGCAGCTTCTGGACTAAAGAATCCTGGCAAACAACCTACATTAGATAACTCTGCTCGTCTTAATGAATGACATTTTATGTCCCATATTCCGCCTACTCCTACGAAACACGTTAGCCTACAAGATATTGCAAAGTTCACTGTTCAAAAAAAGGATGCAAATGAAATAAAAATAAAGAAGGAAACATGATTCTGATGAAATAATTGCAGAGCTGGTCTATGCTTGGAAAAGTGTTTCCAGCAGTGGCGCACACAAGGGGAGGGGGGCCTCGGGTCCGGGCCTCCCCCAAAGCCTTCGATTTTTTTTCGATTGATTATAATTCTGTGTATATAGTACATAAAATTTAATTCAGTATTTGTTATTAATAATTAATTAATGCTAATTATTTATTCAATAATTAATTTTTTACTGTTTTCTGTTCCCGAAAATCGACAAAATCAAAAGGATATCTTGGGTGGTATATTGGAGGATGATACGAGAATAGTACACTGCGGACTCTGGAACCCCCCTTGAAAAATTCCTGTGTGCGCTACTGATTTCCAGTGATACCACACAAAACTGAATTATTGAACTATTAATATAGGTATTCATTTTTTTAAAATTTTTACTTAATTTTTCTTTTATTTTTTCGAAAATAAAACTCCACTAGAAGCGAACTTGACCACTTCCACGGTGTGGGGCAGCCACTTCAAATAAATATGCAGTTGCTATAAAACCTAAACATTTTTATGGAAGATATTCAAAATATCAATTTTTAACAACTACGTATATTTTATTTTGCACTAGGAAATTCTCAATAAAATTTTTTTTATAATTTATGTACCAAAACCATCAAAACAACTTGACAGTTTAAAGTGTTAATACTGTTTTTGTTCGAATCTAAGCCGTCATTGATTCTAAGTCGCACCCCAAAGGCGCCCCAAACAGTCCTTGCAATGTCGACGACCTTTGGCGAATAAAGCAGTTGATAGTCCGTGGGGTTTAGATCTGGGTTGTGGAGTTTAGCCAATTAGAAAATAATTAACAACATAATTAGGATAAAGTTGAATGTCAGGACAGTGAGGACAAGTATTGTAATTTCTTTGGCCATCAGGGGATATTTTCATCCCTTTGAAGTGTCTTGTGTACGTAGTCTGGCTATAGTGGTTGAAATTACGAGGTTATAATTAAAATCTGGAATGAAGTGCTTCTTATCTGGATGGGAGGTGAGTTTACGTCCGGCTTTTCATCAGCAACGGTAAGGGTAAGGCTATTGGAAAGTTGAGGGAAATATCGGGCACATCCTTAGCAAGATTATCGCCTGCTCATTGCCAAAGATGTCTACGTGGGCCGTTATCCATTGTTAAGTACAAGTTCTTTGGGCTTCAATTACTCTGTTTATAAGGGCAATTATATCCTGGGTCAGTTGAGAGTTGTTCCTTAGGATCATCTAGAGCGCAAATCTAAAGTCTGAGAACAGTAGAATGCCACTGGAATTCTCAATTGCCCTGTTGTGAAATTGAGAGTTTTTATTAATTAGTTATATTTAATAAATATATATATATATAATGCTTTTGAAATGTGAAACATTATTTCTGAAAGGTACTTTGAAATAATAACATGGAACTTTGATATACAAATAAAACTAGTATTACTTGGATTCCCTGCATAGATTAGGTTGGTGCTGCAGAAAACACACCGCATAGAGGGGAGCTAATTGAATCCGCAGAGACTCAGTTAATGTGGTGCAGTAATTTATAGAATGAGGTACCCAAACAGATATTGTCTTCACCTTTGACCTTTGTTGAAAATTATGCTAATGGTCATCTTAGCAAAGTGATTATGATCATGAACTCGTAAGTCGCGTTGTCGAATAATGAGCTTGAATTCTAGCTGAAAAATCGCCATGAAGAGGGACTGGTATGCGTTTAATCTGAAAGGGCTCAAAATCTTCACGATGGCGTGATACTTAAGTATTACAGACAAATAATTTATCTATAACAAAAGTAAACTATGTACAAGAACAGAAGTGGCCTAAATCAGAAACAGTTGCGTCAAAGAGCAGTAGTTCACAGAATAATTATTTCAATTTTAAATTGAGAATTTATTTTTTAATTTAAATGAGAGATGACCTGGACTGGATATCATTTAGATGCGCAAGAAAATTGGAACCACACGATATAAACTTGTTAGCACAACATAATCAATAACTCTGAATTATGTAAATAACCGCAGAATTAGACTTACTTTATAAGAAAGTTGGTAAATAATTCAAACTAAAATCTTTTTTAAAAAAATATTCATTACTATCAAAATAAAGAATTTTTAAATATTTAAATAAATAGAATAAATCTTTTGTGCATAACAAGCAATTTAAACTTTCTCGAAATATGTATCTTAAGACATAAGAAATAATTACATGTGCTTGATATGGCAATGTATCGTACGTGCTTTTGATGATTTTCTTAAACGAGTGCAGCTCGTGTTTTAAAATAATTTCATATGACTCTTTTCTTCCTCAATGGCACGATAGCCCTGGCCTTCCCAAGAATTCAATTCCAGGCTGTCTTGTACTTGGCCTGACTTTTCTAGTTTTCAGATGTTTTTCTTGGCAATCGATCCACCTGAGTCTTGTCTCACTTTTTTTTTTAAGTACCATATGGTCTGGCCACAAAGATCTTTTTTTTAACTCGATTGTCACCCAATCTTATCAGGGGTCCTGGCCATTTTAACCTTTGTATTGCAATACCGATATTTTGAGCCATTTGTACAATTTTGTAATACCGGTATTCACAAGTTTAAATACTGTTTTTTCGGTATTTATTAGGAATTTTTTTAAATGTCTCCACAATATGTTCAGGGAACCGTCAACATGGCAAAATAGTATACATTTTTTTATGTCTCCCTAACGGGCGAAATTAATTAGACTGTGAATATAAAGTTGCATCGTACAATTAGAGAAGTGATAAAATATGTGAATCATCCAAGGAGACAGGCCACAACTCTCCTATTACAGCTCAGAGCGATACTGTACTCGCGCAGGATTCATAGTCTGATATTCGTATCTGAGAAAACAAGGTTGTAGTTGTGATGAAAGTGCGTAACATTTCGATATTTTTTTTAAATTAATGAGTTTGTTATTCACTGTTGATATAGTCAATTGATATCATACAGTACAATTAAGATCCCATTTTAAAAATTTATAATAGTACCACACAGTGGCGCACACAAGGGGGTCCTGGAGGTTTGGAACCCCCAAAGCCCTTGATTTTTTTCCGATTGATTATAATTCTAAGTACATAGTACGTAAAATTTAATTATTTGTTATTAATGATTAATTTTATTAATTAATGCTAATTATTTATTCAATAATTAGTTTTTTACTGTGTTTTTTTCCCGAAAATCGACAAAATCACAAGGAGCATGATACAAGAATGGTGAACTTTCGACCCCGGACCCCCCTTTGAAAAATTCCTGTGTGCGCCACTGGTACCACAGGTTGATTAGTGATATTTACACTTTTTTGTGATTTAAATAAGTAAGATGTTCCTTTTTTTGTGATTCTTTATATACCGTTGTAATTTATAAATTACAAAGTACTTTTTGTGATATTTAACTCTCTAATAAAACTAGTAAATAAAACAAAGAAACACCTGTGTTTTCTTTAATTTTCTAAAATTTCTATTACCGGTATTAAAACCAGTATCCCGGTATTAAGATCTAAAAAATACCGAATACCGGTAATGAACTTTTGGTCCGATATTGCAATCCCTAACTGCAATGAATTTAACAATATCCGGTTCTTTAAAAAGTTTATAAATTTGTATAAATTGGTTCTCCAATTATTATCACATTTTAAACCACCAAAAATACTTCTAAGTACTCTTCTTTCAAATATAGCAAGTCTCATTGTCTCTCTCGGTCATTGCGACGTTTCTGCAGCAAATTTCATATGTGTATCTTAAATATTTCTATATTTATTTTTAAATGTCCTTTTTTTTCACACAAAACAAATCTAAAACTTTCATAATTTATTGATTGGTAGACATATATTCCGATTCCATTATTTTTTTACGAAATATTTCCAGAAATCATCATTTATTTTCATTTCGGGTATCATTCCTTTACATATAATTTTCTCCTTCACAGTCCACATGCAACAAAGGGCAGGCAGACATTCTGCAAACATAAGCTACTTTTATCGCCCCCCTCTTTTGGCAGTTTGATTTAATCCCCCTCCCCCCTCATCAATCGGCATCATCATCAGCAGAATGCAACTCAGACATCGGGGCGTAAAGATAGGTCGTGCAATTAGTCGGCAAACAGCGAAAGTCCACCATTTCCCCGGCAACGTCCGGCTCGTTCGATAACAACAGAATCCGGGGGAGTGCCTGGACAATATCCATCTCGGCCGGATTGTGTTTCCTAGATATTTCTCTCTCGATAAGAGATGTCCGCTGGGGGAAGAGGGGGAGGGGACTGGCCAGCAATGTCGGCGCCGAGCCTTCATTAAGGCACGTTCTTCGCTAATTTAGGCCTGATTGGGAGGTAGTCTGTCTTGTGGCGTGTGACGTATTAGGGGCCTGTCGTTTCCTCTCCATCATGTCGCTGGAAATAGTGAAGGACAGAGTGGGAATCCATGTTACCACCGATGTAATTCTTCATGTGTCGCTGGGCTCTTGATGATGAGGTCGGTTTCGAAGAAGGTTTCAGAAATACAACACCGATAGGGTCATTGAGGATCGAAATTGGATTGAATTTCAAATACGAATTGAAATCGAATTTGGTTCACGGTTTTGGATGTTCTTGGATCTGTAGTGATGGTTTGTGGAAACTGGAAAGGGTGGGTAAGAGATGTTCAGCGAATCGTCTACGATTAAAAGGCAAAATCATAAAACCACCTGTTGAGGTTGATTGAAATCGAATACCCATAATTTAAAACGATTTTGTCTGGCACAGTAATATTCTTTTTTAAAAAATCAAAATAAATTTTAAAAATAAGGATTTTGAGATTTTTTATTTTAAAACTTTATAATTATGATTATAAAGATTCATACATATTTTAGATTTTAGTTGAACAAAGAGGACATTTTTTTTGTCTAGATCAGTGGCGTACACATGTTTGGAGGGTTTAAATCACTCCCATTAGCAGGGTTGTTTTAAGGCTTGGGCCAACTGGGCCCAGGGCATCGGTCACAGTGAGAGCCTCATCTCGTTCGCGACTCAGCCTTAATAAGATCACGATTCGAATAATTTCAACGGTCAAATGTTATTTCCGGTTGTATTCTCTGAAAAACTGGAAATTTCGTACGATATGACAACTGGCTACATTTGACGATTGTCGTCTATGGCCTATCACCATACGCCATCATTACTCATTCAGTTAAAAGGCGGCAGTCGATCCAGCCAGTTTATGCGATTGAAAGTTATACACATTTATTCGTTTCGGATTATTATTTATACGAGTTTTTGACAGCGTATGCTGTGTACTGCCTATTTTTAAGGGTCATAGAGAAAAGCCTACATTTGTGTAGGAGCCCGAGGGCCTCCTTTTGCGTTGGGGCCCTTGGCCTGAAGAAGTCTTAAGGTATTCGACTACGTTCGGAACCGTGATTTAAAAAAAAACACACGCATAAATGGATAATTTTCATGATATTTAGTGTCACTTAGATTAGAATACATGTATAGAATTGTTTTAAGGACATTTTGTCAAAAGAAATTATTTAAATACAATATTTCGGCAAAAAATTAACTTAGAATAACCTTTTTTCAAAATGTTCTCCTTTTGTGAGAAATACTTCTATTATAATAATATTTTACCTGTATATGTCTAAGACCTCAGTACAGAGGCTCAACCACGATTTTTGAAAAATTCACATTATTTTCAGAGTTACAACCAATTGAAATAACTATCGGCGTTTTTTTTTTCGTAAAATTGCTCCCCTCTGTTGTCGTAAAACATGGATAAACCCACTTCTAAGTTATATGTTTCAAAAATTCTAGTTGAGCCTATGTACAGAGGTCTGAGCTATATACAGGCAAAATATTATTATAATAGAAGCATTTTTCACAAAAGGAGAACATTTGGGAAAAAGATTATTCTAAGTTAATTTTTTGCCAAAATGTTGTACTTAAATAATTTTTGATTGTAATACTATTCTTAAAAGAATTTTCTATACATTTTGTAATCTAAGTGACACTAAATATCCTAAATATTATCATTCATTTATACGCTTTTGCAAAATCACGGTTCCGAACGTAGTCGAATACCTTAAGGCGTTCCTGCCCATATGCCAATAGATTTTTAATTTTTATATTAAAGATTATACCTCGGCTTTTTCCTTTACGTGTTTTTTGAACAATATAACCCCTCCCGTAGAAGTAGTTTGTATGCCAGTGTTTTATATATTGTTTTGTGAACCCTTCTTTGACAGCAAGACGAACATTATAGCTTCTTTATCACATGAAGCCTCTTTTGCATACACCTTACTCTTGTGCATGTGTACAATTAGAATCGATGCATAAAATAAAATATTATGGAAAAATCTGCTAGCTATATTAAAAAAAATAAAAAACAAATCTGATTTTTTTTTCAATATCAGGCTACACGGTACCATTTTTTTTCAAAAAAATTTTGGAGATAATAACAATAAAAAAAAAATTTATGTTTTATATTCAGATTATAATATTAAGGTGATTCTCTGAAAGTAAAAAGTCAGTTTGACCAGCCATTGTTTTACAATTTTAAAAAATTAAGAATTTTTTATGCTTTTTTTCTCAAACTCACTTTTATAAAATTTTTTACTCATTTTTAGTTATTTATGTTTTTTAGATTATTGAAAACAAAAGTTAGTATGGATTTGAAAATCTATTCCCTTGATGAAAAACTAGGATTGTTCATAAAATTTGATACTTTTCAGTTTTAAATCGGGCAGCGTTTAGGAAGTTTTAGCTCTTGTTATACGACTAAAATACTAAAACATAGTATACTACAATATGTTTAGTATAATGTATGGTACATCAAGTAAATTTAGTTTTATCTGCAATGTTTGAATTCAGAATATTTGTATTCGGAAGTCTAATTGCAGTATCAGCAGAGGACTGATTTTTAGATACATCATTTTCAGGAGTATTCCATCTCTTCGAAATATTGTTTCTCACAGCAACCTGAGAATGTTTTGGTCATAACATTTTCTCAGCAGGAAAAAATTGATGATAAAACTTCTAAGTTATATAAACTATTTTTTAAAGCAAAAATTGACCTTAAAATCAATTTTAATTAATTGATTATGAGAATTCAAAAAATGCAAAACCTTAACAAGTAGAAGTGATTTTAGTAATGAAAATTGGAATTAATAAACATTTCACACTAAAAGAGTTGATTGTGGCCAAAAATATTTTTAATGAATTCAATTTAAGAGTGTTAAAATGCTTTTTAAAATGAAACCGAAACCAAAACCATAGCTCTAAAAACTTCAAATATCTTAGAAATTAATTTGTTAACAGATCTGAAATTTGGTGGCAAGCTTCTCAATGATATGGGCCACAAGAAAATGCAAAATAAATAAATAAATGATAATAAATAAATAAAAAATAAAATAAATTCGGTAATTATGAAATTTGTAGGATACTGTGTAGCCTTAAACAGCAAAATATAACTAAATAGCAAAAATAATAATGAATAAACAAAATTCATGCCGTTGTTATTGTTGTGTTGTGACTAATGCCACCTGCCTGACGAAGTCAGGTCGAGGCCCGCGAAATTCATTGCGACTAAGGGCTAGAATGTTACGCCTGTCGTTAGCCTTAGCCTTGAGCACGAGTTGTAAGCGAGTTAATGTTTATCAACGTCACACTATAAAGAAATACGAGGTTGTTGGCTATAGGCCTCGTCATTTTGAGCCTCGGTCAAGTAACAAGAACTACACTTCAGCTGGCGCCTCTTCTCCAAACTACTACACCACGCCCTTGGAGGACTTTGGACCTTGACAGTTTTAATGTGCATCAGCTCTTCTACATAGTGAGTCTTCAGAGGCACTACGGCTCAAAGTCATGACCCTTGATATAGTAAAGAATTAATTACAAGCAAAATTCATGGAATAAAGGCACATCAGTAAATTAGCTCTAGTAATTTATCATAAATAACAGCATGACATTAAAATGCTGTATTTTCAATGACATTTACAAATTAATACTACTATAAATAATGTCAAATGTTTACGGAACGAGAAAATGTAAATCTAACAGCTGTCAGATTAAATAAAAATAACTAAATTTCCTCTTCAAAAAAAAAGTAAAAAATAAATAAATTTTACGTAAAGTTCGTTCCTTCCGATATCTTACAAACCTCTAAGGAATCCACAGATCCTCTTCAAAAGCTCCTAATTTAGTAGGTACAACCGAACTTAATTGGTAAAGAATGTGCCAGACTCAAAGTCTAAAAATGGACATTCTAACGTTCTCTTACATTAAAAACAATTGTTACATGAAATAAAGTGGAGAGTGGTCAAAGTCGTGAACTCGTGGCCATTCTATCAAGGCTCAAAGTCCCCTGTTGGTGAAGTGTGAAGTCTGGAGAGTGGGTGCAGGAGTCATCCTTCTTTAATAGTGGTTCAAAATTACGAGGTCCTTCACCAATAACCCCCTTCAGGTTGTTTTAAAGCTCGACGTAAATTAAAGTAAATCAATTTATAGCCCCCATCCGGTATAGTGGTTAGTGACGCTGATTGGTGTTCGGTAGGGCCTAAGTTCGAATACCGGAGAAGGCATGGATGTTTGTAAATGTATAGAGCCTTTGTGGCAGGGGGGTATTCTAAATAGCCGTCGAGCCCCAAATTCTCTCGTGAGGTTGTGTAAGGGGAAGAGAAGTGGGACACCACTGCCCACCTCCAGGGTGTTCTCCCTCAAAATTGAGGTGTAATCGAGCCAAAACGTACTGACACCTGTATGGTGCTCAAAGCTACAGGTAACATTAGGCGTACATCAAGCCCTTAGCCGTGATAAATTTCGTGGGCCTCGATCTGACATCGTCAGACAGGTGGCCTTAGTAATAGCAGCAAATTCATGAAACAAAAAAAAAAGTCGAAAAGTATAAAAACAATATTTCTTTTTCTTTTATTAAATCTTCATTTATTATTATTACGCAGATTTTTATACTCAGGTTCTTTCAAAAATATTCCTCAAAAACCGTTCATTACACACACCACAAGCACAGACTAACAATAGTTCAAATACAAAATACAATATCTCTTGTTTCTCATTATATTCAGAACTGTGCATATATACTTGAAACTTTATCTAAGAATTTACAATAAAGCAAAGGAAAAAGAAGATTGTAGTATTGTTACTTAAAAAACATCAATGCAAATCTAATTCAAGCTAAGAGTTAAAAATAAATAAATAAAATTACTCTGAATTGACAATTTGTTTCTTGGAAACTTCACAAAATTTTGATAACAAATACATTTTCTGGAAAATTCCGATGAGAGAACATTGTAAACACGTAACGCGAGAAATTTGTTGTGAATAAAATATTTTTTAATGTTTTCAAAAAATTATGGATACATTTTGAATTTCTTTTCTTTATTTCATTTGAAAATAAGTAATTTTATTTTTTCCACATTTTTGTTCCACTTTGATAATTCAATAAAGTAAACTCTATTTTGTTTTTTGAGGTAAATATAACTTATAAAATTTGTTTAAGTAATGAGCTGGAAATATAAATTATAATTAAGTTAATTTCATAAAAATGGAACAATAGAACACGCGTAAGAAATTTATTAAAACATAAAGTGCCCCTTCAAACTATTATATTTATAAATCAATATTCTAAGGTAAAGAGTATATATTATCTTTAATTAGACAACTTGGTGAGAAAAAGAAAAGAGGTTATTTTATTTAGCTTTAATTTGTATGAAAAATAATGCTATTAGTGTCTGATAAGCGTACTAAATTGTCTGGAAAACCATTAAAGATTCAGCCCACAAAAATAATTGTTCCATATTTTTTCCCTCAGTAACAAGCCAGTTTTCGGAATTTATGCCACATAATTATTTACATTTAGGTAGGAATAAAAAAGATTATCTACTATAGTTAGTTTTAAAAAATGAAAGAGAAAAAAAAGTTCCTAACTAAATATAAATTATTAAAAATCTTTGAAAAGTAACATGAAAGGAAGTGTTATAAAATATTAGTATTTAGAAATATTTTGTTTAAAAAAAACTTCTCGGGTTTTTTTTCTTAAGCAATGATATAATAGGAGAAAAAGAAAGTAACATAAAAACAAAACTGCGTCAATCGATAGTAGCCTCAAGGCCTTCGAGCCCCTTCAAGTATGTTATTATTGTGTTATGTAAGAAATATATGCCGCTAAAAGAACTGACGAGTTCTTAAGTTTTAGTCACTGTAAGGGTAATATGACCCAGAATAAGAACTATGGAGGAATATCATGTGACTAGAATGTTTTTAAAAGGTGCTTTGTACATTCAAAGAGAGAGAGAGTACTTGTTTTTCATTTAATTATGCTAAAATATTAACCTTTGTTTAATATACAACATTCTGCCAAAATATTTTATATTTCTTATTTTAAGATTTGCACATAGTACTATAAATTATATATATTTCCATTATTCATTCTTAAATCTCTCTCAAAAAGAAGAAAAGTAACTCATTCACTCATCACAAGATCTCCGAAAATATTAACCTACAGACTTGAAATTTGGCACACGTATTTCTTTTTTGTTATACAGAGATCCGCTGAGAACGGGTCTTGAGAGAAATTCGACTTCCGGGGGGGTGAATACAAGAGGTCTTTTGATAAAAAAGAATTCCATTTCTGAATTATTAGACCTATTGATTTGAAATTTGGTGAGCATATTTCTTTTGTTGAGAAGAGATCAGTTAAGGACAAGTTTTAAGAAGATCAACTTTGGGACGGAGGGGTGGACGTGGAAGCTAGTGGTCAAGGTAACGGACTCGTGGCCGACGTGTCATGAATTCCAGCCTAGTACCTCTGAAGACCCGCCATGTAGGGGAGCGATGCATGGTAAATCTGTCGAGAGCTCAAATATCCTACCGTTGGTATGGTTTTGGAGTTAGGAGAAGAGGGAGCAGGCTCAAGTGTCATCCTCGTCACTTTACAATGGTTTAAAATTACTAGGTCCGTCACCAAAAGCCCTCGATTAACTGAACAGTGCGAAAATAATATTCACTCACTCGGGACGAGGAGCCGAAGATAATTATACTTCCGTTTAGAAGTATATTTAGTATTTTAGAAGTATACTTTCCGTTTAAAAGTATTTAGGGCTATAGAAAGGATGTTTTATGCCAGGGATGGCGAACCAGTGGCACGCGTGCCATCAATGGCACGTGACACAATATTTTGGGCTCGCTAGGGATCAAATTTTTTTTGCATTTTATTTCAAAATAACGAAGTTCACTCTGAAGAATTACTAACAAACGCGAGTGATCGGTCGCGAAACAGCTGGGAGCATACTCGTTTGTTACTGTCTTGCCTTAGTTACGTCGTGGACTACAGTTGCTTAGTATGCAAAATTTGTCTACACATAGCATAGCCAATTTCGTTGACACAGCTGTATTTTAAAGTTTATTTGTGTTATATTTATGATTTTTAACTGTTAATTCACATGGCTGGTTCAGCTAAAGAACAAAAAATGTAAGATAGTAAGTGTAACAGAGAATTTCGAACTTGTTGAATTTAGAAATATGGCATTATTAGTAAAGGCAAGAAAGCGGTGTGTGTTTTATGTTCTGGAACAGCGATATGCAGAACATCGTCTGTAAAATGGCTTTTTGAAACAAATCAGTAATCCTCTCGTCAAAAAAGTGAACCACAGCAAAAATAATTAATTGCTTTTAAACCATTTGGCAAATGACTCCAATTGTCTCTCTCTCTCTCTCAGCATGCCTTCTATTAAAAGATACGTCTTTACAATCCTAATATGTCATCCAATCTGCAACAACAGAAGTCACACTAGTGTTACTTTAATTTGAACAACTCGCATAACTAAAACCTTTACAACTATACAGCGCAAATGGTATTTTTTCGTAGTAAACAAAGAGTTTTGAGTTGTTAGTATTTAGTTTTAAAGTTTTCTCAATAATCACAAGTCAAAATTATTTGATGGCTCGTCCATATCTCATTCAACACTTCTTTAAAAAAAATGGCTCGTTGTTCCTCATAGGTTCGCCACCCCTGTTCTATGCAATCAAAAGCTTAACGCTAAAACTTAGCTATCAATAACTTAAAAACAATACATAGTCTTACAACAAGGGTGTCAAACTTAAAGACCAACTTGGGTCAAGCAAACAAAGAGCAACAAAAAAAAAATCAGTATTCATGGCCGTGGATGGCCTAGTGGTTAGAGCACCGGACTCCGGACCGGAAGGCCTGAGTTCGATGCCCGTACCGCCAAATACCCTCCGAGTACACTCGGAGTACGTGCTCGTTAAATCAGTGGGTCCGAAAGTCTTGTGGGCTGAATCACGAGTGCAGGGAACTGGAGAAAATTACCCTCTTCTTCAGTTCCATGCCTAAATTGTGGAGGTGGAGATAGATGGTGACGCCATCTATCGTCCCTTCAGGAATTTCACCGAGCTAAATCGTACTGTCACCTGTATGGTGGCTAAGGCCAACGACAGGCGTACATCTAGCCCATTGCCACGATGAATTTCGTGGACCTCGATCTGACTCTGTCAGACAGGTGGCATGAGCAACAACACCAATATTCATGGAAACGTAGTATTATTTCGAATATACATAAAAAACCATACATATATATATATATATATATATATATAAACGGAACAAAAAAAATTTTAATGTTTGCGTCCTAGCACTGATATCTCTTCTCTGCGACCATTTTTCGGAAGAAATTAATTTTATTTAATATGTATTATTGTGTGCCGATATATTGGACGGGCCCCAAAAACGTTCGCTGTGGGCCGCGAGTTTGCCCCCCCCCCTTGAATTACAACATCATGAAATTTACAGTGAAGAGAGTAACAGCTGATATACATTATTTTCTTTTAATTCTCTTTCTTTGTCTTCTGATTAACATATATAAGATTTAGAATAATTCTTTTTTTTTTCTTTTTAAAAAGATTTTAATTTTCGTGGAAAATGAATATATATCTTCTTGAACAATACATGCAAACATACTCTCTTCTTGAACAATGCATATTTGAAATCCGGATTCGTTAAAGATGAAATATTCATAACTGTATATGTAAGTTATTATTTGTAATCACACAGTATCATATTAATTTTTTTAATATATCAATTTTAGAAAATTATTTTTGTTCATATTTGTGGGTGCTTTACAACGCATTCCGTTATTTTTTGTATCTGCATCAAAGTCTACTTTTTATCATAGCTTAAAAAAGTAACAGGTATTTTTATAAAGTCAAGTTAATTGTTTTTTTTATTTTATTTAAAAACATCTTAATTAAAAATCAAAACTGAATAAAAATTGAGGTGTAATAAAATAAGAAACGTTTTTTTCCCCTTCTTGTTTCGTTGAAGGAATAATTCATGCAATTAAATATTAATGAATTGAAATAGATTGTTTTAAAACAGCCTATTTCATTTATAACTTTTGGACGGTTTTTATAATTTGTTCAATATATATCAAGCGGAATTTTTATCTATTTAATGTTATTTGGAATTAACACAATTACGAATATCAAAAAGGAGATCACCTGTTTTTTATAAATTATGTTGTATCATTTTAATATTTAAAAATAAAACAACATAATTAAATTTTTTTAGTAAAACTATCTTTTTTCATCCAGTTATTAAATTTAAATGTTAAAGATTTTCGTTCGAATAGATGATAAAATATTACATTCAAAATTATCCAAATGGGATCTGAAAAGCATAGAATTAAGAAAGCAAGCATTTTAATTTAAAAGCAACAATATTTGAGGAATTTTTTTTACTTCGATGTTAAAATTTTAACTTGACACACAACAACAAAAAATTATAATTTCAGAATTTTTTTTTAACTTTGGTATTGATATTCAGTTTCTAAAAGTGGATTTAGCTTTTTAATTACAATCAGTTCCAAGAGTCTGCTTTTACTAATTGGGAAAAATTAGCTCAATAGAATTAACAGATTTCTGCTTTTTAGTTGGCTTCATTTTACTCCGGTTTTATCGTGTTATTAGTTTCAGAAATATTTCTTTGTTAATTTCTCTTCGATTGGAAGGTTTTCAAATTTTTTTTTCTCATTATTTTTAATCATTAGGCATGCTTCGTACAACGTTCATTAAAGGATCAAGAATCGAGTCATTACTTGAATTAAAAGAAAGGGAAATTGTTAGGAAATCACAATTTTTACGAAAAATATTCTTAATATTCGAAAATATATTTTTATTCTATGTGTTTATCTTTTTGGGAGACTATTTAACAATTCTAATAATGACTCTTTTAATAAAAACACACACACACAAAAAGGTTCTATTGTATAAAAGTCTTTTAGGATCAGTATTAACTTATGCATGTCAAACTTGGTCCATGTCTCGAACAGATGAGAATATGATAAGTATCTACGAAAGGAAGATTTTAAGATCCATTTTTGGAGGAATTCAAGAAAATAGAACATGGTGAAGAAGATCAAATTTAGAGCTCTATCGATCAATAATTGTAAGGAATCTGACATGGTCAACTTCATCAAAATACAGCGAATTAAATGGGCAGGTCACGTTATCAGAATGAACGAAGACTGCATCAATAAAAAAGTCTTCAATGCTCAACCAATCGGCATTCGAAGAAAGGGCAGGCCAAATCTCAGATGGATTGATGGCCTAGAAAAATATCTCCTAGTTTTGAGAACTAAGAATTGGAGAACACTAGCTGGAAGAAGGCTAGCCTGGAAAAAGCTTCTTGAGAAGGCCAAGGCCCACACTGGGCTATCGATCCACTGAGGAAGGAAGGAAGGAATAAGGACACTAGAAATATATCAATAGTATTTATATTAATACGAAACACGTTTAATTAAATATTATCAATTTTAACTTGTACAAAACCTTCGATATAGACATGACTGATTTTTTTTGAAAAATGTTTATCATTAATCTATAACAGTTTCACAAAAATATATGTTCTGAAAAAATGCAATAGAAAGAAAATTTATCCATTTAACGATCACTGGCGAAAAGTTTTTAACTGCTGTTACAGTTCTTATAAGAAATACTCACAAATAATTTGATAATATCTAATAATGGTACAAACTTTCCATTCAAATTTCACTCTATCATCCATTTCAAATGTATGCAATTTATTAATTTTACTGTGTTAGAAATATATGTTAGAGGGTAGAAATAAATGGTTTTTAACATCCCACGCGAAAAATAGATTTCAAACAAATTACGATAAATTAAAGTTGGAATAAGAATAACATGGAATTTAAAAAATTCATATTTTTATAATTTCGTTTTATTAAGACACTCATAAATATCTGAACAAAGTATAAAAATACTTAGTATTTACAATAAATTATGTTTTTCATTAATTATATGCAAACAGTTAAAGAATCATTATACATGCTAAAAAAAACTGCCACCCATAAAACTATTTGAAAATCTAATTTACTTTTTGGAAATGTAAAAAATTTTCAATAAACCTATTTTTTTTAGATATTATCAACAAGTTAAAGAAAAAAATTAAAATTAAAATAACATAAGTAAATCGAAGCGTATTGAAAAATAAGTAATTTAGAGCAAAAATACTTGGGGATTCATACATTTTTTCAGCCTCTCAAATACAAATGAAATTATACATTAACCTTAGAAATCCGAAGAACTGGTTTTACCAATTGTCCATTTTTTTTAAAAACTAACACACAAGTAAACCAAATATCTATATTAAGAGAAATATATATACAGTCACACTTCTATATAACTAAGTCGCTAAATCCCGGAAAAAAGTTCGTTATATGGAAAATTCGTTATATAGAGGCTCATCTTTTAATATACTTTATAAACCACATAAAACAAATTTTAAATTCACAAGCTCTATATATTAAAAAATTAATTATTCACATTTTTTTAAAATTAGTATATGTTTATTTTATATATTTTATCCATCAAAAAAGAAAGTAAGAAAAACTGCAAGGAAAACAAGAAAAAGGAATGTGAAGAATTAACTGTATTTTCAATATTAAGAAAATAATTTTATACTAAAATTAATGAATTTAAGGACATTTTATAATTTAAAGCATACAAGTAACATTATACATACATTATTTTATAACACGAGACAACTCCACTGAGAGAGAAAGAGGATATCGACAATGTTTCTAGTGAACTGGGCAATGGGAGTTAAAGGTTGCACTTCTTGGATGAAATGTCCAGAACTCTATTCTTCTCAGCGATTTAGGATCTAACAAAACCAGTTTAAGATTTATGACCATCATAAAATGTGTTAAAGAGAGAATAACTTGAAATTTTTTCAGAAATACTTTAAAAAAAGTCAGAACAAAAATTGAATCACAAAAGAAAAAGTTCGTTATATACAAAACGCACTTCGCTATAGAGAGGTTATTTTACGAAGAAAATCGTGAAATGTTCAAGGTTCCACGAAAAAGTTCGCTACATAGAAAAATTCGCAATTTAGAGGTTCGACTGTATATATACTCATAATAACCTACTACCAGTAGTACAGAGTGGATGATGCACTTTAAATGTTTCAAGGCCTAAAATCCTCACGTTGATGTAATGTGAAAGATTGGAGATGAGGTGCCAGCTCAGGTATTTTTTCACTTGACCGAGAAATAAAATTATGAGGTCTGTTGCCAATAGCAGTCGTGCCTCGTTTTTTCAGTGTCACAACGATACATTAATTTTAAGGAAAGGAAAATGATTTATTTTATAAGAAAGAGAAAAGATGTATGGAAAGAAAGATACTTAATGCATATTTAATATACTTATCACTGATTAAATATTAAAAACCTTTTTTTTTCAGCAAGAAATAAAATAAATCACGATGATTGTTATTATTAGATGAACCCGATTTGTAAAATACCGATTATTTTTTCGTAAGTGTGAATTCAGTTACAGTCGAACCTCAGTATCCAACCTTTTCCAGGAACCTTGAACATTTCAAGATCTTCTTCGTAAAATAACCTCTCTATAGCTAAGTGCGTTTTCTATATAGCGAACTTTTTCTTTTGTGATTCATTTTTTTTCTCCCTATTTTTAAAGTATTTCTGAACATTTCAAGTTATTCTCTCTTTAACACATTTTGAGGTGATCATAAATCTTGAACTGGTTTAATTAGATCCTAACTCGCCGAGAGCAATAGAGTTCTGGACGTTTCATCCAAGAAGTGCAACCTTTAACTCCCTTTGTCCAGTTCACTAAGAACATCTTCGATATCCCCTTTCACACCCAGTGGAGTTGTCCCGTGACCCCGTATTATAGCTATAAAATAATATATGTTTAATTTTATTTGTATGTTTTAAATTAGAAAATGTCCTTAAAATTCATTAACTTTATTATAAAATTATTTTCTTAATATTGAAAATACAATGTATTTTTCGACATTCTTTCCTCTTGTTTTCCTTGCAATTTTTCTTTCCATCCTTTTTTTTTTTTTTTTTTTTTTTGATGGGTAAGATATATAAAAAAAATAGATATTAATTTACAAAAATGCGTGAATAATTACTTTTTTTAAATATATTGTGTCTATGTATTAAAATTTGTTTTATGTGGTTTATAAAGTATATCAAAAGATGAACCTCTATATAACGAACTTTTTTCCGGGATTTAGCTACTTCGTTATATAGAGGTCCGACTGTACTGGAAATTTAGACGAATGTGCTTAGTGAATATAAAGTCAGTATTTGCAAAAGAGGAATTCGTTTGAAAAAGAATAATAATTTTTTATAATAAATTATGTAATCAAAATGAATTTCATGTTATACAGCTTAAATGATTTCCTTAAAACCTGAATTGATTTGTTCCTTAAAACTGACAACTCTTGATAAAATAGCAGGTAAATAATTCTTCGCTATAATACTATAATTTTTTTTATCGAATTGCTTCCCATAATTTCCATATCTGACGAACTATATTTATAACTATTAGCAACAGCAACTGAAAAGATAAAATAAATAAAGCAGAAGTAAATAATTACGTTTTTTAATAAGTATTTAAATCATTCTTTTCTGCCAGAAAAATATTTTGTTCAGCTTCACAAAAATGACTCATTTCCAAAAGATCGATGGCATCAAGAATGAATGCACTTGCAAAAATTAATTGGAAGAGCAAATCTAGAATCTCGCAGAACTTAATGTCGATCGATTTTTCCTCAAGAATCCTTTTTTTTTCTGAGTGAGTGAATATTAACGTCACACTGTTCAGCTATACGAGGGCTTTTGGCGACGGACCTCGTAATTTTGAACCATGGTCAAGTGGGGGGGGACAACACACTTTTATTTCAATACAATCAAATTGTTTCACGGCATTTGTTGTTTTTCTGACTATTATAACTTGCTTTAAATCCCATTTTTTTCTAATTACACACACAATAAGCTTATTTTTTTTTTACACGGACAATTCTTTTGAAGTTGATACTATTTTGTGATATCTAATCTTGGTGCAAACAATTAGCTAGCATGTTATGGCTAAAATTGAGCATATTGTTTGAATTAAGTTTTATTGACTTACGAATTAGTTACTCATTATTAATTTATACAATTTAACAAAATTTATCAATCATATAAGTCATAGGAAAATTAATATAAGTAATTACATTGAATTAACCTTAATATATTATTGCATATAAACAATGTTTAAGGGGTGTTGGAAAGCTAAAATCATGTTTTTTTAACAATTTGAGATTTTTACATTTTCAAATTGTATAGATTTTAACCTTTATATAAATACCTTACTTTAACCTCTAGGGTAATTAGAAGCCCTTAAAACCTATTTTTAAATAATAGTTGAAACTGGATCACGCCCATTTGAATGGTGAAAAATGTAAACAAATTACTTCGTTTTTACTTAAAAGTTGAATGTCTGATATAAACCAAAGCATGTATTTTTTTATTGTAAATTGAGCCTTTTATTTTTTTATTTCCTAGCCAATTAGAAGTCTCACTGTATACATAAAATCAATTTATCTCAAAATGTAAATTTTGATGTTCGATGTACCTTTTCTGAGAAACTACTGTTCATAGATATGTAAATTTTTTACGATATATTTATAATGATGGCTAATATATACCAAAATGAGCTTTTTGTAAAAAACTCAAGAAATCATTTTTTAGAAATTTTTTAGTGAAAAAGGGGCTAAATTTCGTAATGTTTGATAAAATATTGAATAAATTATTAAAAAATTCCAAATTAGCTAAAAGCTTATTTCAGTATAATGAGAAAGGTGTTCTTTAATTGTATGAAAATTTTCAAGCATTTACATATAACAGATTTTGAGAAAAGATACATCGAAAACAGCCAATTTAACATTGTCACTATATATAGAGAGAGAGGTTTCCAACTCCCAGAAAATGTATTGTATCTTAATTTTCCGTTAATAGATTACTGTTGAATTAGTTCCTTGTTATTAATTTATACAATTTAACAAAATTTATCAATCATATGTCATACGAAAATTAATATAGTTAATTATATTGAATTAATCTTATTATATTCTTGCATATCAACAATGTTTAAGAAAATGTAATGTATCTTAATTTTTTGTCCATAGATTATTGATATTACGTAAAATACATCTATATTACTGATGCTACGAAAATGCAATACATTTTGTAGTTATTTTCGAATATCTAAGGACAAAATGCGTTAATGATCCATGAAAATTTGCTTTGCTTTGGAAAATGAATATATATGCGTATATAGCTTGCGAAAAAGTTTTAGTTCCAAATAATTTCCAATTTATATATCATGAGCAATTTGATCTAAAAATGATGCTGTTTTGAGATTTCCGGGGGAAAAAATCCCTTGGCAACCAATCCCGTTTTTCCAGTAAAGATAAAAGGGAGGAAGGAGATATTTGGATCCTTTCGCTATCTTCTCAGTTAGGCCATTTCATTTAAGCATCAAAACAATTACAAAAAAAAGATTATTTATTGAGTTAGCACCCATTTTAAATTGCTCTATATACGCAATTTTCCCATGATGTAAATTATAAATTATGATGAAATTATTTGTCTAAAACTAGTTTTTTTAAACATTTCTTGTCTTGAGCATCTAGCTCACCTTATCATTTATTTTTCTTGATAAAAATAAACATAATTCTTTTCTCGTTAGAGGAACATCTTCAAACTACCAAGTATAACCTCTTATAACAATATTTACTTTTCATTACAGATGTATAAACAATTTACTTTTGTTACTCTTCAAATATTCATGTATTCAAATTAGCATGCAACCACACGACCCTTTTTTTGAACCATATATTTTTGTTATCATTTGAGACCAATTAGTAGATGAGCATTTACTTTTAGTTACCTCAATGTTTTGCTCCTATTATATATCGTTTCTCTTGATGATGTGTTGTAGCAGACGTTTGTATTTAATTATCTTTAAGATATTTAAAAGCAGGAAACTCGTAAATCTTCAAACTAAGCAGCCTTTAAACATCTGTTTGAAAATGGAGATGCATCATGTTTAAGAAATTATGTAATGACCGAATTATATATATAAAAAAATAAAGTAGACATGCAAATGATTTCGTTTTAAATGTCATTACCCTTGAAGTAAATTATACATATTTTTCTTTATAAAATTTTTACCGATTTTTGGTACTTCTTTGTTTTGCCATCGCAAGGGTAAAGACGCCAAAAATGATACAATCTACGCCAAACGGACTAACCTGGCTGGTACACATGTTCAAAACAAGTCATGGTCTTTTCTTATCAGTAACGTCTTTTTCATAACACATCAAAAATGGATGGAAAACCAATGAGAATTATTGTTTAAATATTTTTTATGAGTAGTGTGTTGTCCCCAATAACGACAACTTGGCGATATTTGGGCCGGCGAAACGGAAAAGTACCAAATTTTTTAACGTAAATTGAAAATTTAGGAAAAAGTTCACAAAAAGCAAACTGCAAAAAGTAATTTTTTTTAAATATATATATAGTCTTACAAAATTTTCATATCATACCTTAACAGATTTAGTGCAGAAAAAAAATCTTTAATTCTTATTTGAATTATGATGCGTAGAATAAAATACAGAAATAATTGATTAAGAAGACATATTACTCTAAAAATGACCAAAATATCGAAATTTTTTTATTACTTCATTTTAATTGTGCGCCTTTTTCTAAATAAGTGTACAAAATGCCGAAGCTCTAGTAACATTATTTAGCCAGTTATTTAACCTTTTTTAGAACACATGACGTCAGCATTTAACACTTTCATTTATTTTACTGACCTCTAAAGCTTCAAATAGATTTTTTCCAGGTTCTTATTTTTCACAATAATCGGGTATTTAAAATATAGAGGCCTTTTTTTTTTACATTCAATTTGATTTAAAACTTTTTCTGGTTGTTTTGTATAATATATTTGATAATTCTGTGCGTGTAGATTAGGAATTTATGTGAATAGTTATTTCTTAAAAAAACCATCGAGATAAGTTAGATATAGCTGTGTTTTTGTTTGTATTGAGTCCAACACGAAAAAAATTGTGATAATAAAAATATCCCTTATAATACCAATCCCAAGAACGTAATTGTGAGAAACTTCTAAAAATATCCAAAAAAATAAAAAAAAAAATTGATAAAAAAAATATTAAAATTGGTTAACCTAGTAGAAATTTTAAAATACTGAAATATTTATAAAATTCTTTATAATAATTATTTCTTTAAAAATTATGCTTATTTCCAGAATTGTATATTTTATGTGTGTTCAAATAGGGTATATGTAAACACATACCCAATAGACATACAATAAAAAAACTAACACATAAAAAATTATGTACACGGTACCATGTCCCTTTAAGCTGAAATCTAAACATTTCGTTGAAATTAAATGCACCTATAAATAAATTTGCTTAACATTTTCTTAAATAACATGGTCATAAAGTGCTGTATATGCTTCAAAAATATCTGAAAGTCTTAGAGAAAATTTATACGACTTAAGGTGTGCTTATTTAACAGCCTCAGTTAAGTTTCAAGTAGAATCATTCGAAATATTTGATTTCTTTTGATGAAAAACTGAAATGTGCTCTAAAACAAATTTAACTATATTAATCTTTTCAGGGGATCGATTAAGAATGAATACAAAGTCAATGAAATGATACAATACTTAACCAAATAGAATGGAAGACAGTAATGATTTGTAATCATAAAAATGCACATAATGTAAAAGGGTTCCTCGAATAGATGAATTGAAGGCAGTCCTGGAGGTCCGAGCCCCCGAAAAAAACCCTTGATTTTTTTCCGATTGATTATAATTCTAAGCATATAGTACGTAAAATTTAATTAAGTATTTGTTATTAATGATTAATTTTATTAATTAATGCCAATTATTTATTCAATAATTAGTTTTTTACTATGTTTTGTTCCCGAAAATTGACAAAATCAAAAGGAGCATGATACAAGAATGGTGAACTTTCGACCCCGGATCCCCCCCCTTGAAAAATTCCTGTGTGCGCTACTGATTGAAGATATTTATTGTATATTATTGTATTTATATAAATAAAAATTTTAAATAATGATAAAAGTGTTTTATTTGTATAATCCCAAAATCCTTCCACGGTCGTTTTCTTATGTGTGAATGATTACGTATTAGTATTAAAATACATCACAGATATTTTCTGAAACCAAAGAAATTTAATACTACGAATCCAAAGAAAAATAGGATTAGCAAAATTGTTTTAGAAAATTTAAACTATTGGCGAACAAACTAAGCTCTTTGGCATTTTAAAAAACTATTGAGCTTCTAAATCTATGTTTTTATACATGTGTGTGTTACATTTTTTTTTTCGAAAACACACCCAGGAAATTTTTAGTAGTATAATTCATTTCTTAAACTTGTTTTCGCTATAACGAATCAGAAATGACATAAAACTGAAGGGGGGGCGGAATAAACGGTACATTTTTTTGAGGGGAAGGGGAATATTATTTTTCTCCAATCACATATGTATATTACTTTTGCTCTACTTAAATATTTTTAACAAATTTAAATAACAAAGGCAATTCATAATGGCAATATGACTGAAATAATAATAAATACGAAATTCTAAATATTTTTAATAATAATAATAAACACAATGATTCATGCGTTTATTATTTATCACACATTTTATTGCTGTTATAAGCTCACACAAACAAAGAAACAAAAAACTCTCATTTCAAAAACAAGTTCCATTTCAAAAGCAACCTTTCTCAAAAGTATTTAAAAGGGAAGAACTTTCTAAAAGGCGAAACGTACAGCATCTCGTTAACATCCGCGGACTTTTAGTAAACCCGATCTCTTTTCAAGTGGTACACACCATTGCAACAATATTTAAACTATGAGTGCTACAGTGCACGGACAAACACTCTAACTCAACTCAATACAATGAGAAGGACAAATCGAACCTTGCCCCCCACCCTCCTCCATTACTAACGCGTTCATAAACATGGAAAACAGAACTGAGCTACATCGCAGCTGCATTGGCACATACCAAAGAATCGGTGACCAATACATTGCGTTTGCAAAGACAACGGAGGCCTTGTTTGGAGCAAAGCCACTCCAACAATGCACAAGCCTTAGAGCACCTTCGCCACACAGTTTGCGCGCCGTGCTGACTGTAATGTTGAATTACTAAAGCAGCCGGCTGACGGTTAATTTATGCCGGACAATTCATGCACCGGTGGGATGCAGAGGATGGGGGGAAGGGAAGGATTGAGTGCATAAATCCTGCTCAAATGGAGTCTGGAACTGATGCCAGTGGTACAGAGTCCCCTGAAACAGGAATCCTGGTACAGTGATGGCGGGAATTTATGCAGACTGAAATTTCCATGCAGGGATCTCCCGCCACCATTAAGACTGCTGAGCAGCTTTCCTCTTTGATATTATGACTTACAACCACGACCTGTTAATGAAGAAATTGATTGCTGTTGCTTCTCAATGATTTGCATCCTCGGGTTGAGGAACACGTTGTTCGAAATTGTTAAACGTACCGATAACAACTGTTGGCAACATTTTCTTGGTAGCGATATAAACACACATACCATGGGAAGAACCGTTTCTGAATTTGTTAAACGGACGAGATAATCAGAAAATGAGAGATTCGTTTGTTAATAATCATTTACGAACGAGGGTTTAATTCCAGATGCCAGTTCTCCGGATTAGTGGATGAAAGAACTGTGTTTAGACCGTTTTCTATGTGATTTTATCGTGACTGTAACTGTGCTTCCGGCATTTTAATTTACATCTAAATATTTATCGTGAATCGGGGTTTAAATGTAATTCATAATACTAATTCTTATTGGAAAAGATCTTATCATTTTGATCTTTTGCAATAAAAAATAGAACTAGAAATTGATTTAAATGTCTGCTTACAAAACCCAAACGACACAGTTATAAGTTACGAATACACAATTTTAAATGATCGCGCAGGTCCTTTATGTAAAATATTGTTTTCTTTAAAGAGGTATCTTGGAAAAAGAACAAATGTAAATTTTATTTTTAATGAGAAAAATCATTAAATAAAAAAGAAATATGAGAGTTTTCCTTTGTATTAACCTAAGCCTAAACATAGAACGTTTCATTTCATTACATGCATAATTTTAAAGTTCTGAAAATAAAGGCAACCTTTTTTTCGCCAATTATTTTTACAATACACAATTTTAAATAATCGCACAGATCCTTCACATAAAATATTGTTCTCTTTTATGCGGTCTCTTGGAAAAGGAACACAATTAATTTTTTTTTGATAAAAAAAATCATAAATAAAAAAGAAATATTAGAATTTTCCTTCATATAAACCTAAGCCTAAGCATAGAACGTTTCATTTTTTTTACATGCATAATTTTAAAGTTCTGAAAATAAAGAACTTTTTTCGCCAATTATTTTTAGTCGCCAATTTTTAGACGAGTTTCTGAAAGAATTAAAGTAGATCACTTTCGCTTTGGCGCTCTTTGTTTCTTGAAAATAAAAAAAAAGGGAAAGAAAATTCTTCCATTGTTTGGAAGACATTCATCAATTATTTAAACACCGTTGAAACCTTTAAAGAGTATACTATGTTTAATTAAATTTAAAACTTTGCTTCGTAATACGTTTTACGTCATTTTAAACTCCATTAAAATACTTGGCAAGGGAAAAACTCAGCTATACACTTGTTTTTTGACTTGAGAGGAGATAAAAGAAAATCACGAGAAAAAGGTATTGTTTTATTGAAGTAATTCGTAGAAAAGAAACGAAGCTCTTCGAGATTAAATTCTGGTTGCAAATTTTTCACATTTACAAAGAAGGTATTTGAAAAGAATCGTTTGAATATGTTATATTTGACGAAATTATAAAAAAATAAACTAACTATTCAATATTTGTTTTTCGAAAATCTTAAATGGAGCAGTCAAAAAATGGTTATACCCTTTATATAACTTTCGTAAATTCTCTAGTAGCAAAACAAAGTTAATATCAATGCTGAGCATATGACTACATTTGGAACAGTGATTTTATAAAAGCTTATAAATGAGTAATTGTTTTATATTTAGATAAATTATAATTTTATTGAATTAGAATATACATATAAAATTATTTCAAGGATATTATTATATTAAAAAATTATTTAACCGCAGTTTATGGGTAAAAAAATAAGAAAAAACAACATACTTTCAAAACATTCTTTTTTTACGGAAAATGTTTCTTTTATAATAATATTTTGTTATATACAGTTAAGATTTCTCTATAAAGCCTTCTCCAGGAGTTAAGAAAAATTCACGTTATTTTCAAAGTTACTATCAATTGAAATAACAACCGGTGTTTTTTGTTAAAATTTCTTTATTCTGATATATTTAATTATGAATAAATCCACTTCTAAATTATATATTTCAAAAATTCTAGTTCAGGCTCTGCACAGAAATCTTAGCTATATATAGGCAAAATATTATTATTACGAAAGCATTTTTCATAAAAGAAAAATATTTTGAAAATATGTCATTTTTGCTTCATTTTTTTGCTAAAATTCCATTTAAGTAACTTTTTCTTTAACGCCTTTTCAAAATAAAGATTCCGGATGCAGTCAGGTATCTTAATGATCCAAAAGAAATTAAATTATAATGTTAAAAGAATAATTAATCAGTTTAATTTTCATAGTTAATCAACTTACAAAAAATGAATTTTTCTACCACGAGGCCAGATTTTTCCCCCTTATCTGATTTTTCATAAAATTAGCTAAAATTTCAGATTTCGTAAAGTTCCCATGAAAAATTTCTAAGATATGGAGCATTCCTATTGTGTGACATAATTGTCTCCGACATCGAACGATGGAAAAATTTCTACTAAACATTTTTCAAAAACGTTCAAATCGATTCATTGACACTTTTTTTATTTTAAAAACATAAAATAATTGAAAAAAATTTTAACTAGTGCAAAAATATAGCTTACTAAATACAGTTATGAAGTTACATAAGCTTATTAGAAATATCCCCTACCTAATTCAGGGAAAGAAAAAAAAAGAAAAAGTGTCTGTGTAATGGGAAAATTTCGTTTTTGTAGTTAATTACCAATGTCAATTAACTTATTTTATTAATCCATTAATATCATAATTTAGCTCCCTTTGAGCCATAAGCAATTGATACCAATTTCGTCCGGTTGCAGTTAAAATGGCGATAGCTATTTAAAGAAATCGATTTTCTTTTTTTACAATTGTGCCTGAGTGAATAAGAGGTAAGTAGGAGTATCTAATCTTAGAGGAGATGTAAAAATAATCCTCAATAATTTGATAGACATATAAAGTGACAAGCTCTAAAATAAATATTTTAAGCAGGGTCGGTAATACGTCATACGAGGATATTTTAGACCTCCTCACTCCCACCTTCTGCTACAACTTCAGTCTATATATTCTACAATCCTCATTCGTTATTATTTTGAGCCGACAATTTTAGTTACACTCATTCATGTAATTGATGCCCTGAATAAGAGTGTTACTATAGTTTGTTTTGTGATGTAAACAAAAATACATCTAATTTTTTTCCACAACTATGGCATTAAAGGTATAAATGTTTATTATTACCTTCTAAATTCATTGCTATGTCTCTTTTGTTACAATTACAATTTTATGTTCTATTTCCAAAATAATTTATTGATTTTTTTTAAATACATTATCATGAAAAAGTATTCAATAAATACTTATTAATATATAATTGTCATACATATTTTTAAGAGAAAATTCTCTTATTATGATAATTATTAAGAACAATGCTTTCAATTAAACCTCAAATTATAATAAATTGTAAAATAATTAGAAAGTCAAATATTGCTTTATATACAGTCGAACCTCTATATTGCGAATTTTTCTATATAGCGAACATTTTCTAGAAATGTTGAATATTTCACGATTTTTTTCGTTAAATAACCTCTCTACAGCGAAGTGCATTTTCTATGTAACGAACTTTTTCTTTTTTGATTTAATTTTTGTTCTGACTTTTTTACAAGTATTTCTGAAAAAAATTCAAGTTATTCTTTCTTTAACACATTTTATGAGAATCATAAGTCTTGAACTGGTTTTATTAGATCTTAACTCACCGATTACAATAGAGTTCTGGACATTTCATCCAAGAAGTGCAACCTTTAACTCCCATTGCCCAGTTCACTAGAAATGCTTTAAATTGTAAAATGTCCTTAAAAATCATTAGTTTTAGTATAAAATTATTTTCTTAATATTCAAAATACAGTGAATTCTTCGGCATTCTTTTTTCTTGTTTTACTAGCAGTTTTTCTTTCTTTCCTTTTTTTTTTTTTTTTTTTTGATAAGTAAGATAGATAAAATAAACATATATTAATTTTTAAAAAAAGGTGTGAATAATTACTTTTTTAATGTATAGTGTTTATGAATTTAAAATTTTTTTATGTGGTTTATTAAGCATATTAAAAGATGAACCAATATATAACAATTTTTCCATATAACGAACTTTTTTCCGGGATTTAGTGATTTCGTTATATAGACTGTATATGCATAAAAGAACTAATTGTATTTTTGTTTCATTTAACTCCTTGTGGAAATAATTTGATTTTTTAGTTATTAGATGCGGGTATTATACATTCTTTCAATACGCATATTTCTGAGCATAATTATTATATTAATTGTTACAATATATCAAGGAAATAATATCAAATATGTAAACTATGCACCTTTGATAATCTTTAAGAGGGTTAGTTTTTACTACGAAAAGAATGCTCGATTTAAAGAAATTCATTACTGATGTGAAGGGAAAAAAATTCTTCGAAAGAGGTAAGAAACTATAAAAATATTTAGGAAAAAATAATTACGAGCCATTGATGTAGAATATTAATGAAATCGATTTACAAGCACTGATCTTACTGAAACGTCCCTTCAACACTTCCATCAATATAATCATGAATTCTTAAGAATTAAAATACAGTATGAAATAACTGCAATGCACCAGAAGGAAAAAAACAATTATTACAAATAAAAAATTCAAAACTTTTTTCAATATCCATATCGATTTTTTTCCACAACTCAAAATAACTCAGAGAGCAGGAATTGCAGTTTAAAAAAAAAATTTGGGGCTTGATGGAAAAAAAATTAATGTTCAAATGATAATACTTAGTTTCTAATCACTATTTTTTATGTGGACTACTGACTATAAATGGGTGTTAAATACATTAAAACTAAAGAGAGACACAGAAAAAAATATGCATTTGATTTATACAGTCGAACCTCTATTTAACGAAGTTGCTAAATCTCCCCAAAAAGTTCGTCATGTGAAAAATTCGTTAGAGATTCATTTTCAATATACAGTCGGACCTCCATTTAAAGAAGTCACTAAATCCCCCCAAGAAGTTCGTTAAGTGGAAAATTCGTTAAACAGAGAGATTCTTCTTTTAATTTACTTTAGAGACCACATAAAACAAATTTTAAATTCATAAACACTATATATTAATTGAAAACAGTAATTATTCACACTTTTTATGTAAATTAATATCTATTTATTTTATATATCTTACCCACAAAAAAAAAGAAATTTTCAAGGAAAACAAGAAAAAAAAAATATGCTCAGAATACGCTGCATTATCAACTTTAAAAAATAACTTAATATTAAAAATAATGAGAATTTTTAATGACATTTTCTGTTGCTCTATGTGAGTCAGACTCCTGGTAAAACCAGTTCAAGGCCATTGATCACCATAAAATGTATTAAAAAAGAGAATAATTTGAAATGTCCAGAAATATTTTTAAAATAGGAAGCAAAAAAATCGAATCACAAAAGAAAAAGTTCGAAAAATAGAAAATGCATTTAGCTAATTTGAGGTTATTCTACGAAGAAAAAAAATATAATGTCCTTGTGTGTGTGTGGTTTCAGAAAAAAATTCGCAAAATAGAGGCTCATTATATGGAGGTCCGACTGTATTTATACAATCAGTAAGAGAAAACAGAATCTTCTCAATCCATTGAAGGTTGTTATTACATAACATTAAGTCGAAATACATTTTATGGTTATAAATGAAAGGTCTGTCCATTTCTGAAATAATTGGAAACAGAAAAATTTCTATTGCTGCTATGACCTTTTTTCGATGTGATAAACTTCTAAACAGAGTTTGAGCTACGGTAAGATAATGTAGTTCATAAGGCGATTGATTGTTGGCAAACGAAAAAATTGATTGTTAGCAAATGAATCATTTGAATAAAACAGTAAAAAAATAAATTAGCTTTGGCTAATAAAAGCAAAATGAATTGCACCACGACAACGCCAAACTACGTATGCTTTGGCGGCGTTCTAGAGCCAAAAAACCAAACAGCCAAAACTAGGCTGTAAACTTCTGTCATCTCCACCATATTGTCCAGATTTAGCACCATTTGAAAGTTGGATTACCACCTTCTCTCATACACATATTTTTTGCAAGAAAAAAAATTTCTAACGGAATCGTATGTTTGCTTGTGTGCATGTAGCGCCTTAAAATACGTTTAACCTTGATGTTCAATTTTATGTCTAGACAAGCTAATTTTAAATACTGGATCCACATTTTGGATTTAAATTTGCTTTCCTCTACTGGATTTCTTATTTATAAAATAGCAAATTTTCTTAATTTATTTCCCCTCCCCTCATTATTTCGAAGCTCTATTAGAAATACAACTACGTATATCATACATAAACACACATTTATATATATATTAAAGACGTAGAGTGTGTTATAATAACCACTAGAGCTTATATTTAGATTGGCTCACTTTTTTCAACATAAAAAAGTGTTTTCAGAGCGAATCTTTCTCTTTGTTCTTTGTCAGAATGTAGGGAAAGAATTTTAAAGAAAATACACAAAATATTTATCTTTATTCAATAAGAATTACAATTTTTAATTTCTGTTTCTTGACTTTTTGTTTTCTTTTTCAATCACGAGAGCACTGAAAAATCGATTCAAATCATTATTCCCATTTTGCTTTATTTAACTTATTATACGCATTCAAAAAGAGCCCGTTGAAGAACATTCTAAATAACCATTCATTTTTCAAATATACTTTTTAAATTTATTTATTTATTGCAAAACCTCACTGTGTTTTTGCTTTTTTAATACAAATTTTACAATATTTTCATATGTACTATTTGGATATTACATTTTTATTATACAAGAGCACTTGTTGATGCCTTTTATCATGAAACGATTGATAAGAAGTACACTGAAAAAGATTTCACGAGTTTATGTTTAAATTTTTCAACAAGAAGTTATATTCTATGAGTTTTCTTATTACATTTCAAAAAAACGTTCATCGTACTATTAGATAACCAAAAATGAATATGTGTTTTTAGATTTGTATATTATTCGATCTATTTTAAAGAACGATACTCAGGGAAACTTATTCTCCTCAGCAAATTAAGGGGACATTACGATTCCATTGACAAAAATCAGTCAAAAAATCAAATTTAATTTTTTTAGCCTAAATTATTCTTTATATACTTTTCTATAACCTCACAAAATTAGAAAGCTCTAAACTTAAAAAAACGCAGAATTATGATAGCTTTCACGTTCGTTTTTATTGACATCTCTGAGGCAAACCAAAACTTTAAACTGACTTATCTCAGAAAGATAAAATAACTAGTTTGTCTTCATTTAAAATGCTAAGGCTTTTTTTCTATTGCGCCTAATGCTTTGAATTTTTTTTACCTGTTGCTAATCGTACATGTAACAAAAGTTGGTATGCATTTTTGAATCAAAGCAATATTTATTTTTTTTTAAATAATTGAACTCAGAATTTATACATTTTTTAAGGAATTTTCAATAAACATTCATAAAAAAAGAAGTATTGTAGGAATACCAAACATGTTAACGCAAAACCCATACCAACTTTTATTATACATAGTTTGATGTACTCAGTGGTGCACACAGAAATTTTTCAAGGGGGGGTCAGGGGTCGAAAGTTCACCATTCTTGTATCATGCTCTTTTTGATTTTGTCAATTTAATAATAGCATTAATTAATAAAATTAATCATTAATAGCAAGTAATTAATTAAATTTTACGTACTATATACTTAGAATTAGAATCAATCGGAAAAAAAATCAAGGGCTTTGGGGGGAGTCCGGACCCCTGGACCCCCCCTTGTGTGCGCCACTGGATGTACTTGTAAATCAAATTTCCTGCATGTACATAAATTTTTGTAGGGGAGAAGTAGCATTTTAAAATCACTTCACAAATTTTAAATTTTTTCCTTAAAAAACTACATGGCTAGCTTTTTATAAAATTTTGAGCACAAAATCTGTTTAACATGGTATGCATACATAGGAGGCAACCAAAAAAATTTCAAAAGTCCTTAAATTAAAAATTTTTGCTTAATTCGTACCATGTCCCCTTAACAATTTTAAAGTCTCGGTAATTTATAATACAAATAGTTTTTTTTCGGGAAATATTTGGCGAACATGCAAAATATGCCACCCTACAATATATGGGCGGCATCCGAAAGGCTTGAAATATCTCGGAAAAACAGCAGGGTGCAACCATAACTTCGCGGTGGCAAAAAGAATTGCATTTCTCAAGATTTACGAAGTGCAATTTTGTCATTCATTTTGGAGCATGACTAAGCACTGGAATTTTCTGTAAACCGACTTCAGCTCGGTGAGAGGGCGTTTCAATTCTAAAATATGAGTCGAATTCACTGAAGAAAAGTTGTGCTCAAGGAATTTCTTTGAAAAGAGGGTTGGGCATTCGTTCCGATATACTCTGAATATTCTAAATATATGCATATTTTGACACGTTTAGCTAGTGAAGGAGAGGTATGGATTGAATATTAAAAAGAGGAGTCATGTACAGGTGTGGTCTTCAGGCTTTCAGGAGTATGTAGCAGCAATTTTATTCGAAGGTTGATGTGATAATCGCTGAGCAAAGGGAGAGATTCGATTCTAAACATTACAACAAATGAACATGTGTGAACAGGCTGTCAATCCGTTGCGTTTACACGTTTAACAGAATTATTACAGAGAATGAGATTCTGAGCCTTATTTCCAGTAAAAAGAATTTAATAAAAACAATTATGCAAGAAAAAGAAAAATTTATTGACCTTTTAACTTTGATATGCACATATTTTTAATTTTTATAGTGAGATTGTCAGTGCTAGTGTTTTTAAGAGATGCAGTTTATCCATGGTACTGAAAATACTTCTCATCCAGGATTTTCTTTGTGGTGAAGGTAAGAATTTTTCAATGAAGGCAGGAACTTAGATTATTGAAAATATTCGACAGAACAGGGATCACAAGGCAATGTGCAATTAGTTTCTTGAGAAGAAATGGAAATGGAAAGATAATCCAAAAAAAAAAAACGATATTACCTCTGTCTCTATAGCGATGTGAGACTTAGTATTACACCATGCTTACAATTGTGTGTGCACATATATGCACGCACACACACACAAAATCCTCAACCTTTTGAAAAAGAAGCATGAACATGAAATTTTTTTGTAAGTCTGAGAGAAATTCTTTTAAGATATATGAAGAGCATGCAGAGTGTACTTATACAAAGCAAAAATTTAGGGGGTTTGTATTCCACAATTATAAAATAAAAAAAAATAGTTTGAAAACTTTAAAATTGAAAATTAAAATAAAATTCTTTCGTTTTCACATTCTATGTTAAGTATTATGTTTAGTTATATGCAATAAAAAACTGTATCTTTTTTTGGAAGATTCTGGGCAAAAAAAAAAATTGACCATTTAATTAACTTAATTATATTTTAGCTTATAAATTTTTTTTGTAAGCTTAGTGTGGTCAGTCCATTTCAAAATGGGTCTGAACGAAAAATTCATTTCATGTTAATCTTATTTAGATAAATTAAATAAATACACTAAAATTTTCAAAGAAATACATTTATAAACTGAAAAATGATGAAAATATATTTATGGATGAAATTTTAAAAATGTGTTGTTTATTCACTCTAAAAATGTGTAAATAAATACGGTTCAGAAAAAAATGTTTTTTCTGCTTTTTCTGGCACAAATTAAATAATCTCATGAAACTGCAAAAGGAAGCTTAAAAACATAATCAATATTCTTTTATATTTAATATCAGTTTAATATTATACTTTTAATATTTTTCTCATGTCAAATTAAATACTTTTCATAGATAACTAAGAGATTTTTCCCTGCTGTAAGTAAATATTTGACAGAAAATTCAACGGATGTGTAAATTTTATCAATCGTCTATGATATTTAGTATTCGAATAAAAACATACCAAAAGATATACGAATTTTTCTATGCTGTATTTCTAATGTTAAATGTTCTAATGTTTCTTTTAATGTTCTAATGTTTCTAATGTTCTATCTTTTTAAAAAAGATAAAATTGAGATTTATTAAATAAACTTGTATAAAATCAGTTTCTTACACTTTTTGAATAAGATAAACCGACAAATTTTTTAACTAATTAATAATAGCTTGAAATTTATTTTGAATTTTCTTATAAAACTTTAAAAAAAAAAGCCGAATGTTTTCTTTAGAAATTTTTTTTTCAGCATTGCCATTTGCTTTTCTTTTCCATATCTGAAAGGATAAAATATTGTTACTGAAAACTAAATCGATACGTCTTTTATTTTGTTACTTTAAAAGCTTTACATTAAAAGGAAGGCATGAAATTCGGACTCAGAAAGCACAATGGTTTAATATTATTATCATGTTCTAGTTTCGCTAAGAAATTGAGTACAATGCATTTTTGTAGTAAGTTCTTTTTTTCTTTTAATTTTTTATATATTACACATGAATATTTTTAACATTATATGTATAAGTAAAAAATTTGGTATTTATTGAGTCGATCTAAATTTTCATAGAAGCTGCTTAATAATATGTCATTATAATGGCAGTTTTTATCTAATGGCTATGCATAGTTTTTATACTACTAAAATGTACTTTCCACTTCATAAGTTTATGTAAGAGTGTTTGTGTTTGTTAAATATTTAAAAAAACTCACAGAAGCTGTACACGTTAATAACAGTTTTTATTTAATATATTCATAGTTCATATATTATAAAATGTTCAGATTTTTAACTCTGAGTGAAGATAACTTTGAAGAAAATACAAGGTTAATTTTATTTCAGTTGCAAAGTTAAAATAGAGTTCTGCTTAAGAGAGCATATTCCGTTTCGAATTCTATTCTAAAAATAGTTACAAATTACGAAAAAATATAAATTTGATTATGGAAACATAATCAAAAGGAATAGAGCCTTAAGTTAACGACTAAAAAATTCTTTAATGTTGTGAAAACAGCAAGGAACTGATATGGCAACCCAGAGTAAAGAAACATTTGCAACCATTCGCAGTATCGGTAAATAAAACCATTTTAACTAACAGAAACATATTTCAAATTTTCAAGACAAGATCCGAATAAAAACTAAATTTCCCCCAAAAATTCTACATTGTTTCAAATCTCACTCCTGTTGCTAAAGGCTTCACTGAATTGATGAGCTTCCTAATGGAATTCTTCGTTGATGTCAGAAGATCTTGTCTGACCCTTGATCGAAATTATTGTTCTTCGTAACTGACAATAAATGAGGTAAATGCCATTAACTAATCAGATATCAACTCTTTTGCCACATTGTCGTTATTTAGATTATTCAGAATGACAAATACTCATTCAGGTAAGAAATCCTTAATGACTTCGACGTGGGCGATGATTTTTTGAAACGAATGATTTTTTTGCCTGCTGGAAGATAAATTGATGACTGGTAGATTGACTCCTGATGACTGATAAGATTCTGCATTGCTTAATGCCAGAATATATTTTTAACCTGTTCTTAATGATTCAGCATTTTGGAATAATTTATGTTCTTACAGAAGTTTAAGCTTTAGGTTAAAAAAATATCTAATTTACAAAATTAATGGATGTATTTTGCTACAATAATTGAATGGGGAAAAAAACAATAGTTTATATATAAACAGTGATTCTAAAAATCGAATTCGCAAAATTTTAGTCAAACGATTTATTTTCGTTTGACTAAATATTAGTTCTTGAAGTATAAGTTTTAATCCCACATTAAAGCAAGTTAAATCGTCTTATTTTTATGAAACTGAAGGATTAAATTACAAAACATTTTACACGATTATTGCTAATTCACGATCTCTAATGAATTTCCTTAAATAAATATGTTTCTTTCGAGATCTAGGTTTTGCAAAAATAAATTACTTATGTCAGGTAAAAATTCACTGATTTTCCGAATAAATTCTAACAGTGCAAAAATAAATTAATAAATAAAGTAAAATACGCATCTTCTTTTAGAATTGAAAAACTTACTGTATATTCTGGTGTATTATATATACGCAACGGAGGATATCAGTAGCGCACACAGAAGTTTTCCAAGGGGGGGTCCAGGGTCGAAAGTCCACCATTCTTGTATCATGCTCCTTTTGATTTTGTCGATTTTGGGGAACAAAAAACAGTAAAAAACTAATTATTGAATAAATAATTAGCATTAATTAATAAAATTAATCATTAAAAGCAAATATTTAAATTTTACGTATTATATACTTAAAATTATAATCAATCGGGAAAAAAATCAAGGGCTTTGGGGGGTTATCCGGACCCCTAGGACACCCCCCCTTGTGTGCGCCACTGGAGTATATAACAGGCATCAATACTTTCAAGTTTCGTTTTTTAAGCTTTAGGTATATTCGCCGTATAACGCGGTTTTCTGTTTTCAATTCCTACCATTAGCTCTCTCTCTCCTTATATATATCTTGTTCAAATTTTCAATCGTTAATAAAATACTTTTTTATTCAACCACTGAAGTTCAAATACATTTTTTTAAACTTGTAGTGGATGACACTTGTTGTTAATACAGTTTCTTCGAATGTTTATTCATTAATTAAATTTTATTTTAAATTTATTCTGCGTCATTTCTGATGAAGTTTATGTATAGTGTGTGAATATATATAATAAAAGTATGGCACGAAATTAAACCTGAGATCATTAAGAAGTCATTTAATAAAATGTCGTATATCTAACAATCTAGATTGAACAAAAGTTGCTTATTTATTTATGGATCGGAATAACAATGATGGTGAAGATGGAACAGAATTCGATGATGTACACCTGAAGATATGACGGAAGACGAACAAGATAAACTTTTTATGTAATCCAGAGGTAAAAGTTCATAACATAGGTTATTTCTTAAACAAACAATATTTAGATATATGAAGAAATTTGCATTTTTTATACTCATCCTTTCTTTATTTGAAATTTCATATCCGGCGTATAAAGCGCCACCGTATATTTCGATTTTATACTTTATGTGAAAAGGGCGCGTTATATGCCGGAATATACGGTTATTATATAAGGGGAGCTTATAAATGAAATAAAAGCATTTATATATTTGGCAACTAATATTGTAAAACTTTGCAAATAGGCCCCACTCCAAAATCTGAAAATATTTTTAGTTGAAAAAAGAAAAGGTTGTTGTGTGAATTTTACATTAAAATCAAATTGACCTCGAAACTTACTTTTATTAAATAAGAGAAAATCCATCAATTTTAAATATTAATAATGTAATATTGAAAGAAATATGCAAATTTATATTTAAATAATGCAGAATAAATTACGTTTAACAAAAATATCAGAAGTAATGGCGATTAATTTTAGAGAAGGGTGGGAAAAGATTAAAATGGGGGGGGGGGGGAATTCCAAATATAAATTTTAATGCTGTTTTCGATTAATACCAGAGAGCTGATCAAAACTTGGAAGACAATTTCAAGCAGAAAACTATCCAAGTTTTCATACTGTTTTGTGATATTATATATTTTAACCAAACACCCCCATACATTATATAACATTCAAAAACTTCAAAAATACATATTTATGTACTTGGACGCGTAAAGTTTAAGACCCATTTAGCATTAGAGTGTAGGAGATGAAATATAGAACATACTACGCAGAAAAAAAATGAATTTTGAATCTATTCAAATAAATAATATAAAATCTCTCTTAAGAACAGTTAAGTCAAAATATATTTATGTTCAAGTGTTTTCTTATTGCGAAAACTGTTCTGACTTTAATAATTAAAATTAAAACTATTATAATTTAAATATTATGTGAGCATAACCTTAAGGTAATTTATTTTAACTTATGAACAAAGTAATATACTATTTTCAATTAAGAATTTATTACATAAGTAATTAAGTTCTCTCTCAACTTAAGATCTACTCTAATACATTTTAAATCCAATTATTATTCGCACATAATTAAAATGTATATTAATTTCTCCGAGAGGCTTTAATACTTACTTCAAGGTATTTATATGCTAATTTGGGCATATTAAGTTAATTAATGCTAAATAAATTAATGTGTCCATATTAGAACATAAATATCTCAAAGAAACTTTCCAGCATAAAAATATTATCCGGAAATCACTTCACTTCAATTTTTTATGTCACTTTTTATTTTATTTTCCCTCAAATATTTTTTTATAAAAATGACGTGAATTAAAAAAAAAAGGATGTTAAATATATTGAAAGAAAGATCACATCGCTTTTAAGATCCAACCATACACAAATACTCAAAGTTTATCAAATTTGCTTACATAAATAAACATAAATTATTTTTTACATCACATAAATTTTACAATGCGTTTATACTACCATTAATTATAAAAACTTTTTGTAAAAAAAGACTTTTTTTAATCATTCTAATTTAACACACACGCTTTTTACAAAATATCCCTAAGATGTCTAGAAAATGTGAAAAATCTTTTTTTAAAGGCAAAAAAAAAAACCTTTTTTCCTCAGAAAAATGATATATGAATGTTGTTTTAAAATTAATGGATGACAAAACTCTGTTATTGTCACGCCCTTAAAAATAGACCTTAAGTTTAAAATAAATATAAATAAATTATGTTTTTTTAAGTCGCGAGGACAAACAAAAATAATAATAATAAATTCGAAGAACCCAACCAATATATTTTTACCAACCGTAAGACATTACAAGGTTTACTTTCATTTCGAAAAGCATTAGCATGCGATTTGAATACCTTACCTGTATTCAAATACCCTAACTTATCTCTCACAATGTTTTTCTACACAACGAAAGTACATTTTCACGCATTTTCGCATCCAGGAAACATAAAAAGAGGAAATGTAGGATTCGAAAGGAAGATTATGTATGTTTTCTAGGAAAATTTTCTATCGTTTTTGCATCATACTGTAATTCGCCCCGCATGATACACATCTGCACGAAAAAAATACCATTTCTAGTTTTCCAAGAGCAGTGCAGGTGGTCTTTTTAACTGGACAGTAGTGTTTTCTGAAACTGTTATGCATAAAAAAATGAAAACACGATGAAAAGGATTCTGGGAACTATGAGTTTTCACCTGCTCAGAGGATCGAAGCTTTGGAAAGTAGCAGTTCTTTCTTTTTATCCTTCCATTTTCTAAAGGTTTTATTTCAAGGTAAAAAAAAACAGAGATGAAAAACGCCTGGCAGAAGTGTATTATTTGTAAAAAATACATAATACGCAACAATAACCCGCGTTAATAAATGCATTTCTTTGAAAAATAAGTTTGTAAATGTAAGTAATGTAATCCGTTGTTTAAACTTTTCCCGTTGTTTACTTAAAAAAATAAACAAAAAACTGTATAAAACAAATAATAGTAAAATAACAATGGAATGCGCGAGTCTTAAAAAAAATGTAATCTTCTGAATCAAATTCAAAACAGTCAGTTCTTTCGACTCAAAATTGTAAACAATAGCATAAAGAAATGCTGAATTACAAATGCTCAGAACAAATTAATTTACTAAGTAATAATGATTTTCTTTTTTTAAAAAAATGATAAATGGGTATTGTGAATATCTTATAATGTTAATAAGTAAGAAAATTCATTCAGATTGTTTGGCAGCTTAACATAAAGAAGTTGTGAAATAAGTTTTCATAAGCTCTGATTTAGATTCGTTGTTTTTAAATGAAACAGAAAAGAGAAAAATAGTAAATACACATCAAACTAACGAAGATTTCAATTTTATTTTCGAAAGATCGAATCATTTAAAATGTTTTATTTCAAAGACTAGAAGTGTTTCATATTTTCACAGCTTTAATATTTAGGGTAATTGATATTTCTTTCAAAACGCTTAGAAATTTTAATCATTATATAATTTTTCGGTCAATTATAATACGGAATATTTTTATTGTGTTTATTTCGCGATTTCATGTCAATTTCACGTAATTTATCAAGAAAAATATTTTTCAACGGAGTATATAAGATTCATGGAACACTGCGAGTTCCATATTGAGAAATACCATTATCCACAGGGAAAAATATAGCAAAAACAGCTTAAAATGTTATGTGAGGAGCGATTTTAAAAAGAGCAATTTTTAACACGAAATAAGCAGAAAAATAAACGCTAAAAAATAAATATTGAGGTATTAGTAGTTTACAGACACAAAAAAATTAAAAATTCATAAAAATAACTTTTTTGAATTTCTTTTTTTTATCCGCATCAATTTCTTAAAAAAAAATATTTTTTAAAAATTTTTATTGCTAAATAAATATTTTCATGATAAACAGTAAATCTGTTGAGGAGGAAAATTATATATTAGTTGCATAATATTTAACTGATGTGTAGGGATTAAATATTTTTTAAAGATGGAAGAAAGATGGGAAAAAAAGTAAAGAATTTTTTAAATTAGACTATGTGGAATTGTCGTTTTTAACACAAATCAATTATTAAACTATTTGTATTCCATAAGAAAGAAGAAAGAGCAACAGGATGAAAAATTATACCATGAACACCTTCGCAGGTGAAGGTGTTCATAAATCAAAGTTTCACTGAGAACATGAAAACTATTTTGACAGACTATATTTAGCTTCATTGCTGACAAAAACCTTAGAAACTACAAACTCTGATTTAAAACATTAAGTAAACATGTTAAAAAAAATACCAAATTATTGTTGTAGTTCTCCAATCGAAAGTAATCATAGTCTGCCCGTCATGAAGGAATAAAATTCCCTGTTTGAATGATCGATTTTCACATTTTTTAAATTACAATAAAGTCAACATTCATGACTAATGTGTTTTTTAAATAACGCCAAAAAGAATTATTTATAATTGTACAAAATTAATTTTGGTGAAATAACAAAATGTTTAAAATATTATCAAGTAAATGTGGAATTTAATGCTGAAGTTTACTCAGAAAAAAGGCATTCATTAAAGTCTATTGAAAGATATTTAATATCGACCGTCAATTTAACTGTTGTTACTAATAGATAAAGATAGTTTTTTTTTAGTAAAAACATTAATACATTTCTAGATAAATATAGTTTTTTAAATAAAAACATTAATACATTTCTATTTATTAAAATAAAATTATAAGGGATATTATGCAACAAAATTTTTCGAGTCACAATATCACCACACGATAACTAGCTGCGATTTTGGCTTCCGACATCATAAAATTTTTTCGTTTGGCGACATAGTGAGACAAATCATTATACTACTCATCATGTTGAATATCTTAGCGTTATCTATAAATAAAACTTAATTAATTTCATAGATTTTAAATTTAGAATTTTTAAGTAACTTTTATTAATTTCAATTTTCTCTTTGTTGCATTTCTTATGAAAATATTTTCAACAACAATATTGTTATGATAAACATTTAAGGTACTTAAAACACGTTACAATAATTTGTAATGAAAGTATAAATATTTAATCTTATATGCTTTCGTTATAAATTTTCATATATACATTTGAAAACCCATATAAATCTAAAATATGCAAAATACTATAAAAATGGAATATTAGATTACTTTCCTTTTAAAGTTTTAATGAGAATTTCAACAGAATAAATGTATTCAAATGAACAAAATACATTGAGAGTTTTCGGAAATTCTTATATAATATAATTACAATATAAAAAAAAAGATTAAATTGCTAACATATATATGTATATTTTTTATGTTTTAAGTAATGATCATTTTTGCTTTGATTTTTTAAGTATTTATCAATAAACATTTCACTAGATTGATTTTTCTTTTTACGATAAACTTTTTAACTCCTCGATTGCATAAAACGCATGTATATATATATATATATATATATATATATATAGAGAGAGAGAGAGAGAGAGAGAGAGAGAAATCATAATAGGTTTCCATTTTAGTCCAAAGACACTTTTGGTATCTTCAATTTAAATAGCTCTACACCTCGGTGTTTCTTGTTTTATCTGTTTTTATCCAATTTTAGTACAATATTCTTTTTTGTACCATTTATTTTCTTCATATGTTTCTTAAAATCTAATTTCTTTCTTTTTTAGCATTGTAGGAAATACAGGGTGGTTATAATTAAAGTCACACTATTCAGAGGCCTGTAGAACCCGTTATGTTTATCGGATTTTGATGAAACTTGGAATATATGCTATGTAGACCATGGGGAAAAGGTTTCTGCAATAAAAAAAAATGGCTCAAATTTTAACCACCAGGAGGAAATATGGTGTTCAAAGGACAAAAAATATGTTAGAATCTTTAAAATGTATTCAGTTACAGAATATGCTCAATATGTGCTCCATTGACATTAATAACATGTTAAAAACACATTATAGCGTTTTCAATGGTAGCACGAAGCAACTCACAAAGGAATTTCAGCTGCATGACGCATAATGCTAGCTTTCAAATCAGGTAAAGTCCTAACTCCTCCTCTACAAACACTGTCTTATAGAAATCCCCTCAACCAGAAATCCCAGAGATCTAAGTCGGGTGAGCGAGAAGGCCATACATCCTGAAAATATCTGGATAATCCCGAATATCGTCAAAGTTAGCACTAAGCAGGGCTTTGACTTGATACCCAATATGAGGAGTTACTCTATCTTACATAAAGATAGTAGTTTGCAAATATTTTTGTTCATGTACAGGAATGATTAACGATGCAAACGCGAGTTGAATGATTCTTTGGCTATGACTGCAAGTTTATACAGAGATTTTACGGATTTGCAAATGGAATATTCGATAAAAGCCACCTGGTGGTAAAAAATTATACTATTTTTTATTGCAGAAATCTTTTCTACATATAGCATATATTCCAAGTCTCATCAAAAGTGCGAAAAACAGAACAGGCTCTATAGGCCTCTGAATAGTGTGACTTTAATTACAACCACCCGGAACAACTTTGCCTCTTATTATTTTATTTTATTATTACGAATTTTTTTTGTGTAAATAGTGTAAATAATTTATATTTGAGTGTTGAATGCATTTATATTACTCTATGTTATATTTATTTCATGTTAAAATTGTACTATTCACAAGCAATGCCGCCCCTTACGTTATAATGGCGATTCAGTGAGAACTTGGCGAAATCTTGGCGGTAGTGCCAAGTTGGCGACCATTTTGGCGTCATTGGCGAGTTCAGAACTCTCTAGAATCTTCTAGAAAGTAGTAGATCTCTCCACTAGTGTCACGTTCAATGACACGAGCGGCTATATTTCTGGAAGTTTCTATCGCGCCTATAAAAACGATGCTCGCCGATACGGCGGAGAGTCTTGATTAAGCTAGCGAGTAGTGAGGATTGTTTTGACTAGCTCGGCTGTGCTTGTGAATAATCTTTACTTACGTGTATTTTTAAACACTGTTATTGTGTTTGATTGCTGTTGAAGGTGTGAGGACCTTCGGATATTTACCCTGTGAAATTGTTGATGAATCATGTATTGAAAGGATTGGATTTTCGATAATAAATTCGCTTCGCTCTTAAAGAACTGATTATTTTTCTTTGTGATTGTTTTTGCATAAAATCCTCGAACCCTCGGATCTACGTAACAATCTAATATATATATTATAAATGTGAAAGTTTGTGAAAATCTTTGTTGGTCTTTCACGCAAAAACTACTGAATGGATTTTAATAAAACTTTACAGTAATATAGCTTATACATCAGAATAGCACATAGGCTATAATTTATAGCATAGACTATAATTTATAAAGATTTGGGGAAAGTGTCAAAAATATAACGATATTTGTCAAGTAAGTAGGAAAAAATTCTGTCTTCTGCTAGCAATTCTGGCATGCGCTGCAAAAAAAAACCACGTTTGCATATATCTATCTTTTGTTTGTGAAAAACCTTTTTTGTTTTGGCTACGCAAGGTGCTCGCTTCTAATTAATTCCTCTGATATAATGCCTATTTTTTTTATTTCAGAATCAAACTAAGTTTTGAAGGAGAGGTTGTTATAAATCTCTCTTTATTTTAATGTTTTTTTAACATCTTATTATGCATATTTGGTAGTAAGAAATTGATCTTTTTTCCAAATAAATGCTTTTATCAGTTCTGATACCTAAAGTAAATAAGCTTTCTCTTTCACACTGCATCATTTGGACAAATTTTCAAAATTTATTTGTGGTTAATAGTTAATTATAACGCTATAATTTTAATTGAATAGGCAGATATTATTATTTTTACACTTAAAAACGCAATAACTATTGTTCTGTATTTCTTGGAGTGTGAGAGTGAGTGAATATTAATGTTGCACTGTTCAGCTACATGAGTGCTTTTGGCAACGGATCACGTAATTTTGAACCATAGTCAAGTAACGTGGACGACATCTGAGCTGACACCCCTTTCTCCTAACTACCACACCACCTCAACTTAGAAGGAATATTCTACCAATAATTAGCAGGAATATTCTTTGAAATCCACTCTTCCAAGATATATGGCAGCACGGGTTCCATGATGAGTATTTTAGCGGAAAAAATAGTTTGTCAAAATTTAAGTGTCTTATGTTTTTGTATGTTAATGAAGACCTTAGAAAATGATTTGACTACTTATTTTAAGTGAACGGTATATATAATTAATTTTACACAGTGGAATATCTTTATTTAATTTATTAGCTCTAACGGATTAAATTTTCCAAAGTGGAGTATTTTGTTTATGTATATCCCTTAATTTTAAATGTAGCGATCCAAAAAAAATATTGTATGAAAAAAACTGCAGTAAATCATAATGCGTTTGGATAAAGTATTAACGTGCATCGCGCCCCTACACGGCGGGTCTTACAAAGCTCTAATAAAGCTCGAGTTATGAAAGTAGCTAGGCATTTGCCAACTTGACTCTGTCGTTAACATTTCGCTATGTTTTTCATTGGATCGTCATTATAATTTAAGAAACGGCGTTGCTTGCGAATATTACAATTTTAACATAAAATAAATACTACAGAAAGTAATATTAATGTATTGTACTTTCAGATAAAAATTATTTACACTATTTTAAGCGTTCATTACACAAAACTTTTAACAATGTGTTACTTTTGCTGAGCAGAGATCAGCTTAGGAAGGTATTTTCAAAAATCAACCCTCAAGAGTGTTACGGGGAGTTATAAATAAAAAAAATCTTTTTTATCAGCTATTAGACCTACATACTTAAAATTTAACAAAGGTGTTTTATTTCTCTCTTTTTTTTGTTACCTGAGTTACGCCAAAAGCTTTTTTTGTTTAATTTGCAATTCACGTAAAATTAACTCATTAAAAACTTCTTTATCCTTCAATCTGTGTTGTTTAATTTTTCAGTTCACGCGAAGAACGGGTATACTAGCTAGTATATATATATATATATATAAAATTCATTTGTAATTCTAATCGAATTAAGGTTGATTTCTTTTAATAATTGCTACTTAATTCTGAATACAAGAGCAAAAGAAGAGTTTCAGTGGACAATTAATGCTTAAACTGTTGATTCTGAAAAATATTTTAGAATATTCTGCTTAAGACTTTTTCAGAAATGTTTTTAATCACTTTCCTAGTAAAAAAAAAAATCTTTTTGTTTTGAAAATTTGCAGTTGAGACAGGCATTAACTTAAGAAATTTAAATAATTTCCTTTTAAAATTTTGACCGTACGTATTTAAAAATATTGTAACTAATATAGTTCCAAGAAAATTAAATGATATTTCATATAAAGGTGATTTGAAAATGATTGAAAACGATATTATAACAAAAAACTATAATTTTTTTATCAGAAAAAAATTGGTTAAAGAAACAAGAGTCTCTTAAGTTAATCACACAAAAATATGCGTATTGAAATTGAAAAATATGCTTTATAGTAAAAAATAAAAATGGAATATTACTTATTTATGTACAGTGTGACCTCTATTTAACGAAGTTGCTAAATCTTGAAAGAAAGTTCGTTAAATAGAGATGCATCTCTTTCAATATACTTTAAAAAATCAAATAAAACAAATTTTAAATTCATAAACGCTACGCATTATTTAAAAAAGTGATGATTCACACTTTTTTTTGAAAAAATCTGTTTATTTTTTTATATCTTACCCCTCAAAAAGAAATCTGCAAGGAAAAAAAAGACATTGTCTAGAAATACATTGTATTTTCAACTTTAAAAAATAATTTTATATTAGAACCAGTGGCGCACACGGGGGGGCCGGAACCCCCCCAAAGCCTTTGATGTTTTCTCTGATTGATTATAATTCTAAGTATATATTACGTAAAATTTAATTAATTACTTGCTATTAATGATTAATTTTATTAATTAATGCTAATTATTTATTCAAAAAACTAGTTTTTTACTGTGTTTTGTTCCGGAAAATCGACAAAATCAAAAGGAACATGATACAAGAATGGTGAACTTTCGACCCCGGACCTTCCCCCCCCCTTGAAAAATTCCTGTGTGCGCCACTAATTAGAACTAATGAGTTTTTTTAACGACATTTTCTGATTTTAAACGTGCGTTATTTTATAACCAGTAATTTTAAGCATACACTCCATATGCGTCCTTAAATTTAATTACTAATAAAATCCGTTGGTTTTGAGTTTTTTGTTAAAAATATTATGGCCATTTCAGTGCTCTAGGTGAGTTAGGCACTTAGTAATACCAGTTTAAAGTCATTGATCACCATAAAATGTGCTAAAAGAGAGAATAATTTGAAAAATGATTTGAACATTTTTTTTTTAAAATAGGGAGAAAAAAAGTGGAATTGCAAAAGAAAAAGTTCGTTAGATAGAAAATGCTCTGCGCTATTGGGAAGTTATTTTACGAAGAAAATCGTAAAATGTTCTTGGTTCCAGGAAAAACTTCGGGTGGGAAAATTTGTAAAATAGAGGTTAATTATATGGAGGTTCATCTCTATATTATACAATCAAAATTCAGATTCATTTCTGATACACACTGAATGTATCAAAAATTTCCTTGTTGCAGTAAGATATCTAATGTCGTATAGCCAAAACATATAGATAGCCAAATCAAGGCAAAAAAAGGTTTTTATATATTTTACAAGCAGAAAAAAAAGGCAATCAATTAAGTACGGCCAATTCAATATGTGTTCGCATCAGTGGCGCTTACAAAGGGGGGTGACCTTGGGGGGCGGACCCCCCGTATTCCTAGAATTTTTTTTTCTATTGGCTATAATCCTATATATGTACATATTATATTTATTCAATAATTAATTTTGTATTGTTTTTGTTCCCGAAAATCAACAAATTCAAAAGAATATGTTGTGCAGTGTATTCGAGCATGATACCAAAATGGTGAACTTTCGACACTGAAAAATTTTTTGTATGCGCTATTGGTCCGCAAATTTGGCGTTTTATCTGTATATTATACTATCATACTGACAGTTCATAACTTATGCAATATGATTGTAGAGACGAAAATATTTAGTTAATTTCTATATATAGAGTTATACTGTTCTTAATATCTCTTATGAATTATAATAACTTAATTCAGTTCTAAAAGGGAAACACTACTAGTATATTTGGAATTCTCTTTAGTGAACTCCAAAAAAGGTAACTCTCAGGTTATTGAACAACGGGGAAGAGCAAGGTACTAGAGGTCAAATAAATTATCGCGGAAAGGGTTTGAGATCGAAGGTCAAGAATTTCCTTTTACCAAGGGAGGGGATAGCCGAACTTTTGACCCCTTCCAGAAGTAAACAGCCACTATTCAAAATAATTTCAGACCCCTCTACTCCCCCCCCCCAATATTGGAGTGGAAAATCTGGCATGGGGAAATAAATATGTTAATATCAGAAGAATGGGTTCTTTTTTCTGCTAACAACAAATTTTAACAGATTTAATAATTATATGTTAGTAAAGGTAAGAAAATATATTAATATGGAATTGTGTATTTCCTTGATCATCATTTTCATATAAGGCTACAAACTTCGATTTAATTCAAAAGACATTCTTATTTCCTACATTTTCTCAAACGACTTTCAATAATAACTGTATTAATTGTGTTGTAACATTAATATATATTGCAGAGCCCTTACAAAGAGATTATGAATGTTGCGAACGTCCAAATACATCTTAAATATCGTAATACCATAAAGAAGATATTTACGTTTCTATTCTTTTTCCTACTATTATATAGTTTACACTCTTCCTGTATATATATATAACTAATTTACAATTATTAAATAGACGCCACATGTTTAATAAATTAATAATATTATTTAAATATTTCGAGGATTCATTTATTTTCCACTAATATTTATATCAATATATATTTATGATTTTTTAAAAGTACATATATATATATATATATAAACTTTATATTATTCTATCATAATTTTAACTTTATGCGGTTCCCTCTTTTGTATTTGGAGGGAAACATAACCAGTTGTTACACACCCAAAGTAAGTCTTACTATCTACATTTTGCATGGAATTTAAATCTATCCTAGTAGGCTATAATTTTATAATTATATTTTATTAGTTTAGTGATTTTATTTATAATATTTAAATTTCTCCTAATGTTATTCTTTCCTTTCCTCTTTTTACGTAGTATGACAAACTGCAGGTGAAGGTTGGCTAGCCCTAAAACTTGTTTAAACCTGCAATCCTGGTTCCTAAGGCCAGGAGTTTGTTATTGTACTACTGTGCCTATATTTCTTCCTATTTAGTATAGTTATCTTAGGTTCTATAGCTATATGTGTATTTATATATTTTGGATTATATATATATATTTACATATCTTGTTCAAGTTTTCAATCGTTATTAAAATACTTTTTATTCCTCAACTCAAGTTCAAAAACATTTTTTAAAACTTGTAGTGGATGGCACTTGATGTTAATACAGTTTTTTCAAATATTAATTCATTAATTCTATTTAATTAATGAATAAATAGTAGCAAACAAAAATAATAGTTCAACACCATATGTAGAAAGGAAATTCACTCGTTGTGTCCCTGTAGCGCAATGGATAGTGCGTTGGGCTTCCAATCCAAAGGTTGTGGGTTAGAATCCCACCTCGGATGGTCTAATTTCTGAGAATGTGATTACTTTTTTTATATTATTTTATCGGAATAATTAAATTTAATCAATGAATAAATAGTAACAAACAAAAATAATAGTCCAACACCACATATAGAAAGGAAAATGGGAAATCGCTTTCTTTTTTGCCACTTAATATTGTGATTTTGTTATATGTAAATACATATTTATATAAATTGCAATTATTTAATAAAAAGTAACAAAAATAAAAGTTTTCTTTGTTGACTTAAGCAGGAGAGAGAATTGACTTAATTTTTTTTAATATTACTTGTTTTTAATAGTGGTTTAAATATAATTTAAATCGTCAGAATGCATATACATACGTACGTACACAAAGGTTTAGGTACAATACGATTTGGGGTTCCCCCCATACAAGAACACACAAATTTTTATTTTTTACCAGAGAGATTACCCCTTTACATCACCCTCGTCTACGGTTTTTTTTAGAATGTAAACCCCACTCCACAATAGAAGTCTGTGTGCGTCACTGCACATACATTTATAAATTTGCATTCGTTCATACATATATTTCAATTCAAATCTTCACTCTGTAGTGGTTTCTTTTTAATATTATTTTAAGAATAATTTCATATTTTTGCCCCCTCCCTCGTTATATTAAAAAAAAGAGGAAGGTTGAAGCATTTTTAATCCTTCTGTTTGCCTGGATAAGCTAATTAAATTCTGTGAGTTCCATACTGGATTTGATTTTTCACTACTGGATTTCTTATTAATGGAATAATAAATTTTTTTAATTTGTTTGTTCCATTCTTCTTCTTCTTACGGCCATCTTAAGCTTATCTAAAAGAAAAGTAGATTCGATATTGGAAAGGCTGAAACGAATGATCAGGGGCGGCAAATTTTAAGGGTGGCATTTGGATCGAATTCGGAATTTTTTTTTTTTAATGTTACAAACAGTTTGATATATTTTCTGAAATATCATTGAATGCGAATTTAGTTCTTCGTTTAACGTATTTATTTTTTTAAAATTTTGTACTTGTTTAATGTCAGTTTTCTTTTATATTGAAACTTGAAGGGTTCGAGGTGGGAGCATATGTGAAATCATGAAGTTTTATATGTTTACACATCTTTTCACTAGTAACTTTCTCCCCATCCAGGAGTGTGGTCACTGCCGATATTCCTTTTAACCATAGGATGTCCGCTGTCAGCTATCCAAAAGAGGACAAGGGTAATAAGAATTTTAGTACATAGAGATAGGTTTTATAGGTGTGTATCTATGTGAACAATTTATCTTTTTCAATTATAATTTATTTGCTATAGGAGAGGGGCGGCATTTTCCATTTTTGTCCGGGGCGGCGAAACTGCTAGAGCCGGCCCTGGAATGATCATAAGAGCAAGGCCCTTGCGGATGGCATAAGTCGCGAATTCGAATTCATAAAAGATTGGCCATAAAGAATTATGGAACTTTTGACCTCCAGGTCATTCTGTGACATGATGTAGATTAGAGAGAAGTTCAGATGTCATCCTCATCATTTAACAGTGATTGAAAATTATGAAACCCGTCGCAGTAGTTCTTGTATAGCGTCTAGTATTCCTTTAATTCAAACCAAGGTATTCAAACTCGGAACTTTTTTTTAGAAAAAAAATACTCCAATGTATTAAGGCAGGAACAAGCATTAAGTCGATCGCGATCGACCGGTGGGCCGCCAAGACACTTTGGGGTGACCGCCTTTACTAATAATTAAGACATACATACTAAAAAACCATATTTATGGAACAACGACGCCAGCCAGACAGGAGATTTGGTTTTTCACAATCGATGAGACTGACCTACCTATATGTGAATCACAATTTTCAAAGAACAACATATTGTTTCCGTTTCACAGACGACCACTTAGAATCTAGAGCAAGTTTAGCAATTAATAATTATATACCGAGATATTCAAGATTTGCGGACAGTATGCAGACCAAGTCTCAGACTATAGTCTAAGTCTAAGGCTACAACTACGAGAACTAACTTTAAGTAAAAATGATTTATCAATGTATTTTGAACTGTTTGATAATAAATGCATCATGTGATATTATTAAATTTGTGTGTGAGTCTTGTTTTTAAATTTGTATTTTGCGTTTTTCTTCAAACGTGGCTTAAAAAGTAAGGATTTTTTATTGTAGTTATTTAGGTAAGAGTACATATTTTATACTTCTTATTGTCATAATATTAATATCGTTAACCTTTTTTTAGCTCACCACACCTATGCCACTGGATGGACCGCAACACTTTATAAAAATTAGAAGTAGACCGTGCCATGTTAAAGTCTGCCTCTGTATTAAGGTATCCGACTACTTACGAGAAACTTTTTTTAAAAAAAGAAATTTTTAGTGGTTTTTAGATATATTTAGTACACATTTAATGAAAAATATGCTAAAATTAAGAAGAGACAAAGAAATTATTATTACTAAAATGGGAAAAATTTACAAAAAAATACATAAAAAGGGCCCGTTCAGTACCAAAAGTTTTTGAACAAATTTTCAATTTTAATGTGTTGTTTTACTATTCATTTTTGAAATGACCTTCAGGATAAGAGATATTTTAATTTTTACAAAAACTAGAGTGCTTTATCTTAGTTATTATATGAAATTGCCTTAAAAAAACAGTGATTATATTCCATAAGAGACTGTAAATTTTGTAATAAATTAGTGATTGATAAATCTGAAGGTGAAAACATTTCTACTATTGCACAGAACATACACGAAAAAAAAAAATTCAGTAATATAGTTTCAAAACTTTTTGAGCAAATCGCTGTCCCCGTTTGAGCATTTTCAAAAAAACACATTTCCGAGTAAAACGCATTTTAAAGTATGACATCTTGCTTAAAGTAAGGGCATCTATTTTTTCTAAGACACTTGTAGTTTTTGTTCTAGTGATCGGAAAATAATAAACTTGGTACTTTTATAAAGCTAATAAGACGGCCTATAAGGTAAAACACACACACACACAAACACTATCAATTTTTGACAAAATTAACAATTTTAGGGTAGTCGGATACCTTAATGCTATTTCGTGCGATTATATTTGTTTACCATACTATGTCCTTAAAATTTAGAAGCATTCAATAGGTACAATTCAATACATATTTTAAATTACCATGCAAAGCTGAAAATCAATCTACCATGCAAATATAGAGAAGGAAACATGGAATTTATTTCATAGAGGGAAAAAACTGCTTCATTCGAACAAAAATTAATATTAAACATATAGCATATTTTTAAAACACGTGCTCACATATATAAATCTGAAGTTCTAAGCCAAATACAATTTATAAAATATTTTTTGTTGGAAAAACATTTTAAAATCTTGTTTGTTTTCCTTTAACAATAGATGAAAAATGTTTTTAAAATATTAGATAATTTTAATAAGATTACATAATGTTTTTTTAAAAAATGTTCTCTCTCTTTGTCTTGTTCTAATTTTATTTAGTGTTTTGAGAAACATATATTTTGATAAATTTTAAAAATAAGCATTTAGCAACTAGAAATAAATCACCCAGAAAGAAATATATAATTACAAAATGATCATCGCTTTTTTTTAAAATTTCACCCATTTTTAATGAAAATATGATAACTCTACTACTCAGTTATATACAAATAATTGAATAAATTACAACAATATGGAACTCTTCAAGATGTAAGCAAATTACATATAAAAAAATTGCACAGATTTTATCAATTCCATAATTTATATATATGTTGCATTTTGTGACCTCTTATAATAACCCAATTTTGAGATCAAAGGTTAACAAAAAATTTAAAAAGTTACTTTAATAATAAATGAAGTACAATCATTTCAATAAGTTCAAGAGCACATTTTTCATTTTATAATACAGTAAAAAACTAGAGGGGGTAGGAGATAACAACCCCCTTTCGGAAGAAAGGAGGAGTTGCGAGTGAGTCTGCCCGGAAAAACCTTTGGAATGTTTATCCTCGGAAACCGCAGTAGCCTTGTTTGTGTTTACGAGAAAGAACGAAGGGAGGGAGAAAGAAAGAGAAGAAAAAGAATTTCCTCAGAGAAAAAAAAAAGAAGAGGGAGGAAGTGGAGTGTCGCCCCACCCCCGGCGGCATAATCGTCTGGTCTATCCTCTAGAGATCGTTACTAGCCGAATTCGTCCGTTTAGTTTCCATCACTTGTCAAACGCTGTCTCTTTCACCTGTCCACGCTCGTCAAACATAAATGCTTAGATGTCGAAAATGTTCAGAGCCTTCTTTTTCTATATACACTGCAGTTGCCTTAATTCCGATCAATGAGCATTATTGAAACTGCCAGATTCTTCTTTTCAAAAGCATGCGTACAGCGATCCACACTCTGGGGGTATTCTTCGGAAAGCAGGTACCATACCACACACAGAAGAGGTTCTTTTTCTTTTCTTTTTCTTTCAATGCAAGTCCGCTTTGTTGTGCGCGTTTGCATTGTTGCTGAATGATTGGAAATGTTTTTTTGAGGTCCGTGGATGCAGAAATTTAAAGTTGACGTTATTCGTTTTAGAATAGATCGTGACAAATTAGTCAATGTGATAGTGAAGATTTCACGCAACTACGAATTGGAATTAGACTTGGATACCTGAGGGAAAAAAAGACGGCGCTTGAGTCCCGCTAACTGTTACATCTGTGATTAGATGTTTTATGTAGTCTTCTCCATGGATGTCTTACGGCATCCATGCAACTGGGCCTTGAGCCTCGATCGCAATGGGAGCTTCGTCTCGTTTTCAACTAAACCTCTATAAGATTCTGATTCGTGAATAATTTCAACTGTCAAATGTTTTTTCCGGTTATATTCTCCGAAAAACTGGGAATATCGGACAGTATGCCAACTAGCTACATGAGATGACCGTCGTCAATGTATATAGGACTACCTCCATATACAATTATTACTCATTCAATCAAAAGGCGGCAGTTGGTTGATCCGGTTTGTGCGATTGTAAGTCACGTACATCTATTTGTTTCGAGTTATTGTTTGTACTAGTATTTCATAACGCATGCTGTGTTCCGTCTGCTTCTAAGGGTCATAGGTGGTGCCTACATTTGTGTAAGAGCCTGAGCCTACTTTTGCGTAGGGGCCAAGGCCTCAAGAAATCTTATCTCTCAAGTACGTAAATCTAAAGACACATTGAAACGCTTCGCATTTTTCACTATGAAAATTGAATGTTTATAAAAATTAGGCAAATACTAATTGTCTAATATCCATTCCTTCTAAAAAATTATGGTACTTATTTTACAACAGTTACGTGATATTCAAAGAAGGCATTGTTATTATATAACGATTTCGCGTTTGATGTAATTCACAAAAGAACCTAACATCCAAAATAATTTAACATTTCATAGAACCATAAAAACAAACATTCAATCATTAATTTTGCTAAATCAAGCTTAGGTAACACTGATATATTTTCCTTAAAGCAAGTAATTATTCCACAGTAGTTTTCTTATTGTTTAGTGGATACTTTTAAATTTGAACAGGCAACAAAATCAACAGACAAATCCTGGGCTGACATTCAAGACACTAGGAAAAGGTTTTGTCAAAAGCTGTAGCAAATTGCAAACGGGTCATGATTGCATAGTACATCATCTTAATAAAATAGACATCCTTGTATATGCCAAATTTGTAATTCAGGCATCATGAATGCAGAGCATCTTCTTATATGCCTAGATAAATAGTCTCAAAAACGTGATGAGATAAGCAAACTTTACTCGAATGTCAGAACTTTCATGAACTCTTTGTAAAGACTACATTTCCTATGTTCCTTTTCTTGTTAACATTTTTACCTTTTTTTTTTTTGTTCCCATGTTAATTTTTCCTGGTTCTGACTTTAAATGTTTGCTGTATTTATTATTTATCATTGTTCATGTGTGATACTTTAGCTGTTTTATATGTTTGGATTGATCCATCTAATAAAGCTATATGTTAACAACACAACATTTTCTTATTCATGTAAATTTGTTTCCTTTCATCGAATATTTTTTTTTGAACTAGAGTACTAAAAAGTTTTATAAAAAACTATAACTTTTAATTAAAAGATGTTATAATCAAAATTTAAAAGAGAATGAATCAAAACAACATCTACCATTGCTAATTGTGTTTTTCAAGAAATTTATTATAGGACAAAAATTGTTGTAATACAATGATGTTACCAACGAGATATACAACGCAATAGATACTAACAAATCTATTCATAAATAACTATTTATTTCTACGTATGATTCCTCACAAAAAATTTATAAGTCCCCAGCAACTTTTTATACAAACCATTATTTTAGACTCTTTACAATTACATTTTGTTTTTGTTCTCGGAATTTTTCATCGGTAATTTTTCTGTTTCGAATATTTTGGAATAATTCAGGAATTATAGTTGTGTGCATTAGCAATTAAGGGGCTATAAACATATACATTGGTGGTCAAAACCTAAGGTCAGAGAACGAATATTCCCGAAGAGTAAAAACCAGGAATTGTTAAAGGGCGTACTTATGGATGTGGTATTGCCAAAACATTCTACACAACAAAAAGCGCATAGCTGTACAAATCTTGCAAAGAGCACATCACAGGCGCTCCAGAAATACATGTTAGTAAAGGATATGTCCACCATAAAGTCTGATGCAGCTGTCAACACATCAGGGTATGCCATTAACATCATCATCCAATAACTGTTGCAGTAATCTTTCTCATTCCTCTCTCTGTACACGGATAAGGGTACCTTATTTGTTAAAGGTTGATGTCGAAAAACTGGATATCACTCTGATGCGTCCAAAATATTTTCAGTCGGATTTAAATCCGGAAAATGTGACATTCAAATCAGGAGCTGAATATTTTTGCTGTCTAGATAGACCTGGACAACGCATGTGAGATATGAGGGCGCGTTGTTTGCCTTGGAACGAGATGTTTCACTGAAAGCAGCAAGGAAAAGCCGAATTTGAGGCAACCAAACTTCCTTAATGTATTTAACAGTGTTAACAGGCCTTACTGAAATCACAAGTAGCTGCCATTTTACCATGATGCCAGACCGTATCATTGCATTACCAGAGCCCAGTAGCGCACACAAAAATTTTTCAAGGGGGTGTTCAGTGTCGAAAGTCCACCATTTTGGTAGCATGCTCCAATACGCCGTCCAACATATTCCTTTGATTTTGTCGATTTCCGGCAACAAAAACAATACAAAACTACCTATTGAATAAATAATTATCATTAATTAATAAAATTAGTTATTAATAACAAATACATAAGTAAATTTTGCCTAATATATACTACATAGGATTATAACCAATCGAAAAACAAATCAAGGGCCATGGGGGGGGTGTCTGGACCCCTAGGACACCCCTCTTGTGTGCGCCACTGCCAGAGCCATATCTGAGGCTTTTAAGAATATTTTGGGGTCAATACACACTACCCGTCTCACGCCAGATCACTTGTTTTCCTGGTCCATTTTTATTCTTTTAACACTGGTATTGCACTGCTTTCTTGTCAGTGGGACACCGACAATAGTCTTTTGGCATATAATGCGTTTTGCTGCAGGCATCTGACAAAATTGATTTTCGCGATGAAGATGCTTGACTATCTAACCGCACTGGCAAGTGCTGAGACTCGTCTTTATAGTTAAGATGATATACTTGGTAATCAGGGCCATAGTATTGGTGGAATCATGTGTAGCAGGAACGCTTGCTACCCATTCAAATTGTTATTTCCCAAGTCTTCTGACTTAGGAAACAAGATTGTGGACGCTTTTGAATTCCCTGACACCACCCGTTATTTGTCACCTAGATTTTCTTTTGAATATAAGGTCATATAAAAGATGTCTGCCAAACATTTTCAAAATTTCATAATCGTCAATTATCACCTTCACTTTCAGATTTCACTACAACCGATGCTACCTACACATGTTGATAGCCTTCAATCTCTTATTGGTGCTGTCACGCGAGCTACGCCCAAGTATGACAAAAATTTACATGTATTCCATGCTTTTCACTACATCATCCAATTATGCTAATTTATTCATATTAATGTACTTGATTTTGTGCCTTTCACCAAAGGAAATGTTCGATCTTAGATTTCGTTCAATCCCTATTCTAAGATGTAGAGTTTATTAGAATTGAATATTTATACAAAAAAAAATCACATTTATTTATATTAAGGTATCCGACTACGTTCGAAACCGTGATTTTAAAAAAGCGCATAAATGGATAATTTTCATGATATTTAATGTCACTTAGATTAGAATACATTCATAAAATTGTTTTAAGGACATTTTGACAAAAAAAATTTATTTAAATATAATATTTTTCAAAAAATTAACTTAGAATAATTTTTTTTTCCAAATGTTCTCCTTTAGTAAAAAATGCTTCTATTATAATAATATTTTGCCTGTCTATAGCTCAGACCTCTCTACAGAGGCTCAACTAGAATTTTTGAAAAATTCACATTATTTCCAGAGTTATCACAAACTGAAATAATTATTTACGTTTTTTTTCTTAAAATTGCTCCCCTCTGTTGTCGTAAAATATGAATAAACCCACTTCTAAGTTATATATTTAAAAAAATTCTAGTTGAGCCTCTGTAGAGAGGTCTGAGCTATATACAGGCAAAATATTATTATAATAGAAGCATTTTTCACAAAGAGATCATTTTGAAAACAAATTATTTTAAGTTAATTTTTTGTCAAAATATCGTATTTAAATAGTTTTTTTTTTGTCAAAATGTCCTTAAAACAATTTTATAGATGTACTTTAATCTTAATGACACTAAATATCATGAAAATTATCCTTTTATGCGCTTTTACAATATCCGAACGTAGTCGGATACCTTAAACCGTTTTCCTTCTATAGAAAGTACATAACATATATACTTCCAAGCATCAACTTTTTATTTTAAAAATGCCGAACTTCATTAACTCTACAATGAATAAAATCAGAAGTGCTTACAAATGTAGGATAATTTTCGTATTTTGTAAAAGGGTTTTTATTTTTAGTCATATTGCAAATAATTTTTGTTGCATAAAATTTGAAATCGGCAGTAAAAATTATGTCTAGACTGCCTTTTTAATTACTTGATTTTAATTCATTGAAAATTACTATACTATTTAAAAAAAGAATATGGGGAAAAAATAAAATTTTTTCCCCTTTAATTTCTTGAATTTTCTAGAAAAAATTTTCACACATAAAATAAAGTTTCAGATTTGAAATTCCCAAACGAGATCCCATTATGAAGATTTTTTTTTTACTTTAAAAAAAAATTATTTTGGATTTTAAACTCATAGACAAAAATATATAAAGCATTTGTAATAAAAAAACATGCTGAACAAAGGTCTAAATAAAAATTTTATTTTCAAAATTTCGAAAATAAAATGTTCAATAACTCGAAGCAAATATTTTTTTTTAGATGTTAATCACAAAACTGTTTATACACAATATGCAAAAAATGTTTCTTGAATCAAAATGAAAAAAAAAAAAAACTAAATTTTGATATATTTTTGGGAAAAAATAATTCAAATATTTTGTTTCAAAACATTTCATGAATTATGATTAAGGAACAAGCACAGTTACAAAGAAAAGATTACAAAAATTGTTTTCGACGATTCTGACGATGAAAATAAAATGGTTTATGCAGCTCCTGTTCCCACGTCATCCGAAATGAGGAACATTATGAAAAGTATGTGCAGATATTTAGACGCACATTCCAATGGGGAAATGAGTAACAAAATGGACGACATAGAACAATTTGTTGACCATTTGATGTTAAAAAAGACAATGCAAAGAAAAAAATATCAGATTATTTTCCAAAAACTCAATAAATGTTTTTCTTTTCAAAAAACTTCAAAATTTTGTATTAAAAATTTCATTAAATTCTTGTGAATGTTTTTGTTTCATTGATTTTTATTAAATACATGCATATATACATATCTATGTGAGCAAAATGTATTCTAATAAACTTCGTTTTGTTGAATATATATATATATATATTTGCAATATCTTTTAACACGAAAAAATATTTCAGTCCCCCTCAGTTTCGTGTTAAGCGATTTTCACTATATTTGTAAAGTTTTACATAAGCAAATCAAACAAATTCAATTGCTATGTTACCATTAAAGTGTGATATCCGTTATTTCATAGAATAACTAGATATTTCATGATATAACTAGACACAAGTCAGTTGAAGCACATAGAGTTAGTGAATTCTACGATTTAACTAGGTATCCTACAGAATAACGGTTCCTTGATCGTTAAAGTATGAAATGCGGCACTTGAAAGTTCTTTGAGCTGGTTCTAGCTGCTTTTAGTCAATTTTGAACCCCAGTTCACAGTGTCATCACAGCAATCCTTGCCCTAATAAATAATGAAAAGTAAAATAAAGGTATTTCATAAAATTTAAATTAATATTTTCTCTTGCAATTGTGTTTGAAAATGTGTACACAATCTTTTTATAAAGCAACAGTTTTTCTTCCAAGCATGTATTTTTTGATAATATTTAAAAATAACTATTTCTGAAACATATTCTTTTTTTTCCCTCTTTTCTGTTTAACTAATGTTAGCAATATGAGCAATAATAAATTATATCATTTGCTTTTCATTATTACTTCGCGATTAATCCTCCGCAATAGGGATAAAAAAGTATTTTTTGAGAGATTTTAGCTATTTATGATGAATCAAGCTATAACAAACTTTGAAATTGTTTATTTTTCTCTTTCACGGTCTATCATTAGTTATTTCATAGAATATCCAGGTAAAGTACGCAATCTTTCATCTATTATACACTTTAACTGACTTGTTTAGGGATTTCATAAAATATCTAGTTATTCTATGAAATAATTGAATTGTACACTTTAATGTGGTAACAGCTATATCTTTAGATAGGAATTTCGCAACTAATTCTATTTTGAGCAATTTCCTCAGCTTCCTGGTTTCAAATGTACACAAATATTTCCTAATCAACGATTACACCACATGCATTATTTATTTATTTTTAGTTCTTCAATATTAATATATCCTACATTCCATAGAACATAAAAAATTAATGTTTTACAAAGTAAAAACTCTAGATTTTTTTTCACAACATTGAGAATAGATATGCGCTTACAATTGCGTGCCTACCTAGCTATGTGTAAGGCTAGGAGATATTTTAGTAAGATAAACAATTTCCTCTTCTTGATAGCTTCAAGTAAATTACAGGTATAACTTTGATCGGCTTTTCGATAATTTTAATGTTCAATTTCATTTTTTTTAGATATTCTAATACACCGAATCCATTAAATACACAGGAAAAAACTCTTTGTATGCAAATACTAATTACATTTGAATAACATACCGAAGAATTAGCATATCTCGTGCCGACTAAAGCAGTGATCGCTATTTCGTGTGACAAACATATAAGTGAACATTAATTCAATCAGATTGCACGCAATTCATATCCTCAGGCAATCTAAATAAAAAAATAACAATAATAATAATAAATTTGGACAAATAAACGACAAAAAGCTTGTATGAAATTTTTATTAGCCAGGCGAAACGGTTCAAGAAGAGTATTACGTGAATCAAGCTAAGCGGAATCTAAAGCTTCGATAAGTTAGAATCGAACTATTTTCGCTACTTCCAAGACATCATACTCTGTTCGGGTGGTGCTTTGACCGTGACTGTTGTATCTCAGATCGTCCGTGACGTTAATGTCTTGAAAAAGCTCTTTTTCTGCCTTTTTTCTTCTTTTTTTAGCTTGAATTTTCGACCAGAATTAAAATAAAATCATTAACATGTATTAACATTTTCAGAATGCAACGCACGAATCCTAATTATTTCACGTCAATGCTTCAATGGGTAACATATCTTCTTTTTTTTTTACTTCAGTTTTTTAAATCAATCTATAGCAGAAGTAAGATGTGTAGGAGATTTGAAGATATGTGTAAAACTTTTCTTATATGTTGAGGAAACAGAAATTTAAGTATCATATCTTAAGTAAAATTAGACACAAGTATAGTTTTTATACCAACATTTTTGGAATATCTACGCTAAACATGAATTAATAGTAAATGTTTATAGAATAAATAGAACTTAAACAACATTTTAAAAAATTTCAATAATTTTTTTTCAATTATCTATTATTCCTTCTGAATTATTTCATATATTTGATAGACATGTATTAATATAAATAGAAATTAATAAATCTCTCTCTGCATATATCTGTCTGTGTTAAACTTCCAAATGATGTTTTTTTAAGTCACCAATCTCACACTATGTCTATAATCCAAAGAATAGCCTAGAATTTCAACTAAAAAATGTAAAATTAACCAGATATACCAAAAAAAAATTACCAAAGATTTGGGAAGCTAAAACGATTACGACACAGAAAATATTTCGAATTCTAAAAGTGTTAGTAAAAGTGATAATCATTTTAATTATTAAGTAACTCTCAAAATTATTTCAATTGATTTTAAAACTAATTATAGAATTTAGCTATGTCAGAGCATCATTTTTTACTTTTAAATATAACTTCAATTCTAATATGTTTCAACTCTACTTCTGACAAAAATTCTATATTTATTTATATGTAACATAATGAATAGTCTAACTTAAAGTGTATATTTATGTAGCTATATAAAATTTAAAAAATCCATTGCGATTTTAATAAATACCGTCGAACCTCTATATAACGAAGTCGCTAAATCCCGAAAAAAAAGTTCGTTATATGGAAAATTCGTTATATAGAGGTTCATCTTTCAATTTTCTTTATATAAACAACATAAAACATATTTTAAACTCATAAACACTATGTATTAAAATAAAGTAATTATTCACACCTTTTTGTAAATAAATATTTTTTTTTTTAACTTATGCATCTTACTTATCAAAAAAAAAAAAAGAAAAAGAAAGAAAACTGCAAGGGAAAGTTTCTTGACGCCTTTATCCACTACCTGAAGAATTAAATTTTTTTCTTTGATGCTCAAGCACTTATGTTTTGACGTTTTCGAGCCACAAGAAACGAAGTTACCAGGTGCGACTGATCAATGAACACTACTCAAGGACATGGGGACATGAGACAACTCCGCTGAGGGTACAAGGGGATATCGAAGATGTTTCTACTGAACTGGACAATGAGGGTTAAAGGTTGCACTTCTTGGATGAAACGCCCAGAATTCTACTGCTTTCGGGGAGTTAGGTACCTAATAAAACCAGTTCAAGATTTATGACCACCATAAAATGTGTTAAAAGAGAGAATAACTTGAAATGGCCAGAAATACTTCAAAAATAGAGAGAAAAAAATGGAATCACAGGAGAAAAAATTCTTTATATAGAAAATGCGCTTCGCTATAGAGATGTTATTTTACGAAGAAAAGCGTGAAATGTTTTTGGTTTCAGATAAAAGTTTGGAATATAGAGGTTCGTAATATGGAGGTTCGACTGTATTAAATTTTCTAATATTGGTATTCTGTCATTAACAGACAGAACAGTTTTAAATTTAGCATCTTTATCTTAACAAAATTATTAAAGACAAAATAATAAAATTGTTAATAAAATAACCTACCTAATGTGCTAAAGGCGTTTTATCTATTGGCTTAATGGCAAAACAGCAACTTTCCTCGCTTTGAAAAATTTTGTTCTCACTAAGTAGAGACAACGAAATCAAAATGATATAACCCACTGATCTTCAAACTTTTTAACTCTCGCAACACATAGAGAACTATAAAATATTTTCATTAAATCCCATTCCAAACACACAAACCCTCTCAAAAAGATATATCTTAAAATAATATTTAACCCTTTATCTATCGCATTATGATTAACTGCTGTTTTTTTATGTAATATATTTTTTTGGGGTCACAACATTGAAAATTAAGGGATGTACATAAACAAAACACTCAACTTTGGGAAATTTAATCCGTTAGAACTAATTAATTAATTAAAGAAAAATTAATTATATACACTGTAAAATTAATTATATACACTGTTCACTTAAATTAAAGAGTCAAATCGTTTTTTAAGGTCCTCATTAACATACAAAAAAAATAAGGCACTTAAATTTTCACATTAATTTTTCCGGGACAAAAATGATAATCTTTGCAATCCCCTGAAAACGCAATTTCTGCTATAAAACTATTCGCTTTCCCCGCTAAAATATATTCATTATAAAACCCGTGCTGCCGTACATCTTGGAAGAGTGGATTTCAAAGAATATTCCTGCTAAGTATTGTCTGAATATTCGTAAAATTGGTTATTCTATGTAATTTTAAAGTGAGTGGTACTGATAAGTACCGTCGGTAGATAGAGGGTTAAAGTAGATCAACATATTATTGATACTTTATGTACTGCTAATTAAAGAAAAGTATTTTATTTATCACTAAATAATTTTAAAATCTAATTTTAATATAATTTAGTACTTAATTTGTGATCCAATAGTCCCCTACCCATGTATTATATTATATTATATTTAGCAACACTGGAATATATTTTCGCACTATTCCAGTAGCTAAACTGTTGAAGTCTAAATTATCTATAATCACATTACATATTCTGCGTTTAATTTGTTTTTGTACTTTGTTTTCTTAGCCATTCATGTTGAGAAATATTTTTTAAATACATTGTTCTGAATGGCAGTAAAATGTTTATAGCTATGTGAGAAATACTCTGTATTTTATAGGAGAGAATTTGAAACCTAAAATTTAGGAGCTGTTTTGGCTTACATTTACGTTTTTGGCATCGAATCAGTTGATCTGTCGATAATTTGTTTCCTTTATTATAGGCGTTTTATTCACACAAAAGCAAAAAAGGTGCAGTTCTTACTATAAAACTATTTAATTTTGCAAGACTAAGGAGTAAAATATTATTTCGTGTAATCCGGGATAGTAAACAATAGAATATTCCTAATCTAGAAAGTAGTATAAACAAAGATTAAATGATTTAATATTCTTTTATTATATTAGAATAGAAGTTTGAAAAGTATTGCAAGTTAATATGTATAAATAAGTTTTTCACACTTTTAATGAATAGGATGAGCTTTAAATACTTGTAACTATACAAACTTCAAGAGAACATGAATCCAATTTTACAAACACAGTTATAATTTTCCTTTCAATTTTTTATTGTTACTCGTGGAACATAGTTTGAGGACCTAGATATAGCCCCTCATTTGTCAAATCCAAAAGAAATTTCAATAGCAAATATATCATTCAATTCTATTAAAAGCTTTTTGTACTTAATTTACAAAATTACTTTTTAAAAGAAATTAAGGTGAAAAGTAGATAAAATTAACTACAATAGATAATCTCTACTTAAGAAGCTGAGTTCTTGAATAGAAAGATACAGTTTCTTTTTTAAAAAATAAATATGTAATATTTTTAATTCATTTATTTGCAAGTCCTCATGCTCCACACTACCTAACATGAGGCTTACAGACATAAGTGAATACGCAATTATATTATTAAAAATAAGGTGACCATTTTTTTACAATGGAAAGGAGGACGAAAATTTAAGAAAAAATTGCAACTTAACTATATGAAACATTTTATTAATTCAAACAAAAATACGCTAATTGCGCTTACATTCTTTTTAATTATTGTCTTAAACGAGTATTTTTCCATTAAAGGATTTTTCTTTTGTCAACATTTTTCAATATATCCGAAAGTTTGGGCAAAAAATATCCTTCATACTGAATTTTAAGGTAAGCACTGTAGCTAAAATATTAACATTCAATTTTGATTTTTCACAAGTCACTTAAAATCATTACCAATTAAAAAAAACTCTTTCAACTGCTGCATTAGTTCCAGTGCGGCACAGCGTAAATTCAACAAGAATAGTTATATTTTCATATTGAATGTGTTCATTTTTGAAATGGTTTAAGTAATTTTACCCATCTTTTACAAACTTTCTCAGAAAGTTGAATTTCCAATTGTTCTAATTTATAAGAATTTAAATATACATTCAGTCTTCCTCCTATTTCAAACAGACAATTGTCATTGATTTTAATATCAGGCATTTATTTCGATAAAAACTCAACGTAATTTTCTATATCTGCCCAATTTACTTGTGACAAAGTCAAAAAATACCATTGAAAAATGTTATTTCCTGTGATATTTGTTTCAGACCATTCTTCGAACTTTTGGAAACATAATTGGTTCATCTCTGAAAATAGAGATTAACAGATCAATTTTAAAATATTGAAAAAGAGGACAAAAAAGAGGATACTTTTCGAGGATGGACAGAGCCTATAAAAGGAGGACGGTTGGTCACCTTATTAAAAACAAAATTTGAAAAAAAAATGCATTTAAGACAAAATATAGAATAAAAAGGAAGGATGGAAATACACAAATATAAACAAGGGAAAATACCAAAAAAAACTTTAAAAATCTATACAGTAAGCAAATTTTCTTAAGACATTTAGGCTTTCAGTACAATTGACCAACAAAGACAAAACAGGCAGCCAGGAAATACCTAAACGCTTCAACTCTTTTTCAAAATTTGTTCTTTTACAAAAATATAGTTTACAATACCACAATACATGTTCCGCAGTTTCAGCATCCTGACCACAAGAACAAATATTATTACCAAATAAATTAAATCTAAAATTTCCATGCTCTGTTAGAATCTGGGATAACTTAAAATCAGTAAGAAAATTCTTACATTTAAGCAGTTTATGAAATATTCAGAAGACAATTTTATTTAACTTCCTATCACAATATTTTTTTAAGATGCAGTTTCAAACTTCAAGAATTTCTCGAAACTGGAGCACATACAAAAGAAAGAAAGAATTAAAAACAATCTATGCAAAAAAAAAAACTAAATTGTGTTAAACCGAATCAATAATTGATAACTGATAAATAACCAAACATTTTTTTAAACAAAAAGAGACACAACAGAAGAGATTTTATTTAATATGAATTTTTAATTTTTTTAAAAAAACTAATTTTTTTTTTAAAACATGGCAGATTTTGCTTTGAACAAATTTAAAATTGTTTTAAATACAGTGAAATACGTTTAATACAAAAGCACTTAAGACGAAATATCGGTTAACATGAAATAATACAACGATCCTGACAAATTACTATGTATTTCCATGCATTTTTCTCTTAACACGAAACGAAAATCGCTTAACACGAAAAGATTTTCCTTCTAGATATTGAAATTGAGCCGAAACTTAATGAAATGTTTGAGAAAGTTTCTTATTCTTGGAGTGTCCTATACTACATAATTGGAAGGATTCGTTGCAGTAGATGATGATAATGTGTCTCTATAACCACAATCACATGGCAGACAAAGACATTTTGGAGTTTCAAAGCTCAAAAAATATCATTGATGCAGATTCCAAAGACAAAAATGAAATGAATAATGCAACTCCTGTTATCACGCCATTTGAAATGAGGAACATCATAAAAATTATACGCAGTTGCTTAGACGCACATTCCAATGGTGAAAGAAATAGCAAAATGGACGATATCGAACAATTTATTGACAATTTGATGCTAAAAAGGAAAGATGATTTTCCAAAATTTCAATAAATATATATTTTTTAAAAAGGCTTGAAAATTTTGTATTAAACTTAACTAACTTCTTCTGAATGGTTTTGTTTCATTGATTTTTACTAAATACATGCATATATACATATTTTTGTAAATAAAATATAGTCTAATAAACTAAGTTTTGTTGAATATATGTTTTTTTTTTGCAATATCCTTTAACACGAAAAAATATTTCAGTCTCCTCAGTTTCGTGTTAAACGATTTTCACTGTAGTTTAATTTTATTTCTCATTTATGAGTTTAAGAAAGTCAAAATCTCATTCAATGTGATATAAGATTGAACCAGATTTCATTCATACAAAAAAATAATCAGATGAGATAAACATGCATTGAAATATCAAAAAACTTTGCTTGGGAATAGAAAGAAAAAGCTGATAGCTTCTGTTTACGAGAAATAATTAAAGATCCTGAATTGTTTTTCTTTTTTTAGAAAACTATCTCATATCAACAATTCCTATTTTAAGGCAATCCTCGGATTATAAAATTATATTATAAATATTTAAGCATGTAGCTCACAAAAAATTTGATTTTTTATTGAATTACAAAACAAAATATATTTCCTTCCCATTCAAACTTCCTTTTTTTAAACAAGATTTTTGAAAAAAAATTCTTACTAATATATATCTTTATAAGTTCATACACAAAATGTAGAAAATAAATTACGAATATAAATGTTCCGTATGAATTAATATAAATCTTAAAATATACGAATAATATTTATCACAAGTTATTTTTCGTTTCTTAACAGAAGCTCTCTCTTTCTTTTACCGAAAGTTAGTAAAAATTATATTTATTTTTACGTTTCTTAGAATTATACCACAACTCATCTTTTACATACATTTTTTTTTAGAAAAATAAGCTCAGGAATAACAAAACTGCATTTGTCTTACGTTAGATTCTAGAATTTAAAATGAAACACTATTTTTAATAGAAAAATGTTCTTGCAATGTACATATGTTATCGTAAAGAAAGAACATATCTTATCATATCAATAATATCTGCTTAAATGTGTCTAGTTTTTTTTCCCCCTCTTGTGCAAAATGTTTATATGCTTTGAATTATTTTATCTCATTTATACCTAACATATATAGTTAAAAATTAATGTTACTTTAAAATGAAATTTTGTGTTTATTGAATGCGTTTCATTGTTGAAGGACTCTTAATTGAAAATGGGTTTGTCCCTTATAATTTCTTCGAAATTATATTAACGTTGAATCCCTCTCCCCGAAAACTTTCCAGTTTTACCCCCAATTACACTACCTAAAAATAACCATAATTAGAACGAAAAACACACATAATTTGCAAAATTTTCAAAGAGAATACAAGTATTTTAATACAAATATTTATAATCAGAACAAAAAATATAATTTGCAAACATTCTTCAAGAGAATACAAGTATTGTAATACAAATATTCATAATCAGAACAAAAAATACAATTTGCAAAATTTTTCAAGAGAACACAAGTATTATAATACAAATATTCATAATCAGAACAAAAAATACAATTTGCAAAATTTTTCAAGAGAACACAAGTATTATAATACAAATATTCATAATCAGAACAAAAAATACAATTTGCAAAATTTTTCAAGAGAATACAAGTATTATAATACATATATTCAGTAAAGCCACAAATATACAAATATTCTATGACAATCGCATCAGCGGACTCCTGCCAAGCACAACTGTGCATAACTTTAGGGCTGAATTCAACGGTCAATCCAACTATCCCTCTCCTGCCCAATGTCCGGCTAACACGGCGATTCACATTCCCGATTTCGCATGCATCACTGAAACGCGAAATTGACCGCAGATTTCTCGATAATGAAGATATCAGACATCAGATGTAAAATTTCTATTATAAGTTCAAAAATTCCTTTATATATTTTCATTCTTTTATTTCAAAAAAAAATTTTAATTCAATATTTATTTAATGTTTGTATTATGTATAATCGTATGAAGACAAATTATTTTAAGTTCATTAAATGATTTTTTTTACATAATGCTGGAAAGTTATATGCACATAATGAATTTTTTGCAGATCTTCTTCCATCCTAAAATATGCTCAAAAATATTTTAAATTGCATTATTAAACGAATTAATTATTAAACTAATTAGTTATTTAAATATGTATTCAATTTTTTGCATAGTTATTTTGTGAATTTATATTGTCAAGCATATATATTTAAAGGACGCTATTGTTTTATTAATCTTATTTAAACAATAGATATGGGATAAAATCACTGAAATTTATCAAAAGATCATTATTTATTTATTTTTTTAAAAAATCAACAATGTCGACAATTTGAAAGTGAGTTTAATTTCGAGATAGAGATAATAACTTTAAAGATATTTGGCATTTAATTATAGGAAGATAAATAGATTTTATTACAATTTTATAAATAGGTAATGAAATTGAATGAAAATTTTAAGGACAAAAAAAAAAAAAGAAAGAGCTATAGAAAAATCAATTCAAATAACTATATTAAGTTTCGAAGAATACGTGAAAAATATAAGGAAAATAATAAAAATGTAAGCAACACGTAAAATTTTCTGTGTTTATATTTCTTTCTTTTTTTAAATTACACCCATTTCCAAAATTTAAAATTTATTTTTAGAAGAAACGAATCTTAAAAATATGTCCTCGAATTTTTCTAAAAAAAAACGAATAATTTTCTTCAAACTGGAAGTTTCAATATCCTCTCATTTCAGTCAAGCGAACCAAAGAATCAAGCAAAGCACTACAAAAGAACAAATATTGACTATCAAAACAAACCAAAAAATAAAAAAGGAAGAAAACTTATCAACCAATAAAAAATATTTCATTTAAAACCACATTACATAATATCACACAAAACTGCTCTTACGTAATATCTGCGACACTACCTGGCTACCCAAACACTAAAAACTAAAAAGATGGATAAATAAATAAATAATAAGAAAAAAGAACGATCTTCTCCATATTCAAATTCAGTTAAAACGCAAAGCCAAGGGAGCAAAAGGCTAGAAGACCAAAGAAACGCGCGAGACATCTTGAAATTGAAAGGGAAACAGATTCTTCAATGTCAAAAGAATTTTATTCAAGAAATGTTTTAAAAGGCGGCTTGGGGCCCTTTCCTCTTCCCTCCCTTTTACCCCTTCGCTACCTTTTGTGGAAGAATATTTTGAGACGAAGGAAGTGAAAAAAAAAAAAAGGAAGAGAAGTTTTTGAGAAAATAGAAATGCAAAGTTGAAAATAAGGTTCACCGTCGAGAAAGACTTGCTCGCGATATTTACTCGAATAAATACAATGAGTAAGCTTCATTTGCGTTGTTTACGAAGATCCTAATATGTATATAAATTGCAAACACGTGTGTGAATAAGTAAATATATTTCACACATTTATAACGTATAAGGAGATAAACATAATGCAAATAAAAAAAAATGTAAAAATCACTGGCGAAGCTTTTGATGTAACGCGGGATTAAATTCCCTCTCAGAAATATAAAATCGCTTTGAATTGCTTTTTATTGCATCCATCTAAAAGTAATTTCTACTTTATAAGCTTACTTTTTGACTAGATCGATACTATGAATATAATTGATTGCGAATGATGGGCATAGTTAATAAAAAGCATCAATTCAAACAATTCTATTTAAAATTTCCTGTAAAAGTATTATTTAATAATATAATTTTATTGATGTTTATGCTTTTGAACAATAATAAATTATATCATGCACATAATAAATCATTCGTGTTAATGGTAAGAAACAACACAGAATTAAAGTTGTTTCGCATTAATATTCGCCATTATAAATTATATATATATAACTAATCTTTTATTAAAGCTGATATTATTTATATATTAGCATCTCTTTTTTTTTCCTACGGATCTATTAGAGATAAGCAAAATAATTTTCAAAAAATGTAAGCAATTTTAATTATTTCAATTGAAATATGCCTTTAAAATCGTTATGTATAATTGCAATTTAAATTACTTTATAGTATTACTAGTTGACATAGCCAATTGCTCCATTGTAAGTGAGTGAGTATTTATAAACATCGCGCTCCAAAGCAACGTAAGGGTTATTGGCGACGGATCTCTTAATTTTGAACCGGCGTCAAATGCCGAGAAGGACACTTGAATTGGCACTCTACTCTCCTAATTTCAACACCACGCCAACTTGAGAACTATAAGCATCAGAACTCGAACCCTGAGCGTTTGGTGCGAGTTGATGACTTTGATCGCTAAGTTATTGATCCATTGTAAGAGTTCTCTATTTAAAAAATAATCATAAAGCGGTATCAGAAAAAAGTTAGCCATCACACGGTATAAAATAACGTTTCATTTTGATTATCTCATACAAGACCATAAGCGAAAGTCACGTGTCTTTGTTTTATAATTGGAGTTAATCTCTTCCATTAAATATTAATGATAGTGGACATTTTCTCCAGCATTGCAATCTCCAAAAATAATAAAATGCCGCTGTGTGTATTTACTGAAATATTCAAATTAGTAAAGTATTTTTCTAGTTATGAAATAATTTGTTTTCAAAATATATTACAAACCTTAAAAAAATTACAAAAGAATAAAATAGACAATATGTGCAATATTTATTTCTACATAACATTCCCTAAAAAAAAAATTCACTATTTCTTAAAAATTCATTTACTTTTCTTAAAGAAAAGTATATATGTAAAGTAATTATTATACTCATATTATTCTACCACTGGCAAAAATAAAATTTACATGAATTGTGAAATACTTCGATGAGGAAATAGAAGAAACAAATGACGAACATAATTTTATTTTTCCAGTGTGTGGTGTGGTGTGTTTGATTACCAAAAAAAATTTTCTCTTTTACTTTGAAAGAGTTATATGCGACATATCAAAAGGATAATAAAATACCTGAAAAAAGGAATTAAAAAAGCATTTGTTATCAAAGATCACTGAAATACATTCCTTGCTATTGATTTTATGTGACAGCAGACAAAAATAACTGTAAAAAAACATATACATTGAATAATTCATACAATACACTTTGCAATGTTCAGATACAATTGGAAGGAATGACTTTTGTAGAAGTGAAACAAATAAGATAAAGGCAAGAATCCACCTCAAGAGTCTATTAGAATACATATGATTCCTCCCCTCTCCTCGCGCCTTTTTTTTTAAAGAACTAATTTGTAGAAGCAGAGGAAATAGAATATCAACAATATAAGAAAAATGTAATTAATTATAGCTTTAATTAATACATTAAATGTAATACAATACTGCTTACATTGTAATACAATACAGTCGAACCTCTATATAACGAACCTCTATACAGCGAATTTTTCTATATAGCGAACTCTTTCCTGGAACCTTGAACATTTCACGATTTTCTTCGTAAAATAACCTCTCTATAGCGAAGTGCATTTTCTATATAACGAACTTTATCTTTTGTGATTCAATTTTTTTCTCCCTATTTTTAAAGTATTTCTGAACATTTCAAGTTATTCTCTTTTTTTAGCACATTTTATGGTGGTCATAAATCTAGAACTGGTTTTATTAGATCCAAAATCGCCGAGAGCAATATTATGAACGTTTCATCCAAAAAGTGCAGCCTTTAACCCCCAATGTCCAGTTCACTAGAAACATCAAACATCTTCGATATCCCCTTTCACACTCAGTAGAGTTGTTCCGTGTCCCCGTGTTCTAGCAATAAAATAATATGCGTTTAATATTACTTGGATGCTTTAAATTAGAAAATTTCCTTAAAATTCATAAATCTTAGTATAAAATTGTTTTCTTAATATTGAAAATATAGTGCATTCTTCGACAATATTTTTTCTTGTTTTCCTTGCAGTTTTTCTTTCTATCTTTTTTTTTCAATGAGTAAAACATATAAAATAAACATATATTAATTTTAAAAAAGGTGTGAATAATTACTTTTCTTAATATATAGTGTTTATGAATTTAAAATTTGTTTTACGTGGTTTTTAAAGTATATTAAAAGACGAACCTCTATATAACGAATTTTCCATATAACGAACTTTTTTTCCGGGATTTAGCGACTTCGTTATATAGAGGTCCGACTGTATCCATGAATGTGAAAATAATTTTTTATTATTAAGAATAAATAACATTTTCACGAAAGTATAAATAATATATTTCAGAATTTCATAGTAATACTTATGATTAAAATCAAGTTTTCTATTTTCTCTCTCTCTTTATATAAAGCAGGAGTGGCCAACCCGCGGCACGCGTGCCACTGCGGAGTTGTGACAGTGGTACGCGAAGACTTACTGAAAAATTAAAAATTTGAGAAGATAGTCATAAATAAGAATTTTTTTTACAACTTTAATGTAAAATGTTTATTAACAATAAAATGTAAGTTTATACTAATTTATTATATTATTTATAAACTTCCTTTACTAAGAATCGTATTTAAAAATGTGTTATTTGCATAAAAATCCCATAATAAGCTTATAAAAAACAATTTGTGACCTTTACTTGTTTGTTGAAAAAATTGGAAGTCACACGCATAATTTTTTTCTTATCAGATAGTGGCACGCTTCCCAAAAAGGTTGGCCACCCCGGCATATAGAGAGGGAGAAAGAAGTGTATTTATATGGAGAAGATATGAAAAAACTATTAAACATGCATTATTTTCATAATTTATTTTTAATGATTCAATTAAAAAGGCTCACACAAAATAACTTACTCTGGAATAAACTTTTTTCTATTTCGTTTAGAAATTCAATTCTTGGATCGAAAATTCTTCCCTTAAATTTATAATATTAATAATTAAGTTTTAACACGTAAAAATAATTTTATTCCTAAAAAAAAACTAAAAATGAAATAACCAAATTGAAATTACCGTTAACACAGTGCTTCTCAAACTTTCAATATCTGCGACCCAATATTCAATCATAATTTTCATCGCACCCCCTTTCCTTACAATAATAATGCATTGAATTAAAAAATATGACTTTAACCTATTAAGTGCCACCGACGTATATATACGTCTAGCTCACCAAAAACGTTGATTGCCCCGGACGTATATATTCGTTTTTTTAAATACGACGTTTTCTGAGCATTGCTATCCATAAAATTATTCCGAAGGCTCTGGAGTGCAATAAAAGGACCTTGATACTAATTGCTAAGAATTTACTTATTTCAGAGGATTTGCTTATTTATTCCTTTTCTCTCCCTTCTCCCTCTTTTCATAACATACGTCGTGTGCCTACATGGAAAACAGTGGCACTGGGGAGCGAATCGCGTAACTTTTTATCGACAGTTAAGGGATTTTTTTACATGAACTGTACAAATTATCAAAATAAGTGTTAATTTTTGTGTATAATTTTATATATGACAAGCTCGTGAGAGTCACTGGTTATTGTTAAATTAATTATAAAATACATTGTGCAGTACTGATATATTTATAAGTTTATTACATCAGTGTATATGTGTATTTTATGTATTATATGTCAATTTTTTTTTTTTTTTTACATTCAGCAAATTAATATTTTTTTTAAAAATAATCTTTTGTTTACGACTTTCCAATATGCTCACGCCCCCCTCGCAGAATCATCACGCCCCTCTAGGGGGGCGCGCCCCACAGTTTGAAAAACGTTAACAAGATAGTTTTTATTTTCAAGAAGGATAGTTTACAATTCATGTCGATAGATTATTAAAAACAATTAAAGAACTTAAATACGTTCAAAAGTACGGTTTCGTCATTGCTAGTTTGTTATAAATGTTGAATTATTTGACTGTATTACAATTTAGTAAAAAATGATATTGAAGCAAAATCAGTTCCAGCAAAATAAATTGTATTTGTTATATCCCATGAAGATTAAAATTAAATAATATACATTTACATATGTCCCACATTTTGGAAATAAATTTAAAATGTTTCAGAAATATGTAAGGAAAATGCGTTACATAGCAATAACAAAAATCTAAAAAATAACTGTTTTCTCCCTTCATAATATTACTTTCTTTACCAGCAGATATAAATTCTTCTGTTGTAACAAACCCTTTTCTCTCCTGCAATACGATCGATCATTGCGAATTCCATACATGATTAGCACATTTTATTCCTTAAATGAATTCTCAATGGCTTATACAAACTTAGAAACAATATTCATTCTCCAAGAAAATTAAATCCATTAATTGAATGAAATTTTCATTGTATCCAACCCATTAAGTTACTCCTTTGATAGAAATTCTTCGTCAACTATAAGCCAAGAGTACTTTTGCAACGATAACATTTGTTACTTAAAATCGTTCTCAGAGCAACGAAGAAATACGTATTTGATGGTATCTAACTGTGGATGTGATTTAATTCCGCTGTTATCATTGTTCAAGACAGATAGAGGAAGAATTCCGTCTTTGCATTAATCATTTCATTTCATTTCTTTTACTTACTAGAATCGTTTATATATTACTTGCTTCCTTCTGCAGTATAAATCCATTATTTTTTTATCATGGTTTTTTCTTTTGGAGAGAGGTATCACAATTTCTTTTCCTCTTTCTCAAGTGCAGTTCTTTTACAATGAAATGAGCGCGATATGAATTGTATTATGTTTTGAGGAATAAAAATACATTTCTTTTTTTTTGGGGATTGTAAGAAATGGCAAGGATTTTTTTTGTTCGAAAAAAAGGTGAACTTTTCAGTGGACCACATGAAGATGTGAAAAAGAATCATTATTCATCTAAAATAAAAACTTGGGAAAAATCTATGGAAAAAAATGTGAAACAATAGTTACTGCGTGAAGTTTTTGATTTGTAGGTAACTATGTGGTATACTGTATTAGCACAAAATACCTACTTATATATGCCATTTTTACTACTAGTATCGTTTGATACTGTTTGCAACCCGTTGCATCAGCTTACATTTTTCAACAATTTTAGACATTAAATATTACTGAGCAAAATTTGAAACAAATAAATAAGCACTTCCCCTTTTATATATTATTGTGTGTTGAAATTGTTTACAACTAATTGTAACAATTTACTTACATGAGTAATTTTGTCAATTACAATTTTACATATTGATGTCTGTTGAAATAGTTTACAATCAGTTGTAACGACTTACTTTCTTCAGTAATTTTTGTCTCACTAAATATTACTTATTAATTTGTAATACTTAAACGAAATCATTTTTTAGAGCAACAAATTTTACTCATGAATATTTTTGCGTTTATTGTGGAAATTTGAATTTTTCACCAACCTTTTTTCGATTCACTATAGAATTTTGCTAATATGTAAATATATATGTCCATCAACTATAAAATGTTTCAAACACAAGAATTTTCTTTTGTACTTTCTTTCTTCACATAAAGTACAATTTGTATTTAAATTTAAATTTGATCAAAATCTGCAGTGGATCAAATATTAGGAAACATAATCAAGTTTTATCCATCAAGTTTTATCCATAACATCACAAAAATACATTCTTATTTAATAAATGACTGATAGATTTAACCCACATTCGCTAAAAACCTGAACAGGTTAAGTACAACTATAATAAGATTAGAAGACAATAGTAGACTGAGCTTTTCTGATGATCTGATTGTATCTAGTTTAAAACCAGAGGAAAGATGACAGAGATTCTATAACAGAATCATTTTTCTGGTTTGAGGACTGATGATCTTAGAACTTCATTCAGAGTCAATGAAATGGTATTGAGTAATACGTCAAAAATATAAAAACAGGTCATAGTTTATTTGGTTATTTCTTGAGGGTCGTTTCTTTGTAAAAATTTCAACGAATGTTTGTTTCAGGATAGCAGAGATTGTCCATTGTAACCATAGTTCGTTATTGCCAACACTGTCCTCCTTTTTTTTGTTGTCATACATGTGTTTTTCTAGAAGGAAGTTTTGAATTTTTCAAATCAAGAAGATCAAAGAGAAAATAGTTTTTAATTAAATCCTTTATGATAATATGACAAAAACATTCTTTTTTTTCAATGTCTTGAAAAGAATTAAACGTAGGCCTTTTCATATCTCATTCTCCAACAATTGATAAAAATTCACCGCACACTTTTATTGTTGATTATTTTTTAAAGCAATTCATGGTTTCCTTTAAAGGATTCTTTCCTTATTTGAAAGCCATAAAATTAATATATCTTAATCACAGAATTTTATAAGTTTATCAAGAGTACGATTACCTAAAAAAATCGATTTTTAAGGGTTGAAATCATGAATGTGTGTTTTTGGTCGAAAAGGAAATTTTAAGATAAATAACTTAAAATAAATTTTCATTATACATATGACATTAATACTGAAATAAAGGGGAAAAAATCGTGTTTACACTGTTTCAATTAAAATAATAAAAAAAATATGTAAAATACCCTAGTTGAAGGAATTGGAATTCATTCTGAAAATTTCATAAAACTTAAAATTAGTTCTACATTTACATCAAATTGTATGCACCTTCGAATATTCAGCAAGAAATAGTTAAAATATACATGTGTTATATTAATACTACCTAAATTACAACGTAACTTTTATATAGACTTACGTAAAATTATATTTGCAAATGCACCTTTGTATGAAACATATGCTCCATATTATGTAATTTTACGTCCACATTACGTAGGCAAATCAAAATTCCTTATAATTCAAATACTCAACACATTTTACTGCATGTAGTAATATTTTATCTACTTACTAAGATACTCGACACATAAAAAGTTTTAGAATTTCCAACATTTTTCTAACTTTAATTTCCTCTTATTACATTGAAATAATAATCACATGCATTTTGAAACTGAACATCAGTTTAAATTGGATTTTATGACGCCATCTTGCTAATTTTACCAAATTTTTCACAATAAAAAGAAATCGACAAGAATTTGAAAAAGAAATGTGGATTAATCAGATAATAAAAAAGAACAGATTTAATTTGAAATATATATATATTTCAAATATGCTTTATATTTTTAAGATTGTTTATAAAAAACTCTTTTATCTTAATTAAGGTATCCGACTACGTTCGGAACCGTGATTTTGCAAAAGCGCATAAATGGATAATTTTCATGATATTTAGTATTACTTAGATTAGAATATATGCATAAAATTGTTTTAATGACATTTTGACAAAAAAAATTATTTAAATACAAGATTTTGGCAAAAAATTAACTTAGAATAGTCTTTTTTCCAAATGTTCTCCTTTTGTGAAAAATGCTTCTATTATAATAATATTTTGCTTGTATATAGCTCAGACCTCTGTGCAGAGGCTCAACTAGAATTTTTTGAAATGGATAACTTAGAAGTGGGTTTATTCATATTTTACGACAACAGAGGGGAGCAATTTTAAGAAAAAAACGCCAATAATTGTTTCAATTGGTGGTAACTCTAAAAATATATATAATGTGAATTTTTCAAAAATTTTAGTTGAGCCTCTGTAGAGAGGCCTGAGCTATATACAGGCAAAATATTATTATAATAGAACCATTTTTCACAAAAGGAGAACATTTGGAAAAAAGATTATTCTAAGTTAATTTTTTGCCAAAATATTATATTTAAATAATTTTTTGTCAAAATGTCCTTAAAGCAATTTTATGCATGTATTCTAATCTGAGTGACACTAAATATCATGAAAATTATCCATTTATGCGCTTTTTTAAAATCACGGTTCCGAACGTAGTGGGATACCTTAAATACAAGGGATCATTTTTTGCACTAATATAACTAATTAGCAAATAAATTACAAAAAAATTAAGGGGGCAACACTTCCAATATTCAATCCTTATTTATACCTTATATGCCTAATATCTCACGCAAAATACAATTTTTGCAGAAATGTATGTAATTGATAGGACAGTTTAAAAATCTTTAATTTCTCAGAACGATGCACCAGATCCGAAATTTATACACCTTTTTTTTAAAGAGTAATACTATTTTAACCTTGCCTGCTGTAAATTTTTGAGTGAATGCATAAGATCACTCAAATAAGCTTATATAAATGTATAACATCATAATCAAATATAAATAATAACCAATAGTTAATTTTATAAGAACAGAAAAAAAGTCATAACACATGAAACAAAAAGTGTGTGAGTTTCTGCTTTTTTGTATCATCGTTCATGGCTCCTTCCTCCAATTATGAATTTGATTCTTAAAACATTACAGCAATAAAATATTTATCTCTCTCAGTTCTAAAGGCAAAAAACTTTCCAAAACAAGTATTTTTTTATTAATGTGTTTTATTTTAATATATATCAATTCATTCAATCCAGGGAGTATCGAAAATATAGTTACAAGTTATTCAGAAACAAGGACACCATTTTGGTCTTCAAACTACAGTAAAATCCGGCGTATAACGCGCACCTATACTTTCAAGCTGCATTTTTTAATTTTAAGGTACATTCGCCGTATAACGCGCAGCCTCTTTTTTTACGAAGAAACCTGAAATGTAAGTGTGCAATGCTCTTACGTTTTGAAGTCATTTATTCGAATTATTATTTCAAGATTTTGAAGAAATGGTATACTTTTAGAACTACAACCTTTTAAATTCATAAAGAATGTCATTTCTTTTAAATAAACAGCAATTTGATATAAGAAGCCTAATTTTTTTTTTATGTTCATCTCTTTTTTTAATTTTTAAAGCTATCACTTTTTTATACCCAGCATATAACGCGTAACCGTAAATCTCTATCTTATTTTTTGTGTCAAAAGTGAGCTTTATGCGCCGGATTTTACGGTTATTCTTAATTTTCTACACGGCGTATTTTTTGACACAAAACGATTTGGATATTGCGGAAGGGGAGGAAGAGGGGGATTGTATTTCTTTTTTTTTTCTTCTTCTTTTACTGTTTGTAATTGTTCTTTTAGTTTTATAAATCACTGCTGAACACCAAATATGTGGGAGAACTGAATCGTAATCTACGATAAATTTTCTTCAAACAACGGAAGCATTTCCATATTCACATCTCTGATAAAAATTTGACTTTAAGTTTAATTAAATATTTTAATTTAAAATTGAATTACTTTGCTGATGATATTTAATGAACACAGTGTTTTAACTCTCTCAACCACATGTTATCTAAACAATTCTTCTAGCTTAATGTTCTTTTTATTAATATAATATACATAAAATTTTACAACTAATAACATGTTGAATTCTGCGAAATTTCGGATAATTAAAAATGAAACGACAAAATATTTGTCATTTATTATAAAAATAAACAGAATAATGTATTATTTCATAACGTAATAAAATTTTTCATGTTAATTATTTAAAAAGAATATTATTTCTCGATATTTTAACATAAATAATTTTAAAGAAGATAATTTTATCGTAGGTACTTTTTAAGAAGGAGAATTTTTCAATTATCATGAAAATAAATAAGAATTAGTACATTTTCCCCTTTCAATGAGTATAAATTACAAATAACCTTTAGTTAGTCTGAAAGAAATGCAGTTTTCCAAAGGAATATTATAAAACATTGTTTTTGTACTATTTTCGACATCATTAGCACATTGTTGGGATAATTAATTCAATTAAGTTCTACTCCTATCTTACAAATCATCAACAATTATTACCGTTAAACGGCAACAATAATTGAAGACTGAATTAAAACCCTTCATAATAATTTTTTTAATGTTGTTGTAATTTAAGCACTTTTTAAAAGATTCTATTTTAATCATTAGAAAATAACAGATAAATTTATTTAACTGTAATATGATTTTACTGAAGGATTTAATTAAATTATAAAAATTACAACGTAACAAAATATCATACAATACATATTTTATCAATAGAAAATGTAACTCAATGAAATTTGTGTAAATAACAATTCTTTTAATAGCACACAATTCGAATTTCGTTAATTATTAACTTCGTGTCAGAATAGATTAAAGAAATATTATTTGATGTTACACACCACACACACACACACACGGGTAATGAAAATATCTATTCTCCTAGAAGAGGCATCATTAAAAATAGACGAATTTCGGAAAATTCTGTATTTTATTACTTTAGGTTGGAAAACAATAAAGAGAGATTATTATTTCAAGATCCCATCTATAATTTTATTCTTCTTACATTACCTTCATATTCTATTATACAGACGATATAATGAATTAGTTACGTTTTACTAGAAATCAGTACTTGGAAAAATTCCAGATAGCACATTAAATAAAATTTTATTTCTATAAATTAAATATGTGGTAATTTGTTCATACTTTTGTGTTCCTTATTAAAATTAATATGTTTAGAAATGTTTTAAGTAAACATGTACATTAATAATTAATATGATTTATTAAATGTACCTTTTACTTTGCATTCCATTTTTCAGTAAATTTAAAGTGAAATAAAATATAATAGTTGATAGAAAATGCTATGATATTTCAAAAGTCACACTTCAAAATAAAATAACAAATTTATCTCATTTTTTTTTTCATATTGAGAAGTAAAAATACTTATTTTTGTATATTTCTGAGTGGAAGAGTAAAATATTTGTGCAAATATAAAAATCTACCAATTTAACTCGGAATTTCTTTTTTTGTTGTTGTAGCCAATCTTAATTTTTTCCAATTTAAGTTTTTACAATTAAATCTATATATATATATATATTTAGTTTTAACTTCATTATGTTAAAAAAATTTAAATAAGATTTCAAAGAATAAATCAGATTTATTTATTTATCAAAGAAAAGTTTAATCAACAACTATTTTTTATCTAATTTAATTCGCTAAGTTAATTAAAAAAATTAGTCATAATTTAGCATTAGTTTGTTTGGATAAAAATAAAAATGTTTAATCACAAACAAAACAAATAGTTGAAAACAATTGGAAACTTCCATTTAACCAAAGATTTTCGAAAACAATTAATTAAACATTAATTAATGTATAAAAATATTTTTTTAAATCAGTATCTTATATAAGGATTTATGACTATACAAAATTCCGCTTAAGAAGAATATTTAATTAAATTATGATTTCTATGATATGCAATATGTTTTTAAGTACTTGGTATTCCCCCTGCATTTTTAGCAAATAAAAATTGATTTCAAATATTTTTATATGTTTTGCTTAAAAATTTCGATAAATATCGTTTGAACCTTAAAATATTCGAAAACGATATTTCCCCGAAATTTTTTAAGCAAAGCATCTATAAATGATTAAAATTACAGAACTATTTTTCTTTCACCCACATAATCAAAAATATTTTAGCTTTCGGTATTTTTGTAAGAGTTTCAATTTCTTATCTACTATCGATATCACATGAGGAAAGAAGGCAAATCGATTACAATTTTAATCGATTCTAATTAGTAGAATTAAAAAGCTTGCTTCCTATGTGAAGAAACTGGAGCTCAAGGATAACACATTAATTAATTATCGGGATTCATTCATAAGGTTGTTGGAACCGTTCCAAATTTTATTTAGTTTGATAAATCGATTAAAAGAGATAGGAATGACTGATATGAATAATAAATCGATTTAATTCTGTAAAATGTATGAATATATGATCTTTAGTCTTTTTCGACTTTGAATTACATTACTTAAAAATATAATATTTATGGAGCACAACATAGAGAAAAATCTTATTGTGTGTGTTACTATTACAACCGTAGAATTTATAGGTTTCATTTTTATTCGATTGTTATATGTATATGAAAAATATGAATTTATTCTGCTTGTAGAAATGTCAAAAGAAATGCATTAAATGAATAATCATTTAATGTAATTACATTTAACGATTACAGGGAAAAAATTGAAATCAACTGTCCTGAAATATAAGTTGAAAGAATTATACATGCAATATGATATAGTGTTATGGATATTTGAACAATGGCGTAGATAGTTCTGAGCGGGCTCTGTATCAAAATTTCTTAGGGCCCTTTTTAGATATGAAAACCCTCTTAGTGGGACTGTATTTACATATGTTGGAGCCCCTGTTGTTTGGCGGCCCCGTATCATTGATACGGCGGTTGCTACGTCCCTGTATTTGAATGTATCTTAGATATGGTAATATTTGGACAAGTAGAAAAGCATATAAAAGAATCCCAAGTATTTTATTAATATTCACGTTTCAAATTTCAGTACTTATCAGTGTTATCAGACTATGTTAAGAAAAAACATTCGTATCTGCAGGTATTTTATAATTGTAGATTTGTGCATTTTTTTTATAAAGATATAGCTGTTTATAGCTTTTAAGGTATCTACCTACGTTTCTGAATCTATGTTTGACTGAGATTCCAAAAAAATTTTTTATCTTTGTCAATTCGTGTAGGAAACAAAAATCGAGCAGCGAGAAAGAAAAAAATTAAAAAGATAGAGAACGAGGAAGGTCGGTGTTATAAAAATGGTAAATTTTAAACATCTTATATTAATTATTATTTTAGTAAAATAAGAATCAAAAATGCCATTTATATATGAAGGTCGTATTTTTTTTGATAAAGTTATGTTACTTAAAACTTGATACCTCAAAAATTAATGAATTCGTTTTTTTCATATTTTGTGTAATGTTATTTAAAGTATGGTAAAGGCAATGAACAAAGGATTTATCTCTAGCATAAATAGGTTTTTATTTTTAAAATTGTAAATATATTTTAGATTTTCAGTTCATTGCCTTTATAACAGGTTGTACATAAGGCTGTTTTCGCCATATGTACGAGAGCATAAATTTAACATGGAGCACATTTTTTCGAACAGAAAAAATGCCTCAATTTTTATAAAAATTTGGGACATTGTAACTCATGCATTTACTTATAATATAGCGTTTTTAAAATTTCAAAACTTTTCAAAAATATTTAACTTTTCCTTTCAACATATTAAGGGATTACTCATTTAGCATTACGGTATAGGAGAAAAATGGGAAACACATTTTTTTAAGAAAAAATGTTTCAACTTGGATAAAAATGAGTAGTATGATAAAATAAGTGGTTCTCTACAGGATAGCGAAGCCAGAATATAATATTAATGTTTGAGTACTTTTACATCTGAAAAAATATTCCAAATTTGGATCCTATTCATTAACATTAGCCGAAGACAACTTTAAATTTGTTGTTTTAAAAAAATTGAAAGAAATTCGATATAATTTTCCTCAAATTTTACCTAAAATACTTTATTTTAACAAATTTAAACTGTCATATAATTTCCTGATTGGTGTTTTAATTAATTTAAGTCATAAGCACCAACAAAATAGCATGAATTTACTAATAGCATGGCATTTTAGAAAACTTGTCTGAATATGTAGGTGGATACCTTAAACTAAATCATTCCAATAATTTTAGAAATCAATAGCATGTACAACAGTGGACACTTTCGAATTAAAACTTCCGCAAACGATTTATTTATTTTTTTAAGAATTCACTAATTTAAAAATGCCATTGAAATTTAAGGAAAAGAAAAACAACGCAGCATAGTATTATACATAAAAATTTTCGCTGCGAATCTTACTATTTTCGAACTTTATCAACGTCATATTTAAAAGTTTCTTTCAAAGCAAGCCACGAACATTACATTAAGATGGGGAGGGGGAAGAATACGATTACTTTAATGGGATCATTTAAAAAAATATATAGAACATTAGGTGGCCAAACACACATCAGTCTCCACAAGAACTTTTCAAGATCAAGAAGGCTCTATTTGCTTCTCCTATTATCGGGGCCAGTCACTCTCCGACACAAGGAGTGCACCCCCAGCCGTGCGTGCGCCCCACTTCTGTTGACTATGGAATTTTTTTTCTTCCCCTCGTTCCATTCTACGAACAGACTTGGGGGCAAAAACCCCGATCTACCTCGAAAAGAATGGGCCAGGCCCATCGCTGCGGGAGAAGGTTGGGTCCGATCATGGTCGCTCACAGATTCTGTTTTCCGTCGGGTTTAGTGATAAGAAAAAGCCGAAATCTCTCTCCTGTCGTTTTTACTCGAGTGCTGTACAAACTTCTTTCTTCATACCCGTACCATCTCCAGATATTACGTCGTGCAGTGAAGTTTACTCAACGGTTTTGAAAAGCAAAAACAGATGTCGATTCGCTTGGCAGTGATTCTAGCATTTTTTTTTATTTCCCCTTCTCTCTCTCTCTCACTCAAAGCATTTCGGGAAAAGTTTTGCTTTTTCGATAAATGGATAAATATGCATACGGGATGTTTTATATTGGCTCACAATTTTTTTGCAGGAGAGTAAGAACTATGCGCGCTTCCGAATGTTATACATTCTTCCTTTCTTCGCTTTTAGGAATTCGATGGACATGAAAAAGGAATTATTATTGTTATTATCTCATAGTTTTGTATTTTTTTTTTACATAAATATCCACTCTTTCTTACGGATGGGATTTCGTCGTAGTGGTTTTTGAAGAGGATTTTAACTCGTCTTCAAACAGTTTTACTTTCGTTGAATTTCAAATAAGATTTCAGTTAGGTCCCTGTGGACTGATGAACATTTCTTGAGTAGCTTTTTAGTTCACTCATATGAATATGTTTCATATTTAATGGCGAGATAGAGCTTTTATTTTTAAACTGACAGGTGCGAGCATTTTTTTTTTTTGTAGAGTTGCTTTCTTGTTCGGATAAATTCGAAAACGACTCGTTAAAAAGTGAGAGTTCAATATTTTTTTAACAAATTCAATTGCGCTATTTGAATCCAATTTCTTTTTCCTTCAAAAAAAAAAAGGAATGTTAAAAAAAAGGTGATTTAAAAATAGAAGAATTTTTCTTCCCCCTTTAAAAATATTTCCTATACACATCTTGTGTACTGTAATACTAAATATATTCTAGAAAGAAGATTTAAGAAATTTAGAATAATACTATTTTCTTTTAAATTAAAAAAAAATGAGCTTTAAAAATGTAGAATCACTGCATAGCTTATTACAGTGGTAAGTAATAAATAACTAACTATACAAATCATTAATTCATGAGAAAGAAGATTTTTTTTTTTGTAAATTCTCGTGTTACATGTATTTAAAAGACTTCTTAAAGCAGTAATCTTATACATTTTTCTGTCTTTTTAAATGCATTTTTCAAAAAATGTACCATTTTCAAACACCGTTTACCACAGCACTTGATTTCATAATTCTTAAAGTTAATGTGACTAATCTCTTCAGGGGTAAAATTTTTTAAACTATCATATGTTTTACAATTATAAGCTTGTTCTATATATTCGTAATCGTGTTTTAATCATCTTTTTATTTATCGTAGGTTTTATATATCTATCTTTAAAGAAATATTTGAAGTGAATATCGTGTGATTTATGGTTTAGTAATTCAGCTAGTTGGAACTTCTGTTTATGATAGAAAAATTTTAAGAGTATTACTCAAACACAGCGCAGATGTATTATATTTATATCAAACAGTGAAATAATACATCGATATTTAAGCATTTATTAGTAAAAGTTACGCAGCACAAAAAGAAGTAACGTTTGATTAACAAAGATTTGCTATTGGAAAATTTAAACGATTTTCAATCATTTTGTATTATTTCCAAATGTATATTAATTTGGAATGAGGATAAGTAGTTTTTTTCTAATGATTCAATGGTTCAGAAATAAATAAATTATCAAGATAATGAAATGCGAGTAATATGTAATAACTAAAAATTCAAGTTCACATCCGTGTTATGATATGAACATGACAATTAAATTCAAAGGATGTATTGGATAATTTTTTTATCTTCCATAAATATATTTTGTTATGGGAAGATTAGATTTGTACATTATTTGATAAAATTTAACTATTTTCGATAACGAAACCAAAAAAAAAAGAAAAATCCGTTACACATATAATAAAATATATCCACATATATTTTCAAGAATAAATCTATGTGTTCGAAAGTACGTATGGAGGTATATCATTGAATAGTAATAATTAATTGAATGTAATATTTCAAATGCAATATTTCAACTGAATTAAAATTTACAAATAATATAAAACATAAAAACCGAAAGTATTTGTTCGTCATTTTAAAAACCTTGAGATTTTTTTTTTTTAAAAAAAAATTGCTGCATAGGTAGTGCAGAAATGATTATGAATGAATACAAGTACGTTTTTATGTAAACAACACATGTCATACCTACGTTATATAACTAGCAGTTGAATTTTAAAAAATCAGATTTGTTTTTTACCACTTGATTTTGGACTAAATATTCTGAATAAATTTATCTCAACAATTAAGGACTTTATAAGTTTATACGACGGAAGAAATTGTTAAGTTAAAAATCTTGCATTAAATTTCGTTTTTAAAAAATTACGTTTTTATTTTTAATTAATATTTTGTTTTGGTTCTTGAATGAAGCACGCTTTGAAGAAATTTAATACTTTTTATTATAAAAACATCATCTTCATTTTCTAAAATTAATCATTCCGACTCATAAAATGTAATAGATTCATTGTTGTATTTAAGGGTTCCTAACGAGCATGATTTCGAAATTTTTCTTTTTAAAAGCTTAGAAGTATCACTTAAAAAAAAGTTCGCTAATTTGTTTCATATAAACTGCAATGAATTTCATCGTGCAAAGTTCATACCGCATATATTATTATATTTGATTTCTTACAGCATTAGAAATTGTTGCATTCGTACTCTAGTAAAATTGTTCAAATAACTTTTTATATGCACGGTATGGCGATTGAATTTTTTACTTTTTCTTTAAAAGTGGTAATAAAAATATTTTACTTAATTCTGAAAATATGCAGAATCCCATATTTTATAAATTAAATTATTGAAAAACTAAACTGAAAATTACATCATTGAAGTTTTGTGTTTCTAAATGTTATCTGTGACTTGTGTATGTTTTCAGTTCAGAATCGTATTATAATAATAATTGTTACCAATCAAATATTTATGTACACTTTAAGGATGAAAGTATAATTCTCTCTCTCTCTAATTTCATTAATACTTACTTCTTCTGTATAAATACATAATACATCATAAAACATTTTCATCAAAATTAATAAATACTTTGGAATGCTTACATAAAAAGGGAATATTGATAAAATATTTTTAAATGAAATTAATTTTAAACAGTGAAAAAGTTTTTTTAAAAAAAAATTTCAGGAAAAACAGTAAAGAATAACTTTCTATTATGTATATTATAATTTTGAACTTTAATAATAAATTAAAGTAAACTTTTCTGATATTCATGATTTCTTTTTACGCGTCTGAGGGGAGGAATTCAAGTTATTATCTAGCGTTTGAAAAGTTAGTATGTTTTGATTTAAAATATTATGGTTATTTCAAAGCTTCAACAAAAGTTACGCATATTTAATAGGGGAAAATAAACTTAAAACAAATTAAGTCGTTTATATATATATATATATATGGCATGCAGCCAAAAGCAACGCAGTCTTCGCGCGCAGGCGCATTGAAATGAAACTGAAACTTGAACTAGTGGAAGAGAAAAAAAAAACTCTTGGACATTAGAGAGAGAGAAAAGGAGAACGCGAGAGGTGCGCGAGCAGGCGTTACCTTCTGAATATCACCGTCAAACTTATCTGTAAAAACTACCTTTTTAATTAATTTTTGTTTAATGTTAAAATAAAATAGAAGATAGACCAACGTATTGGACCCCTTGTTGTTTCCCACAAATTATGGGGGCTCGGCCGGGATCGACAAAATTTCGATTTTGAACCAAAGTCTGGACAATGAACAACAGCGTCCGTGAAGGAGACGCTCCGCCATTTTTCGGAAACTTCGTTCAACCTGTGTAGAGGTTGAATTTTTCAACTTCATTCCGCCTGTGTAGAGGTCGGAACAAATATTTTGCAACGAACCATCGACAAATATTCCGCCTGTGTAGAGGTTGGAAAACCCATCGACGAAAATTCCGCCTGTGTTGAAATTGTGGCCGGAACCACAATTTCAAGATATTACCTGCGAAGAGGTGAAATCAGTGGAATCGAAATTTTTCTTCATTGGATACATCGTACGTGCGAGCAACAAGGGAGCCAGAAAAAAAAAAGTAGGATCTTTCCAAATTTTTATAAAATGTATAAAAACGCTCTTAAAGAGGATTTCATAAGAGTTGTTGAGAAGCTAGACGGTACTGTCGAAAGTACTGACACTATAGTTAAACTAAAGACTAAAATTGAGAACAGTAGTACATTTGAAAGTGATCCAGATTCCGTTAAAACTTTAATTCAAAACTGTATAGATGAGAGAGTATCGCGAAACGAAAGAGAGGTAACTTCAGGAAAACAGAAAATTGAGCTCGCGAAACTACAGTTAGCACAGTTAGAAAAAGAAGTCGAACTTCAAAGGGTTAAAAATAAAGCATTAAGTTTAAATCCTGCAGCTAAAGTCGAAGAGAAACAGTTCGAAACTTTAAATAAGGAAACCGCAACTCATATTGGCATTCGAGAAGCAGAAGATTGGTTTAGGCCTATTGATTTAGCTAAAGAGTGTGATATTTATATTTCATCTAAAAACGGATCACATAAAGAAACTCCTATTACTTATGGATACCCAAGACCCCTTTAAAAATAGATCACAAAACTTTAAACCAAAGATTAAAGAGAACTATCCCCAATATCATGAAAGAGAAAATAAAAATTGCTATATATGCGGTGATTCATCTCATTGCGCAAGAGACTGTGAGAAGCGTTTTAAATCTAAAGAATCTAATGATCACATCCATAATAAAACAAACGTGAATACTTTGAAAATCGAGAGCGAAAAACAAAATAGCGAAGAATGCACAAATCTTCAATACGTAAACATTTTTGTGGAAAATCAGCCCGTAACAGCATTGATTGATTCAGGTTGCCAGATCCCAGTTTTAAATTCTTACTAATTAGAGTGCAAACACCTTCCGAAGAGATCATAACATTAAGTTCATGTTTTGGCGAACAGCGTATGGTAGAAGTTAAACCCATAAATATTTCTCTTAATCAACAGTCTCCTAGCCTAAGTGTGCGAACGGCGATATCACCGACCTTGACCGAAGAATTTATTATACATCCCAGTGTATATTCTGAAATAGAGAAACTAGGCCACGCAAAGAGCGATGTTTTATTGAGTGAAAGTGGATCCTCTTTGAGTGCAGATTGTGGTGTTTCTTTTCCAAATGTTTCTGTTTCAAATGTGATAGAAAACTCTAGTTATGATTTGCCATATGTTAAGAACTTTAATACTAGAAATGATTCGAGTTCTCTAATTAAGGATTATAAATGCAATAACATTAAGAGTACTAAGTTAAAATTGAGTATTGTAAGAGAAAAATGTTCTGATATAGTATTGTGTAAGAAAGCCAATGGTGCCATGAAAACGAGTTCCGTGGAATTTATCTCCCGATCTCCTACCCCTTCACCTATGAATAGTAATTATCATCGGTTTGTGTTGCTCCGAAGGATCTTCCATCCCTGGCAGTGGAAACGAAGGAAAAAGAGAAATCGTTTTGAACAGACGTCCAGAACTCTACAGAGGAAAATATAGATGCGTTCAACCAAAGATCAACTTGTTGAAAAAGATGTTCTTATGCCGGTGAAACACAATGTTTTCCTGTGGAACCTTCCGGATGTCGAAGAGGTGCCTTCACATGATGGAGAAACTGTCTAGTTCAAAAAAAATTATGATATGTTTAATCTCTATATATTTGTCGTATAGTCCTTGTCTGTTCCGTTTTTTTTTTGTATGTTTCGGATTCTCCTCTGGTCTCCATGGAAGTACCGCTGCGGACAGCGTACGGTCAGAATGGCCGTTATGGCATGCAGCCAAAAGCAACGCAGTCTTCGCGCGCAGGCGCATTGAAATGAAACTGAAACTTGAACTAGTGGAAGAGAAAAAAAAACTCTTGGACATTAGAGAGAGAGAAAAGGAGAACGCGAGAGGTGCGCGAGCAGGCGTTACCTTCTGAATATCACCGTCAAACTTATCTGTAAAAACTACCTTTTTAATTAATTTTTGTTTAATGTTAAAATAAAATAGAAGATAGACCAACGTATTGGACCCCTTGTTGTTTCCCACATATATATATATATATATATATATATATATATATATATATATATATATATATATATATATATATATATATTTAACTCAGATAAAATTTTTCTTATAATAAGAGAAAAGAAAACCACATGTAAATATTTCATATAAATTTAAGTTAAAAATAAAAATTTATTCCTGCTACAATACACTTACGTGCATAAATAAAAGAGATTTAATCAGTTCTTTCCATTATGCAAAGTTTGTTTTGCTTACAAATTCTTCAACAAGAAAAAAAGAATTTTACATAAAATCTCACTGAATTACCTAGTTTCTCACAGGAAAAATCTTCGATTTTTACGAAAAGAAAAGCAAAACCTCAAATGATTTGCTTTCAGAAAAGTATGTTTTTTTTTAGTTATTGAGCTAAAATACCATAACTTTTGCAGTAGGAAAAGGTTCAATGATAATTTGCTAACATAAATAATTAATTACTCGATAACTTGAAAGGTTATAGAGTTAATAAATAAGTTAAGTAGAAACCAAAATAGCAAAGTTTAATAGGCTTTCAATTAATTTATTCCAAAAAATTATAAAATTACAAAAAATAAGCGGTGTTTTTCTATCAAAAAACAAATACTTGTCATGTTAAACAATTCAAATTCTTATAAATGTATCTAATTAGAATTTTTTGCCAAAAGAAGGCATTTATTTTTATAATAGCTTTAAATTACAGAACAGTTGTGCTATAAAACTACATATAAAAGTTCTAACCATCGCTTTTAACCCCACAATATTATATTTATTCTAACTAGTCATCCTAATTATCTATGACATTAATAATTTAAATGCAAAGAAAAATATTTAATGATGAACAGGGGAAAAAACAAAAGTTGAGTAGAAAGAAATAGTCACCTAAAATTGAAAGAAGAAAAATACAAAAAATAATAACGATCGAATGGAGTTAGTTATCTACTGACTACAATGACAAATTGAAACATTAAAATTTAATTTAAGGCTTTTTGAAAAAATAGACAGCAAATTAGTACTTGAACCTTTGAGGATGTGCAACATGACCCAAATTAAATGCATGCAGAATTAAATACCCACTCTTGAAATAAAAGGCAAATTAAGAGATCCTATTTTTTAGACAGAATCATTATGCCATAAAACTGATATATTAATTCCGAATAATAGTATAAACGTGATTAGTATGTTTTAATTATGTTATAATTTCGTATATTTGGACTTAACTAAATAGAATAAGTAAATTGCTTGTAAGAATCAGTAATAGGTTGATTGCAAATTTTGCTACTGAGAAAGTAACGCGTTAACCACTGGCGTAGATAGCTTTAGGGGGCTCTGTATCAAAATCCTTCGAGGCTCTTTTTTAGATATGGAAGCCCTGTTAGTGGGACTGTAATTATATTTGTTGGGGCCCCGTATCATCGATACGGCGCTAGCTACGCCCATAGCGTTAAAATAAGACTTAAGTCTGAGTGAAATTATTAAAAAAACATTCATTCGAATGCCGAGAGCGTTCTTAATAAATAAATACATATATTTTGAATAGCTTAATTACTAATAGGAAATCAGAAAAAAATAGAACAAACAAATTAAAAAAAAATATTTTTAAACAAATGAGAAATATAGTAATGAACAATCGCATGTATGTATTTAAAATTAAAATGAAATAAGTTTAACGCAAAAACACTTAAGACGAAATATCGGTTAACACGAAATAATACAACGGTGCCGACAAGCTACTATGTCTTTTCATGCATTTTTTGTTCTCATGACAAAAAACGAAAATCGCTTAACACGAGAAGATTTTTTTTCTGGGAATGAACAAAATACGGAGAACACCAATCTCTTAATAAAATGTTTGAGAAAGTATTGAACTGTCCTAATGTATCATTGGAAAAATTCGTTGCAATAGGTGATGCTAATGTGTGTACAGCCCTAATTATGGCAGACAAAGACATTTTAGAATTAGTTCAAAGCTCAAAAAGTATCACTAATGCAGATTCTGAAACGAATAATGCAGCTTCTGTTTCCACATCATTCGAAATAAGGAACATCATGAAAAGTAAGTTCAGTTATTTAGACGCAGATTTCAATAGTGAAATGAATAGCAAAATGGACGAAATCGAACAATTTGCTGACAACTTGCTGCTAAAAAAGACAATGCAAAGAAAAATATTAGATAATTTTCTCCAAACTTATTAAATGATTTGTTATTCAAAAAATTTTGTGTTAAATTTCATTAAGTTCTTGCGAATGCTTTTGTTTCATTGATTTTCTTTTATTAAATACAGGCATATATACGTATCGATGCAAATAAAATGTACTCTAATAAAATCAATTTTGTTGAATATATGTTTTTTTTACAAGATCTTTTAACACGAAAAAATACTTCAGTCCCTTCTGTTTCGTGTTAAACGATTTTCCCTGTATAATTTTAGTATTCTTTATTTGAGAGACAAAAATGATTTGAATATCCATATTAAAGAACGCTTTATAAAAAAAAAAGTAGGGTTCAACCAGTTTAATGGATAGCCAACTTTTCCCTTTCTGTTTTTAAAACTAAGAGAAATTCTAAGGAACATAATGTATAGAAGTTCTAAATTCACATTATTAATAAAAAAAAAAAAAAGTTACATAAGTATTCGAAAATGCTCCGAATATTTATATTTATTTATACACACGTACACATATAAATATGAGCTAATAGCCCAAAACTGACTTCTAGAATATTTTAAAATGAGCCTCAAGACTGCAAAGTATGGATACAAGTGTAGATAATGTTAATAATTAGCAGTTGTAAGATTAAGACAGACCAAACTGCGTTAAACGCTTGATTCTAATCTAAAGCAACAATTACCAGAAGAAAAAGATATATAATGCCTGAAAAGAAAATACAAGAATTACAACGTAAAAACTTCAAAGAGCGTAAAAAGTTTTAATTTGCAAAATTAAGTTCAGAACGTTTGAAAGCTTCAAAAACAAATAAAAGGTACAGTTTTTAAGATCGAAACAATAAATATTAGATCCCTGTACAAGCAATGTTGGTTATCGAACATGTAATAACCCCAAACTAGTTCTACACATCTAGAAAGATCAAATGCAATGGGAGAAGAAAAAGAAACAGTGTTACAGTTTAAATTATATGCAAGTTAATTACATAGATTGTTTTCATTATAAGGAGCAATTTATTCAAAGTAGAAGAAAATAATGGTTATTAAAAATGGAAATAAGTTTTAAAAAACGAATAATATCGATTCATTTCCTGTACTTCAGACATTTGGTTGACATTGGATGACAAAACTAAGAAATGTTTTGTAAAGCAATAATTTGCGCAGACATGTATAGAATTTTTATAAAAGATTGTGTCCGTATAATTACAATGAGAGAGATATCATTCATTTGATAACTGTACATGTTGATAAAGAAAATTTGAATACATATCTATGTGTGTGCGTGTATAACATGATTTGAATTCTGTATGTACAGGTGATTCTGTATGTACAGGTGAAAGGTCAAAGTAGTAATTTTTTTCAGATTATGTTTTATTTTTCTTCTTAAGAAACCGGAATCGTCCATCAAATATATTTTGTCTAATTATCTCGGACAGATAATAGTTATAAGAATAATTATAGTTTAGAAATTAATAAAACGTATTTAATTTGCTTGCAAAACCTTTTCAACACTTGTTAAGCAAAAAAAAAAAAAAAAAAAAAAAAATGCATCTGTTCTATCAGAAATAATATCTACTTTATTTGTGGTATTATATTACACTTTATTACTGTAAAGTGGTAAATATTAAGACAAATTATTAATATTGTTATTTTTTTTAATAATTCAGAAATAAATATTCTGGAATTGTGAGAAACAGTTTTTTGCATACATTACATGCTTTGCAGTGTTGCAAAGAAATGAATTGTTTGAGAATCAGAAATGAAATGCATCAAATTTACAGAATAAAAAAAATTGTATTAAAAATAAAGTAGAAATGAATTTAAAAAAAAGAAAGAACAGAAAAATCGTAAAAACGGCTATAAAAGTATACCTTTTTAAAAACTTTATTTCCTTTCATTTATTATAAATGTAATTAATGAATCTGTAAAAAGGTTTAGTTTAAAATTTCAGAAATTTACATCTTCGCATATCATTCATGCATTGAATACGATGAAGAGAATATTATGTAAATATTTTATTATTTTGTGAATTTTTATGTGAATATGTTATCATTCAAGAATATATTTATGCTTTACCCTATACTGTCTTCTTATACTTTTATTCTACTTATAAAATTTCGTTTAGGAACGCAAAAAAGTTTCTTTTAATTGTATTTAACTGTAGTTTATAAAAAATTACTCAAATTGTTAAATCAAATTATTTGTACTGTTAATAAAATGCAAAATCAATAAAAAAGCAATTATTTATCTGAAAGATAACTTACATTATACTATAGCTCTCTTTTATGCATACTTTAGATTCAGTTGCATATTGCATTATAACAACGTTATGCATACAAGTTTGTCAATAATGTAATTCTTTATATTGCTCAAAATAACGCACTGAACCAATGCTTTATAATTTTCGATAACCATGTAACTACTAAGAATGGTTTAAAACCATTTTGAATTGGAAAAAACAAGCTTATACATAATAAAAATAATTATTTTAGGATTAGTATCCAAATAAAATTTTTACAGTTTGCGATATAAAATTTTGTTTCTTAAATAATGAAAAAAATTGTAGTAAAAAAAATTCAATCAAACAAGTAAAAAAATATACGAATACATACACAAGGGCTTAAAAAATACGGATAAAATTAGAAAAAAGTAATATTTAAATAGAAAAGAATACAAGAAAACTTTTGAGAAACAACTACTATAAATTATTCTTCAATAAAAATTATATAAAAAAAAATCTCGATGTGTTGTACAATTTGCTGAAATATGTGTTATTAAAAATAAAAAGATGTGTTTTTAAAAGAACTCCCAAGAAAACTGCATCAAACACATGACTTTGTTTTTTAAAACTGTAATTGTCGTTAGAGATTTCCCTGCGATTTGTAGATGAAAAGTTTAAGCCATAAGACACTCGTTTTCCATTCATGTAAAAGTAAGAATAGGTAAAATTTTCAGTAATTATGTTTTGTATGCATCGTTAAATTACATTAAAAAAGAACGCGAAGGAAGCGATTCTAAATAATTATGAACACCTCTTACATAGGCATAACTTGTATTTCCCTAACTAGATTGAAAATGAAGCGAAGGACAAAAGATTAACATATTTCAATGCCACAAGATTTAATTTCCCAAATTTTACAAACATCTACGTGGTTTTTTTTAAAAATGAAATAAACAAATCTCTTGTATTGTAGTTAATTTGGAAAGGAAAGTATTTTTGAAGATTCAAACTGAACAGTAGTTTCTCTCTATTCAATTAACTAATTAAATTAAGAGCAATCCTTTAATTCCTTAATTTTACTTCAAAAATTCAAACAAATATTTAAAACAATTGATTTTTGTATTATACGAGCATGATATTTATATACAACATTAATAAACATGATTTTGTTTCAAATGCTTACAATAGATTTTCTTAATCTTCTTAGTAATAAAGCAAACTTTTACCAAAGAAATAGTATTTGATTAAAAATGAATGTTTGCACTCCTGCACAAATAAACATTTTCCTATAACACGACATTCGAAACAATTTGTTCAGTTTTTTTTAATTACTTTATCAAATCTCTTTCTCTTTTCAATAAAGAAGACAAACTGAAATATGTAAATCCATCAAATGTGTATCATTTAATTAAACAACACATTTGAAGAAGAAATACTGACCTGTATTCTAGTAATAAAAATAATGTAATTTATTTTTTTGTCCACACAAAAACAACGTCCACATTAACACAGACAACGAAACATCTGATTCGTTAATTTATTTTAGCAGACATATTTATTTATTTAAACATACCAACGCAAATTCTTAAATCTATCAAAAAATTCATATCAATTTATTACCAAAGGTGATGCAGATGTTTTTTCATCACACTTAAATCTTGTAATAACACAAAACGAAATAATAGAAATGACAACAACAACAAAAAATTATCATAAGCACTTTTAGTTGATTTGAGGTCGCTGTGAAAATGAAACGACATGCGATAATACATCAAAAACTGTTAACGGAATAGAAATACTCTAATTCAATCGCTGTACAATCACCAAACGATATCATTCTCACATCCAAGATGAAAAAAAATGGCTGAAACATTACTCTTTAATTAAGAAGTTTTCACCGATTCGAGAATTTTCCACGAGTGAGAACATTTTTTTCTTCAAAATCTTTCGTCTTCCTCCTTGACTGTAACCGTGTAAAATTATACACGGATAATAAGATAAAAGCTCCACACAATGATACATAAATTTTAATTACATCAGACGATTTGTGTGAGTTGGAATAAATCTTTCATACTTTTATTGTTTCTTCATTTTAAATGAATTTGTTGTCTTAACATTCATTGAATAAATTGGCGTGATTTGTTTTGCATTTAATGTTATTAGACAATGTTGACGCCTCTGATTAAAAAGTGTTCGAATTTTTAAGAAATGGCACGGTGTTTTAGAATTATACATTTTGAGAAAATGTATGTAGAAGTTTCGTTATACTCAGGCTCTGTGTCAGACAAGTGATTTAAGAAATTATTCGCTCTGATTACAATTGAAATAAGTGATGTATAAATAAAAATAAAAATTATTTGCACAACTTAAATTTGATGCTTTTAACAAAGAATTAAAATTAATTGATGTTACCTTTGTGTTTAATTTATGTTATCCGTAATTACATTTAATCAAAGTAAAAACTTATTCTGCTCAAAGATATCCAAGTTTGCAATTTAAATACAGAGTTTAACCCAGAATCAATACAATTTTTCTTATCTGCAACTGATAAATATATTGTTACGAATTTAGTCTTATTCTAATTGTTTCTACTCATTTGTGTTCATTTCTACAGTTTAATTTGTCGTATCTAATGTGATTTCAACCCTGTTTACCTGTAATATCATTTCCACTGCATTGCACGGCCCCCATGCTTTAACATTGGTTTAAATGGTAAACTCGCCAAATATTGCAGCTAGCGCCAAGTTGGCGACTTAATTTTTGGCGCCAAATTTGGCGATATATCGCCAAATGTGGCGATATGTCGCCAAATGTGGGCGATAAGCTTGGCGACCATGGCAACCCTGCTCCTAATATCCCCATTGTAACCCTATTGTATTGAATGTATTACTGTATTAAGCTTTTCTCGTACGCCCGGATTTTTCTAGACCTTTCTATTTCTAGATTATTCTGGCAAGTGCAAGAGGTTTCTGACCGAAAGGTATAAAAGGGCCCGGGCCGGCTAGTCAGTTAGTCAGATCTCAGCTTTCATGCAAGTGATACCTCTCTGCTTGAGAGACGATTGCATAGTGCGTGTGTTATTGCTTTTATTGAGTTATTATTTTTGTGCTGAGTGTTTACTATTGTTTTTGTTAGTGTATTGCATCTGTGTTATCAGTATTTTCATCGATTGTACGTGAATTTCTCGAACTGTTCTACAATTTGTGGAGGACTGTTTTGGCAAAGAATAAAATTGTTTTGGATCCCGCTCTTCGGCTTCAATCATTTCGAACCCTCGAAAACGCAACAATTGGTGTCAGAAGTGGGATTGAATGCCAACAACAAGAGCGATGGAGGCCCAGTTCCAGACTTTCTAGAAAATTGTCTGAAATGAAATCGGAGTTGACCGCCAGCATGAATACCAAGCTTACTAACGTAAACGAGCAGATCAGCGCCAATATGGACGAGTTGAATAACAAACTGACCGCGAACAAGGAAGAGTTGAAAAGTGATTTGAAGGGCATTGGCGACAAATTGACGACTATGGACAAGAAATTTGAAGAAATGGAAGGAAGAATCGAGTCCGTTGAAAATAAATTCGAAGATATGGAGAGCAAACTAGAGGCGAAAATTTTCGAAAAGGTAGAAGAAGTTTCCATCTCGTTCAGGAGTGATCTAGAGAAATTGAAGCGGAAAGTCATGACTGGTCAAGGGGATGAATTTAAGTTTCAAGCTCCTTTTTCCAAGCCTTCCATCAAGCTTTCTACATATGACGGAAAGTCCTCTGGCAGGTGTATAAAACCCAATTCTCCATAGTGGCGGATGCAAACCAGTGGGGATTCCCAGACCAAGGCCTGCCAGTTAGCTGCTTCTCTTCGAGCCGACGCTGCTGACATTTTGCAAACTTTGCCGGAAACACAGCGGCTGGATTTCGACGCTCTCGTTAATGCTCTGGAGTTACGCTTCGAGAGAAATGTGTGAAGGATTACAGCAGACTCCAGCTGAAGTCACGGCAGCAGAAAGTGTCCGAAACTCTCCAAGAACTGGCGACGGACGTCGAGAGGCTTTCACTATTTTCTGACTGTCCGACTGAAGTAAGAGAAGTCCTGGCGCTGCAACACTTCATCGACGGGGTGCGTGATCCGGAAATCCAGAAAGCTCTCCGAATGGCGGATCTCAAGGACTTAAAGGGGGCCCTAGTGTTTGCTAAGAGGCAGCCCAGCAAGCAACACGAAAGGACAGACACCCCATACGAGCCGTCAACGAATCGGACACGTCGAACTCAAGTGTGGAGCGGTTAGAGCGACAGATGAGAAGCTTTTTGAATAGAGTTGAGTCTTTGATGTCCCAGAAAGCAGACGGGAAGAAGACCCTTAAATGCTGGACCTGCGGTCGAGAAGGGCATCTGCAGAGAAGCTGCCGGGCACGCCAAGGCGCTGAAACTAATAAGCGCCTTCCAGAAGGAGGTGTCGGGAAAACTAGTTAATGACCATCTCGTGGGGCGGAAGTTGCCAGATTTTGGAAAGCCCCACATTCCAGTGTGTCAAATTTCGACAAAGAGTACCGGTGAGAATGGAATTTTTATAATGGGACATGTTAACGAGCTTCCCTGCAACATGATCATCGATACAGGAGCCAATGTGTCTATCATTCGAACGATCTGGCTCAAAATTAAAAGAGAAACTCCTCTCTGGACCCCGCCCCGCGTGGTGCTACAGACCGTGACGGGGAAAAGATTGATATTCACGGAAAATTAAAAGTCAAGATCAGGTTTGGAGACACTACCTACCAACATGCTGTGTATGTCGCAGATATTGCAGACCCTTTCATTCTTGGACTGGACTTTCTAAAGGAGCATGGTTTCACTCTAGACTTCAACAAGAACGAATTACGTTCCATACACGAAGAAGTCACTATATTCAAAATTAAACACAGGACAGAATCTATTCGACAGGTAACCGCTAACGAGAATATTACCATTCCCCCAAGGACTGAAATCATAGTACCTGGATACATCGGTAACGATGTGAGTTTCAACTCTGGCCTAATTGGAACTGCGGAAAATAAAGCGAATGGATTGCTAATAGCTTCGACGCTAGTGGACCTTTCCAGAAAAACTATCCCGGTAAGAATTTGCAACGTAACTGAAAAACCTAGAGTGTTCCAGAAAGGTGAAGTGTTGGCAACCTGCAGTCCAGTAACGTGTGTCTGCAAAAAGTTCGAGCTTGCTCTATCCAACTCGCCTCAACAGTTGACTCCTGACCTTCTAGAAAATGCTGAATTGTCCCCCGAACAGAAAAGCTCCGCAGAAAGACTGTTCCAAGAATTTGAAGACGTGTTTTCTAGAAACAGTAGCGATATTGGCCATACGACAGTGACACAACACAGAATTGATACAGCAGACCATCCGCCGATTAAACAGCACCCAAGACGCTTGCCGTTTGCTAAACAGGAAGAGGTCGGAACACTACTACGAGAGATGCAGGAAAATGACATCATAGAACCGTCTTCGAGTCCGTGGGCATCTCCAATCGTCTTGGTTCGTAAGAAAGATGGCTCCACAAGATTTTGCGTGGACTATCGAAAACTTAACGACGTCACCAAGAAGGACAGCTACCCTCTTCCAAGGATAGATGACACCCTGGATACCCTTTCCGGTCATAAATGGTTCTCGACTTTAGATTTAAAGAGCGGATACTGGCAAGTGGAGATCCATCCCGAAGATAGAGAAAAACAGCATTCACTTCCGGCCAAGGATATGGCAGTTCAAAGTCATGCCGTTCGGGCTCTGCAATGCGCCAGCTACTTTCGAGCGCCTGATGGAGACCGTGCTAAAGGGTCTGACTTTAAGCTTGCCTTATTTACCTGGATGACGTCATAATAGGAGGGCGTACGCAACAATATATATCATTTAAAAAGTATCTTTTTTTTCTTTTTATAGAAAATCAATTAACAAAGAAAAGATTCAATAAATCAGCTTCCTCGTTCGAAAAAATTGAATATTTTTCAAAGAGATTATATGCGTATATATTATTTTTAATAAATAAAAATATTTCTGTAAAATTAAAAAAAAAGTTTCAGCCTCTTAGAATAATTGCGAATTTTTCAAAATGTTTTTTTTTTACAAAACTTATAGATTTAAAATTTATGTATTTCTTAGAATAAATATTAACATGATGCAATGCATTCTTTTCCTAATACTCAGACTAAAAAAGAAAAAAATCCCTAAAGAGATAGAGAGAAAATTTTGTACATTTTTTTATCTTTTGTATAAAAATGCAATAAATATCAAACTTACTAAGAAAAAGCTTCTCTATTAAAACAGAAAAATGTCAGATCGAATGTTTTTAAAAATAATTTATAAAGATGACAATTATTCAAAGTTTTAAAAAAGGTTTAAGAGAATGGCTTGTTTGTTTTTTATAATCAAAATCACACAAATAATGGCCTGTTTTATAGAATGGTTAGATTTTCTGCTCATATATTATACATCACAAAAACACTTTTAGTTATTTTTAAACAAACTTTATTTCTGTTCCTTTTTAGCGAAACCTTTAAGTTAAGTTCGAAAAAGTTAATAACAAATAAAATTAAAATTGAATTTTTAGAAAAATAAAACCTCATAGAATTGGATAAAATGGCAGAACTCTTACCTGTACTCTGAACTCTTACTTGTATTTCTTTATGTGTAGATGCACGCGAATTATAAATAGCATGATTTTGCAATAAATAGTGTACAACTTTAACATTACTATTACAGTTATACATTCATGTAGGTGTGAATACAGCTAAATGTTTATTTTTAGCCTATTCTTATAAATTCCCAAGTTCTACATAAAGGTTGATGAAATGAAAAATCAACACGAGAGAAATATTTGCATAATAAACATTAGCAAGATAAACAAATGAAATTATTCTGTTTTCATACATGCTTATTGAGGTAACATTCATTAAAATTCTTCCATATTTTGTATTAATACCAAACACGATTTGTTTTTTTTAATCACTAAATAAGGTAACAAAAAAACTCATCTATTTTTCGTTTTCAAAAAAGATAATCATGTTTTTAAATATTGTTAACATAACGTCACGCTTAAGATGCGTAAAGAATTTTACTAACAGTCAAACTGAGTTATTCCATGACTGAGAACAGCAAGAGCAAAATTACAAAAAAGAGACTTACTTAAAATTACTTTAAAGATGATTGTTTGGTAAAACTAGAGACACACAAAAATACAAGAAAGAAGAAATTTACCTATGTCCTTTTCCAAATTTTAAAATGCGAAAAACACATCTGAATATTCACACCATCGATAATTAATATAGATGTATAAGTATATCAGACAATAGTTTTAGTTTCAAAAAGTCAATGGCCATGCAAAATCTGTGTGTGTTGTCCGATATCGAATTTAAAAACCATCAAGGAACTTTAAATTAATTTTCGAGGAGAAGGCCTTACCACATATGGTTTATTTTTGTAAATGTATTGATTCGGGGAATGAGGAATTTTTAAAAAAATTCTACGGCGGAATTAAATAAACAATAAAAGCTCTGAATAATATGATATTCTTTAAACAGTACCAAGTGTAATTAATATACATCATCCAAATCAACTTCAACGACAAATTACTACAAATTTTAATTAACACAATCTAAATCAGTGATTCCCAAAGTGGTCTATGACGATTTGCAAAGGGTCCACGCCGGTGGAAAAATAATTTGGAGGTCCATGAAGTGTAAATGGGGGGTCGAAAGCAGTGGCTTTCATTAAACCAGATCATGGCTTTAATCTTTAAAAAGAATTTGATCTAGTGGAAATAAGATATTACCAATTTAACTGATTTATTTACTAAATTTAGTGAGTTTAATTTGTGTGTTTACTAGGTGACAGCATAAATTTTATTAAGACAAGGACCATTTCAGTACTTCTTTCCAGAATTAAATTAAATATATTAAGTTAATAATATTGGCCGTCGCGAATTTTCTCGATTTGTCACAGACAATCTGTCAGAACAATTTAACCTACCTTCAACATTTAAATGCTCTTTACTCAGATTTTAAAACTAGGTATGAGATTGCTCTTTTTTTATAGTAATATCACAGTAGACAATGAGAGAGAATTCATTTACTAATATTGATAAAAAAACATGTCAAAATACAATAGGAACTGATCTGAATAGGTCCTAACGAAGATCTTAAAATAAAGTTTAGAAACTTATGTCAGCAACACATTGGCTTTAAAAAGACATACCTGTTATTTGTCGCGAATTATGGAATATCCTGAGAAAGATTTTAACTTCTTTTTCTAGTGAGAGGGAGTTTCAGAGTTTGTCTATCTCAAAAACTTAAAAAGAGAGAAAAAAAAATAAAACTGGACACTTAGTAACAAACCAGGGGTTAGTCCAGACATAAGTAGGTAGGTCAGGTAAAATAAGTAGTAGTACATGCTATCAAAAAGATATTAAGTTGATAAATTTGCAAAAATTCAATATTAGATAAGCAGGGTATAAGTACTTGAAACCGAAAAACATGACAAGAAAGTTTGAGAATCTATGATCTAAATGAACGGAGAAATTTAAGTAAAACTCGTGTATGCGAAAGATTAAAAAATTAACAAAAATGTATTGATAAATATGAAAGGATTTTCAAATTGTAATTCTTACAGAATACTCAAGAGGTAACAGGTTACTCGCTACTTTAGTACAGACTATACTCGTTAGGTCATCCTTACAATATTAAGGCTGACCTTACGTAACGTTAAATAAGATCAGAATTTGGAATATTTTTTCAGATAAAAAAGTATTCCAACATTCATGTTACATTCTGGCTTCGCTATTCCCGCACAGAGCAGCATCTCTGTTTTTATCTGAGTGGATCCATTTTTTCTGGTGTAAAATGCGTTCCAAAATTTTTTCTCCTATAAGGTAATGCTAAATGAGATATCCTTTTAAACGCTAAAGTGAAAAATTATTTATTTATGGAATGTTTTGAAAACGCTATATTATATAAACAGATGTATGAATTAAAAAGTTGTGAATTTTAATGAAAATTGGCACATTTTTTTCTCTGAAAATTTGATTCGCGTTTAGTTCAGGTTCTCGTACATTTGGCGAAGACCGCCTTAGTCAAGTACAATCCGATATAACGTAACACAATGTGGTAATAAAACTATTGGTAAAAATAAATTTAAAAAAAATGCTTTTTAAATTCCTGATAGCAAGAATATTTAGTAGAATAAGTTATTATCGAAAAAAACTTATAATTTTAATAAATAATTCAGCATAAATTTGATTGTTATAAAATTTTGAGATCGGGTGCCAGCTCACTAAAAGAAATTACCATCTTGTTTATTAATATATCTGCAGTTAATTATCATACTATAACTATGTCCATTCCATCATTTTACAAGTGTAGCGGGTTCGAGTTGTGGAGCCACTGAAGGCAAGCCGTAAAGATGGGCTGATGCACGTTAAATCTATCGAGGTTCAAAGTCTTCCCGTTGGAATGGTGTAGTAGTAGTTTGGAGAGTGGTCCTTCCAAATGTCGTCCTTGTCACTTGACCACGGTTCAAAACTACGAGGTCCGTCACCAATAGCCCTCGTATTGTTTTACAGTACGAGCATTACTAAAACAATCACTCACTATATTACAGAAGTGCGATCCAATATAAAGTAATATAATGCGATTACAAAAAAATTTAATTATTGGTAAAAAAATAAATTAAAAGAGTTTTTAAAAATTCTAAATGGCATGTTGATTTCGTACACACAATAAAGTATTACCACTCGTAATTTCAATAAATAACCAATGCAAGTTATTAAGTGTTATAAAATTTTAAGTTCTGGAGCCCAATTGCTGAAATAAATTGACCATGTTATTTATTAATATTTGCTCTTAATTATTCCAATATATTACCATGTTCATTCCATCATTTTAGTTTACTTTTAACCCCTTAACTGCCGATTAAAAGTTACTCGATTCGCTCCTCAGTGCCACCGTTTTTCGTATAGGTGTGCGTAAAAGTTTAAAAAGAATACAATTTACGAAAATTAGAGCTTAAGAACAACCCCAAACCAGGGAGATCAATTTGTGTAATGTAAAAAAGGATTCTTTACAAAATCCCAAAGAGGAAAAGGGTTGGAAAATTTTACATTTGAATGTTTCTACTACTGGAAAATCATCCTCATCAGTGATCTATTTCACGCAGCAAAAGTAAACTCCTGGTAAGTATTAATTCCCTCTTACTTCCACTGCTTAATTTCTCAAAGAAATAAGATTATTGAAGGTAGCAGCGATTACTTGTGAGTAATGAATCCTGCTTTTCCCTTGAAACGAATCTCCTGGTGAAAGTTCTCTGCAATGAGAAGATGAGACCCAGTTTGCTTTAAATCTAGTTCATTTTGAGGAATGGCATTTCTTTTGACTTTGATTTATTGGTATCGATTTTCTTTACTACTGAATTTTCTTTTTGCTGGTTACTGGCTATCTCCCTTTTCCATTCCGAAGCTGGCGTTTCATTTATTAGGCCTAGAATTCGAATCAATGCTCAACTCTCACAGTCATTCCTAAGATCATATACCATAGTCAGTATTTAACTTTCATTATAATTCTTTAGAATATTCACCGTAGTCAGTACATAACTTTCACTAGTTGCGCATTCAAGAATTTTCCAGGGAGGGTGTCCAGGGTCGAAAGTCCACCATTCCCGTATCATACTCGACACCACCAAACATATTCTGTAATTTTACCAATTGTCGGAACAAAAAACAGTAAAAAATAAATTATTGAAAAAATAAGTAGCGTTAATTAACAAAATAAACTATTAATAACAAATGCTTAATTAAAATTTACGTAAAATCGAAAAAAAAAGTCAAGGGTCCGGACCCGTCCCCCTCCCCTTGTGTGCGCCACTGACGTCCACTATAATTTTTAAGAACGTATACTGCATTCAGTGTGTAACTTTTACTATAATTCTTAAGAACATATACCGCAGTCAGGATTTGTTTATATTTGACAAGAATTTGAATTAATATTTAACCCCAATTGCCTTCCTAAGAATATATGCAATAGGGGGGATCGAAAATTTTTATTTCAGAATTTCAATATCTACCTATACGGAAAAGATGTCCTCTAGTACATAGATAAAAGGAAAAATAAAATAAAAAATTAATTTTTTTAATGTTAAATACTGCCACACGGGGCATGAAGTTCAGCTAAGCTTTTTTATGGTAAAAAGTAGTTTTTGTTAAAGAAAAAAAAAAAGGTATTTTAGTACTATTTGACATTTATTACGATAAGGGGACACATACCAAATGGAAACAAGAAAAACAGCATGTACATTTAATAGTTTCTTTAGTGCTAAATTTTTAAGAAAACCTACTGTCGAAATGACAGTGCACGATGAAGTGGAAGATGGAAAAAGTTTGGATCGGACTTCTTCGATGGTGCGAGGAGAGAGAGCAGAGGTTATGAAATTTTGCAATGTACATAGTGCTACTCTCTTAGCAACAACATCGTTTTTGATTATTTATATTGTAGAAAAATAGTTTTATTTTGAACCTAAAATCATCTAATCAAAAAATTAAGTCTTATTTCATTTTTTCAAAAATTCAACCCCTTTGTAGACAATATTAAATTTTTAAATTATTTAAACTAATTATCTTCAAACCACTGAACATCTTTTCAGCCATGGTAGATTTCGATTAGTATTAATGCATCCAACTACCCTAAAATCATGATTTTTTTTAAAAAATTGACAAATTTTTGTTACGATTTTATTTTATAGGCCATCTTATTAGCTTCATAAAAATACTAAGTTTTTTATTTTCCATTCTCTTGAACAAAAACTATTAGTGTTTTAGTAAAAGCAGATACCATAACTTTACACAAGATGTCAAACTTTAAAATGCGTTTTACTCGAAATGTGCGTGTGTTTTTTCATAGTTTAAATGGGGACCGCGATTGCTCAAAATTTTTTTAAAATAATTTGTTGGATTTTTTTGTATATGTTCTGTATAACAGTAGAATTGTTTTAACCTTCAGATTTATCAATCACTGTTTTATTACAAAATTTACAGTTCTTAAGGTGAATATAATCACTGTCTTTTTAAGCAATTTTACATAACACCTAAGGTGAAGTGCTCTAGTTTTTGTAAAAATTAAAATATCTCTTATCCTGAAGGTCATTTCAAAAAGGAATAGCAAAGTAATACATCAAAATTGAGAATTTGTTCATTTACTATTTGTCCAGAGTGGGCCTCGTTTATGTAATTTTTTGTCAATTTTTACTCATTTTAGTAGTAATAATTTATTTTTCTCTTTTTAATTTTAGCCGTTTTTTCTTAAAATGTACTAAACAAATCTAAAAATCACAAAAAATCTCCGTATCTCCATTTTTTTTTAAAAAAAGTTGTCGCAAGTAGTCGGATACCTTAATTTTTTTTTCCTCATACAACCGCGATCCTACACACACAGCCATATTTTTTTTAAAAAAAATCTTTTTTAATATAAGTTTAATAAGAAACATATTTTCTTTAATTAAGAGAAGAATTAAATCAATATGTAATATTCATCAAATTTAAAACGGGATTTCAATAGTTAATCTTTTAAACGAAGTGTAGATCTTATTGATCCAAGATGCGAGAGCCAAAAGGTAGAAACTGAAGTAAATACTTCACTAACTTATTCAGTTACTTATTGTTAGCTATTAAACGTTCTTTTATTCCACATTTCCCATGTTTCTACGATAGAAATCGAGGCAAAAAAATACAACTTGTTTAACTAAGAAGAAGGCTTAGCAAAGGATAATACTGTTTATACTGTGTTATAATGATGTTATTTAAAAAAATGTGTCAATTTATTTATTGAATGGAAAGTAAATATAATTCTTTTTTCGTACATTAAAAATTCAATAAACTTTTTTATGAGACATTGAATGAGAAATCTTTGACCATATGAAAAGATTTAACTGGAATTTTTCGTCATTTATTTATTTTTCAAAACTCTATAAAGTAAAACATTATTTTTATAAAGTAACATACATTAAAGAAGGAGCAAAATATGAACACGGGGTGTAAAAATGTTTGAATATTCATTTCTTTTTAATAATCATGACTTTCTACAATGAATTATAAAAAAAATCTTTTTGTGTAAGCAATACATGTCACAATTCTATTAAAAATTGATGTACATAAATATTTCGCATCATTAATATCAAATTTATATATACAACCAATGTTCTCCAGAATTTGAATATAACATTATTGTTCCCAATGCTTATATGACACTATTCTACGAATTCTCATAGCTATATACTGAAACTTTTTTTCCCATTTCACGATGACTGTAGCGAAAGATCAGAATAAAACTTTTTAATACCTTTTATATGTTTTTCCCCACTCTTTTCTTGATACATTCCACAGATTCTTAATTAGGATATGACTAAGTAATTCTTATGTTATTTAAAAAGGAAAATGTATTCAACACTTCATATTAATATTCTGACTGAATCGCTGGAACGGATTAAAAATTGATAATGTATATTTGCACTTTTTTGTGACTACAATCTTTTTTATTAAGTAACAAAAAAACCCTTTCTATTAAGTTATTCCTAATAACGATAAAAAGAGTAAGCCATTAAATACATGAAATTATATTTGTGAATCATTATTTATAATATTCCAGTAGGAATCTCATGATTTAATTGTTGGAAAAGATATGATCACAGTACTTAAAAGACTATAGTAAAGTTTAGCACAAAAGTATTTAATTTTACATTAGCTTACTCTCAGGTTGAAAAACAAGAAACAAAATAGAAACTATTTTGTAGAATTAGTTACTTTTTACACCACAATTATTCTAATTTGGGTTCTTTTCTTTTACATTAGATGGAAAATTTTTTTTAATGAATTTTAAATACTTTACAATTGTAAATATAAATATATATTGTGTATACTTATTAGCATTTAGTATTCGAAATGATAAAGGAAAAAAAATATCACTGAAAACCTTAGGCCACAAATTTTGTATTTGAAAATATTCAGCATTACATTTAAATCTCACAAGAATTTAAATTAACGTCTAAAACAGAAAAAAATACAACACACACACATACATATACATATTTGTTTAGCATTAATGAACAGAAATGTCATGATTTAATCTAAAACTTATTAATCATTTTTAAAATACAATAGTATATCATAAACAAATATTTAATTGAAATCACACATACAAATATGGACATTATCTAAAATGTCGACTATTGTTTCAGAAACTATTGTCTTCCGATATATACGGATAGCTTTATAAGCATAAACGAAAAATAAATCTCACAAAATGCATCTGCGAATGCTCTGCAATAGCTAAGCAGGTGCAATTCTATGTGAGCACAGATAAAAGCAATCTGGAATGGATCAAATAAATTTTCAAATGTGATATTTGAGCTGTTATCATATAAATTTTACTTCTACGTTTTACGTCATTGACGTATCATAAAATCAAATCTAACGTAAATTGTGATTTATGAAAGCAAAATTTGTACATAACGAGTAAAAAGCAAATAAGGTCTGTTATGTATTTAATAGTAAAGTATTATTTAACAGATTCTCTCTTATTCTCTAGTTTGACATGATAGTCAATACAACATATGCACTAACAAATAAAGAATTAAGAGAGAATTTTGATTCAAACGTCTAGGTTTGAATTAAAAGAAAAAGCAACACATTTAACCTTATTTTAAAGAGTCCCAATACTATCAGTTGTGATATTTAATATTAAAATTAACATTACTAAAAATAAATCTTGATTTCATTATTTTGAATGGTTGCTAGCATACTTACAATTTTATGTTGCCTTTTTTGGAGGATAAGTTAAAATTTTCAAAGTATATATAATACATATATAGTTTTATTTATCTCTTACTTGACAGACAGAAATAATTTGGAATCCCAAAGATAAAGGAAACAAACAGAAATTAAAAATATAAATGCTGATTATAAATATATAAATGCTGATTTCTTATGAACAATGCTGACTTAGGACAGATTTAAATACATAAATGTGGGATTTAACTAGCTTTGTGGCTAGCTAACCTTCCTCCTTTCTGTTTATAATACTAAGCAAAACACACACACACATATTTAATAAAATAAATATAAAAATAATGAATTATCCAACAAAATAAAGAATGGAAAAATTATAGAATTGAAAACCGAGAACAACAAATCAAAATATAAGTAATATATAAAAAAGTAAAGTGACAAACTGGAAAACTATTATGTTTTCTAAGGTTGTCATCGACTTAGGGCGGTGATGTAGGTTTAAGCTAACTTTATGGGATCCCAACCTTCCCCTTCAGTATATATTTTTGAGATACATTAATTTCTTCACAATTTCCGATCCAGAACATGTGAATGACTTTCTAGAAAATGAATAGTTTCTTATAAAATGTGGAAATAAGTTTTTAGGCAATTAATAATAGTTTTTTGAAGCTAGTACAAATGTAAAAGAAACTCTGAAAGGTTATTTAAGAAAGTTTTCACTTACTGTGTGGTATTCAATATCGTTGAGCTTTTTATTTAAAATATTTACGAGGGAACAAATATATCATAAGTAAAAAACTAACATTTAAAGTATTCTTCATTGATAAGCATGGAAATTTGAAATCAAGCTGGAAATACATTTATTTTCAACTACATAAATATATGGACCAATGCAACTTTAATCCTATTTATAAGTTACACAATACAAAATTAATTATAATTTTTCCCTTTCAAGTTAACAATACACATAAACTAATCTTAGGTTGACTGAAGGGAACCTTCAGTCATCTGTAAGTCAATTCGTTATTCACTTAACTATTACGTCAGTGATTTCCTTAAAAGGATTTGAAATAATTTACGTAATAAGAGAACGATTGATGAGGAATGAGAGTAAATACAAATCTTTAAAACAGCAATGATTATAATACAAGTTAAAATGTCAAAGATCTACAGACGGAAGCCCTCTTCTTCTTTCTGTTGTTGACAATCAATACAAGGTCGAGGGGGGACCTCCAGGGGAAGGGGGAAGACTTTCCTTTTTTAATGAGCAAGTTAATGATGCGTCTAGAAGCAAAATGAAAAATGGACATTTAACCTCTACGATGGCTTGCGTCACTGAATTTCACAGACGAAATAGCAATTAGTTTCTAAAAAGGCGATATTAGGTAACAAGTTCAGTGTAGAAAATGGTTTTTTGGTGATATTATGATAATTTTACGTTCGTGAAAATTTCCTGCAAATAAATTCAAATACTTCCGAATTAGCCATTATTTTCAACAAGAAATTAGTAATCAGTGAATCAATGACAAACTGAAATATGAAGTAATATAGCTAAGTATTTTTAAAATTTATGCGTTCAAATTACAACATTATAAGTTTATCTATGTGTGGTTATAATAGAAATTATTTGTTACATTTTCTACAAGGAATTCTCAAAAGAAAAGGTAAATATAAACAAATTAATATGTTTATTAAAAATCAACACTGAAATAAACTCTACTGCATTAACTAAATAAGTAGGGAAATTTTTGCAACTTCTTTATAAATTTAAGGTGTTAACTAAGTTAGAAACTGTGATTCTCTGAAAAAGCGTAAAAATGAATTTTTTTTTTGGGGGGGGGAATTTAAAATAAGTTAAAATACACATATAGTTAGTTAAAATACACATATAAAATTGTTTTTAAATATTATTGTCAGAAAAAATTATTTATATATAAAAACAATTTTTTTGGGGGAAAAAATGACATGTGTGTGTTTTCAAAAATTCTCCTTTAATAAAAAATAGTTCTGTAACAATAATATTTTGCTTATATAGAGCTAATATTTCTCTACAGAGCCTGAACGAAGAGTTTAGAAAAATTTACGTTATTTTCAAAGTTACTATCAATCGAAATAACAACCGGTGTTTTTTTGTTAAAATTTCTTTATTCTGATATATTAAAATTTGAATAAATCCACTTCTCTATTATATATTTCAAAAAGCCTAGTTCAAAATCCTTAGCTATATATAGGCAAACTATCATTATTATAGAAGCATTTTTCATAAAAGGAAACTATTTTGAAAATATGTCGATCTTACCGTCATTTTTTGACAAAAAATTGTATTTAAATAATGCTTTTTTACAATAATATACGTAAAATAACTTTATAAGTATATTATCATTCAACTAACACTAAATACCATAAAAATAATTCATTTTTAAGCTTTTTCAAAAAACCACGGTTCCGATTTTGAAAGTCAGTCACCTTCAGAAAGACGTATGATATTCTTAAGTAAACAACAAGAAATATTTATTCTAAAAAAAAGTTTTTAAGCATCCGAATCGATACAACAGATCTTCAGAAGCGCGACAGTTGTTTTCCGTTGTCTAGCTACAACGCACAAGAGCGAAGAATGTGAAATTCAGTATCGGAAATATAACACCTCAACTTGTCGCCTTGTGAAAAAGGGCACGAATTATGGTTAAATTATGAGCTGTCAACCCTCTGAAGAAAGAACTTATTATATATTTTCGGTGAATAATTAGCGACACGTTTTAACTTACAGAAACATTTGTCTCTTTCAGCCTAACTAAAAGCATTGTATTCCATAGAAACGGCGTAGGAGTTGAGAAGTTCTCGATTTTCAAGGGTTTAATTGACATATTTAGAAGAAAAAGAAACTTCTTTTGGCAACAATATAATATCTGAATGAAATGGAGTATCAAATCTTTGTTATTAACACGTGAACATTATCTTTAACCAGAAAAACATAGACGCTAGTTTTTACATGCACTAAACAAATTACAGTCGGACTTCGATTTAGCGAATTCACCGGAACCAAACATTTCATTCGTTGATTCGGGGTTATTCGTAATATCGGAGTTCAAAAAGAAATACAAATTTTCTGCATTTTCCTTTTGGAAATTCTATAAGCTACTACACAAAAAAATATCCATAGTTAAGAATTGCACACTTTTTATTCAGCAACTAAAAATATTATTAGCGAATTACTCCGCAACACAGTTAAATGGAAATATTAAAATACTGACAAATTGATGTTTGATAGTCTTTTTGATTCCTGGCTCGAAAGAGCTATTTTTCGACCTAGAGCAGGGAAGAAAATACTCATCACTTACATCCTACTGCATGGGGTATGTTTTCAGTTTCCAAACAATGTAAATCATTAGAAAATGTAACAGTTTTGATAGGAGTTTAACAATAAATTTTTGCTTTAGAATCACTATTCATCGGCTCCAAGAGATCAACTATTTCCTCAATTTCAGTAGCACAGGTAGACAGTCCATCATCAAATATAACAAAACCGTTAAAATCATGAATAAATGTCATTTGAAAAGAAAAATCCAATTTTTTTTTCTCTCATCCAAACTATTATAAAAAAATTTCTAATGTTCAACTAATTGGTTAATTCGAGGTTTATTAATTGTTAAATAGGTTTTTTTTTGCCTTTATTTTAATTGGAGTGCGGAGGAAGTGAAAAATTTTTTTAAAAAAGGGTTCGGTAAATCAGTGTCGGACTGTAATAACTTATCCAACATATATTATTGATGCAATCAGTAAATGTTTATGAATCCAAAACATACTCAGATAATACATTAAGATAAAATATTTTCCATATAGTACCGAAGTAGACAAATGTGAATTCTTTGTTTTTAAACTATTGGCTTTACAAAGTTAACCCTTAAAAGCATATTGTTGCCAATTGTCTACATTCCAGTTCCACTTTATTTTTTTCAAAAACATGAGTGTGTGCTTTTCCGAACGCACATTGATAACCAATAGAATCATGTGTGAAAGAAAAAACTTGGTATTATTTTTGGCGGGTAAGTTTTAATTTTTAACATTTGAATGTGGTGGGTGATTAAGTTCAGTGAGTTACTTGGAGAGATAATTTCTATTTTCGAGTTTCCTACAAAGGAGTGATTTATCTAATAGAAAAAACAAATTAATTCTCATCTGCTGTTACTTAGCTATCAATGTGTGTTTGATATTGCATTTGAAAACTTTATTGGATATATGCCAGATTTTTGGAAAATACTGTATGTTGCCAAAAGTCTACATAAAACTTTTTTCAAAATAAATACTTAATATTATTAACTGGATTTATTATTTTTTTTACTTGACCTATGACTACATTCCTGTAAAAAAAAACCGTTAAAGGTAGTTATTACGGAGTATACTAAAAACAGCACGTATAAGTTATACACTGATGCAACATAAAATCTGAGACATTTTTTAAAGTATGGATGTAATTATTAAGCAGTATATACGCCAATCTTCAGTTGTATGTAAATTAATGTATGAAAATAAAAAATGTTATTGCTACTTCATTAAAAGTGAAGTGAATGAAATTTAACTAAGATATATAAAATCGTTCGCCTGCGAAAGAATTCTTTTTTATACTGAAGCAAAATTTTGCATGCTTGAAAAAAAAAAATGAAAAGAAAATTTTAATCGAAAATAAAACCAATATGAAAGCTTTTATTCTGGTTATGATATACAGCAGCAAAAGAAGAAGGAAGACTTTGTAATTCAATATCCGGAGAGGTATGCGAATAATTGAATCATAAAAAAGACATTGAAATATGACCTGTCAAGTTTTCTAAAGAATGAATTTATTTTCTACTCCTCACAATGGATATTACATATTATTATAAACTAGTTTTTTTATTTATCCAAGAAGAATAATTATGTAATAAATTCATATTATAAGAATCATATATATCAATACATACATTTTCATGCCACTAGATGAAATTATTTTTTATCCCCCCCCTACACTGCTAAAATACTATTGACAAGTTAACATATTATATGCTCTAGTTTTTATTCAGCACACAGTGAACAAATAAAGCAAGTATTGCACCTGATCAAATACTTGCAATATATAATGTTTATATGTAATACTTTTGTCCTTTTAGATAAATCTAGAAATTATTTCTGTCAGACATAAATAAAATCTTTCCAGGAATCTTATAAGTAGTATAATTATAATAAATTTTGAGTCTGATAAAAATTAGAATTTGTATAATGACTTTTACTATAAAAAAGCAATTATCTTTCAATAAAAAAAATTTAAATATTCATAAATTCCTTTAGAAGGAACCATTTTGTTCATTTAGATTCCATAGCATTTATGATGTATGTGAATTGTTTAAAAGGACAGATAGATGATTTGAGATGCACAAATAACGAAGTGTTCAAGATTGCATTGGGTAATTTCAAGGTCAATGATGTAATGTGAAGCAAAACTCCATATATATATATTACATAACTCCATATACATATAAAATATTGAGCATTAATGAACACTGAAATTCAACATCTACAAACATAAGACTTTGAATAAATGTTACATAATTTTAGATCTTTAAAAAAATTTATTACTAAGTATTCATACTGCCTGCCTGAGGAGTACATTCACGTTGAACAATAGCAACTTTTAAATAATTAGACTTGAATTCCCTGCTGCCAACATTATTTTGTAATCTTGTATATCTCTCAAGACAATACAAAACGCTCATTTTTATTATAAATCACAGTAATCGTTCCTATACGTGCTCAATGTACGAAATAACTACAGAGTGTTGCAATACAAATCGTTCTTTTTTATATTGCTTAACATTATACAAAATACAGAAGAATAATTTAAAAGAAGTAATACATGTTTTAATAACGTATAATTATTTCTTTTCCTTTATTATGTGGTTACATAAATTTAAGTGAATAGTAGATGTTTCCACTGAAAGCTATATAAAATGACGTAATACTGAAGTTATAACATTACAAAGTAATTGTGTATAATTAACTGTAAAAATTGTTTTAAACATAACGAGTTAAAACAACATGGTTCTTAGTAAATATAAGATAAAAATGTAAACATCTTTCAACTATATAAAGCATCCTTTTTGTTGTTCTGAAAATGGGATAAAATTATATAATCGTACTAGAACAATTTATCACCTTGTCAAAGAGACCTCATTTCAAGGTTTTCTTAATAAAAAGACAAATTAATACGGGTTATTAATCCGAAATTAAACGCAAGCATTGGAACGATTTTTAAATTTTGAAAGAAAATAAGAATCTGAACACGGTGGCAACTTAATGCCAGCAATTAAGTGATTATGAATATAGGACAGCTCATAAAAGTTTTTAAATACTCTTTTCAGGCAAATTAGTGCAACTTTTAAACAAGTATTTTTACTTATAAAACTTGCTAACATTCTGTTGATGATTGTTCTAGAAAAGTTCACAAATTTATGTCTTGAAACAAGAAAAAGAACAGTGTTAGTGAATTAAACTCTCGTTTGTAATGTAATTATCTCATACATCATAGCTCTTAAAACATGATGTCTTTAGTAAGATTAAAATTAATTTGTTCAAATTTATCTGAATGAAAGCATATATTATGCAAAGCTAAGTAAAAGGGAATTAAAACTCGAAATGGAATTTTCTAAAAGTCTATATGAAACATTATAAAATTTCAAACGTTCCATTAAAAAAGCATTCGCTGAACTTCAAAAATCAAATTTACAAATTTTACTTGATAATTTTTGATGAAGAGAATGGGATAAAATGTTAATTAAAGGTAGTGAATAAATGAAACTAAAGCTGAGGTATTTAGTATTACACTTCATTAAAATAAAGATATTCTGCAGAAGAATGAAATCGATCTAATACTTGTCTACTTTATGTGCTTTTCATATTTAATATTCGAAATAAGATAGTGAATTCTGATAACATTTTCGATTTCTCATGCACACGTTTATTAATAAATAGATATCAAAAACAAAATAACTTAAGATATCTTGGGAGAAATTAATGCACTGTTATTCTTAAAAAGATCAAAATCCATGCCCAAGGCAGTATCCTCACTCACTCATTATCACTTCCCTCAGATAATATTAAAAAATGCTTAACAAATGTACTGTAGCGAAAATATTTGGAAATAAGGTTTTCTTAGGGATAAAAAGTATAACTGTTATTAATATATATGATATAGTAGAGACAAACTAGAATGGGCGTTCACTCAGCTCACAGCAATCAACACTTTCGAAACTTTAAAGCAAGGTCATGGCTTCACAGATATTCCAGATTAAGTCCTTAACATGCAAACGAAACTGTTTTAAAAACTTCAATAAATACATGTGAAGTTTAAAAAAACCCTGGAATAACATAAAAACAGAGGGCCTGAAACACTTAATCAATACAACTCACTCACCTTGGTCTCAACAGTTTATATTGAAAACTTTTCCCTCTTACTCTTTACATCAACTTTTTTTCCATATAATTTTTGGTATAAGACCAAAATATCGGCTTTTTACGATATAGGTAATATCCGTATCTGCTTAGGTAACATTATCACTGATAACTTTAAATCCAAAGGTGAATATTAATTTTGCTGAACAGTAACATACATTCTACAACCATTTCACACAGCATGATACTCCTGGAGTACGAGCCCAATCTAATGGGTAGACATTTTGCACCAAATCTCTATCCCTCTAACTAAAACCCAAAATCTGTGAACGGAAAACTAGTACAGGGTCGTTAATCTGTGCTTCCGTATCAGAAAAAAATACTCAAACTCAACCGCGTAAACAGCTGTTTCCTTTCAATACTTTGTTCGAAGGGGTCGTTGTCCCGTCGTAGAGGGGTTCTCCTTGTCCCCAGGTAGGTACTGGCGATTGCCTTTTGCATTCAAAGACGCTGAGGCACACGGTGCTTCTATTGACTAGGGGTTGTTGTCGCGGGACCCCATTCCGCTCAAATAGGCTCTTTCCCTCTTCAAAAAAGAAATTTTTTTTCTGTGAAAATAGTAGGAAGTACAATGAACGCATTCTTCCTAGGCGCATGCCGGATATTAGAGGCTGCAAGCTGGTAGACCTTAAAAAAATGCAACCTCAGATTAATAAGTTCATGTCCTCGCGTGGCCTGCCGGTCTTCAAAGGGTTGCGTGGATTGCTGCACACTTCGCATTCATTGATGAGCTTTGGAAGAAAAAATAATCGAGGTGTCAATACACTTTTGGTGTCTTTCGCTCACTCATTGTTGGTTTTGTGAAAGTTTGTAGTGACAAAGGGAGTTAGTTCTGTTAGGAAATACACAGTATGTGTATCGGGTAAATAAAAAGTTTGTCGATAAGTTGAACGGATTTTACAAGGATTAAGCTTTGTGGACTAAAAGGTTTTTTCCGACCACTTATCAACGGCTTAAATGTAAGAAATTTGTTACTGATTTCAAGTTATCCCAGATTCTAACAGGACATGGAAATTTTAAGAGCTATTTATCTAGATTTAATTTAAGTGGGAGTGATATTTGTTCTTGTGGTCAGGATGCTGAAACTGTGGAACATGTATTGTAAACTATATTTCTGTAAAAGAGATAATTTTAAAAAGGAGTTGAAACACACGTTTAGGTATTTCCTGGCCACCTGTTTTGTCTTTGTTGGTCAATTGTACTGAAAGCCTAAATGTCTTAAGAAAATTTGTTTACTGTATAGATTTTTAAAGTTTGATTGGTATCTCTCCTTGTTTATATTCGTGTATTTCTACTCTTCCTTTTTATTTTATGTTTTTGTCTTAAATGTTTTTTTCCCCAAATTTGTTTTAAATGATATAATTGTGTTACCACTTACGTCTGTAAGCCTCATGTTATACAATGTGAAGCATGTGGAGTTTTGTAAATAAATTAAAATAAAAAAATAGTTTTAAAAATTACTTTATGCCAAAAATCCATTCAAGTTATTGTTGAAAAGATCACAAAAATGCTTGTAACAAGTGCTTTTCTTAACTATAACCTAACTGAAATAAAACGTTAAAGTATTTTTTAACGAACAATAGTTTTATTAATGATGTGGCCAGATTTAAGTTCAAGTTATCATTATATATAAAACGAGAGTGAATGATATAACACATACACATCAGGTGCGGCCAACAAGTAGATAGCGAAGATTTTTTAGATCACACTGAAGAGACTGCATGATAAAAAAAGGTACATTCTAAAAACCCTATGACAGCAAGTCATCGAGACACATTTAAGCATGGAAAAGGTATCTACTATATTAAAAAGTTGGCCATCCCTGGTACATATTACCATTTGCAAAAAGTTTATTTAAAAATAAATTTGGTAAAATGAAATGAGTTGATGACAAATACTCAATTAATATAGTTTGAATTTTTTTTGAATGCAATATTCTTAAAAAATACTTCGCAAGGTGCTAATTTTAAGGATTATAATACTTATTTTAAAATTGAGACAAATAAACAAAAAAGTTTTCAAATGTTAATTTACCTTTCTCAATCATTTTTTTACTATGGCATGATAATATTATTAAGTCTTTAAGATACTTAGAATAGTAATATAATGATTGCTTCTCATTTTTACATTTGTTTCACAGAATTCTTTTTAATAAGTAATTTTTTAAAAATCAGTACTTAAAAAATTAATAATTTTCGTATATTTTTTTTCCTTGAAAAAATATATAAAGTGGAAATGATATTCTGTTCATTTATAATTGGAAGTTTCCTAATTTCTTCTCACCTACCTAGTTACAAACACAATGTTCAATATTTTGTCCAGAGATGGCGCTGTAAGAGAAACTGTCTTTTTCCTTGCCTCACTCCACATTTCAAACTAGATTTTCGGTATAATTCATGTTGAGAGAATAATTTTATCAAAAACATTTTTTTTAAATTTGAAAAAAGGAAAAAGTTTTTTTAATAAACCTCTATTGAATAAAATTAATTATTCAGCTTTATAAAATATCAATGTTGAATAAGTGATGTGAATATGAATTGTCTGAAAAAACTTTCTGCTAAACAATGCAACATGGAATAAACAAATATATACTGCCGACTGACTCTATTCATATAAATAACTTGTTGCCTTAATAAGAGACATTTCTATTGAGACGTGCCACACACACAATGTTTCTAATTTAAATCCCGATTGTGCATGGGCCATGCATTCCAATATGTACTGTACAATCATTACAACACAACACGCATTGCTCTGTAGGGCCCTATCCAACGGGGCATAATTACCTTTTTGGCAATAACAAATAACCATATTCCTGGGGGCTTGATATTAGAAATGCCGTCGGTTATGTTAATAGGGGGGCCTATCTGGTGCACCAATCGAACTTCGTAACAGGAATCGACCTCCAATTACGTTTGGCGCGCGGAATAAAAGTGATTTAGGTGTAGACATTTTGCAGGGGTTATTACGGGGCGCGCGATGAGTGGCTGAGTTTGAAATTGCCTCATGCCGACGTCATTTATGAGGTATTTCCTGGTCCCGGGTTGCCAGAGGATGGTGGTTCTCGCCAAGAGAGCACTCGATGGCGACGCCAGATGGAAGGAAACTTAATTAAATTACACTAGGAACAATGAAGTGGGATGGCACTTAATAAACGGACAATGTAATCTCGGGTTTTATTTGGCGATTTATTTTGTTTTCGAAAGATTCTCGACTTCCCGTGTTGTAATTAAGGCAGAAGTCTTGGGAAAGTATTAATCTGTTGTTAAAATTATTAGGCTGCTGATTATGGAGAGAAAGCGGGAGTATTGCTCATATATTATGTGGGATTATTTGTATTGTTAGGAAATGATGAGTTATTCTGTTTTTAAAATTGAATGGAATCAACGAAATAAACAAAAAGTATCTAGCCTATTATATAGTTTAAAATGTATAGCATTGAAATAAATGCTAACTCCACATTCAGGTACAAAACGTCGCCATGTGCATTTCACAAAGCATATATAAATTTAAAAATATGCACTTGTCTCCCATCCCAATATTTATTAATATCAAGAGAATATTTGTCATTTTTGTAACACATTAGTTCCTTTTTAAAAAATGTTAAACAATTATTAGTTCAGAAAAAAACACGTTGTACATTTTAAGATAATAGTTATATTTAGTACTTAAAAGTATTCAGCATTAACACTTTTTTCGTGTGCAATAACCATCCGCTTTTTTTTTTATATTATATTAAATAAAACCGTCACAAATTTTTCATACAAATTCAAAGATATAAATGAAATTTTTAACAGAATTGTAACATTGGAGATAAAACCCTCGTTTTTAATAAAAAGTAAATTGAATTAAACAAGCTGTTGAATCAAATGCAAAAAACTTCAACTTTGTAAATAACAATGATGTTATATATATATATAATTCCGAAATAAAAACTGTTAATTAAAATAGCTGAGTATCATGAAAAAAATTCCAGTATTTGTTGCATCTTAATGATTACTTTGACACCACACACAAAAATCCGAAGAACGCCAAATAACCTTGAAATAAAGCCAAATTTACAAGATACCTCACGTTGCCAAACTCCCAAAACTTTACAAGTGTTAAATAAATAAGCAACCCTACAGAATAAAAAGCGCCAAAGAATGGCAACACAGAAACAATATCTTCCCCAGCTAAGATTATCACTCATCCCCAAGAAAGCGCCAACTCTGCCAAAAGCAGGGATGAAGGTCGCCAAGGCAGCGTGCCCATCGCAGACTTCCGTCAGCTTGTCATCAATGGGTGCGACTGCTGGCGAAGTTTCTATTGGTCGGTTCTCATCCTCATCAAAATGCTGTTATCCAAAATTCGGGAGGGGGGTGCGTGCTTGGGATGGAATTAAACTTCCTAGCCGTGGAACAACTGAACGAGTCGATACCACTCGGGGCACTCAAATACACAGTGTATTTCCTATTGTATCGATTGTAAGAGTACGACTGCGCCTGAATGGCATTTGTGTGATGACTGTTAATATTATGCAACCGTTGCCTTTTATCTTTGTGTAGATCTGCATCAATCATTACGAAGTCATAAAAATACTCTGGTGGTTTCCGATCCGAGTGTTGACGGTTCGAGAAAAGAAACATTTGTGCAGAGGGATTGGGAATAGTGTTTGTTATGAAAATGTATGTTAAGTTATTACGCGCTTTTAGATTCGGGTGCACTACATAGCAGTAGAGTTCCATTTTTAAACATGCGAAGAGAGTTAGTCTTTGCAAAAATATATAGAAATCAAAATACTTCAAATGAATACAAAAACCAAAATAAGAAAACACAGAATAAAAAATAATGTTTTTTATTTTGTCTTAATATTTTACATTTTGTAATATTAATGATAAACAAAAATGTTTTTTAAATTATTACAAAAGCAAGATTACATACACATAGTTTATTGTTATTCCTACATGAAAATTTTCTAATGTGTATTTAAATACCCTGTTCCTTGTAGTTTTATATCAAACAAACAAATTAAATTCCCCCCAACTTCCTCAGTTCAATTCAGAAAAAAGTTTTTACAAAATGCTCTGAATAATAAAAAAATAAATTCTTCGATAAATTAAAATTCTCGAATAGAATAAAACATTTTTAATCTTGCAAAAATAAATTACTTTTTGAAATAAAAAAAATTATAAATATACTTAATTTTTTGGCGTGATTATGTATTTGATTTTAACTATTGATTCCATTAAAAGTAAATAAAAATATGTAAAAGTTACAGCTATTTACACATCATTAGGCCAGCATTCATTATCTTCATACTTCTCCTACACAACCTAAAATAAACGCATCGAAAAATATTAGAAGAATGAATTCATGCAAAAAAGAAGTTTAAACTTCTGATCTTATGATTCAATTAGAAAATGCACATAAAATAAAAGTAAACAGTTCTTCATGTACAACCTCTGCAACAATAACTACAAGAACAAAAGTTTGCAATAAATGGGTTTTGATTGATAAATTGATTTTTTTGGGCGCAAGAACCAAGTTTGGCTATTCTGAGCCACACATTCGTTAGTATATTAAAATTTTAAGAATATATACACAGAATAAATATATATATATATAAATATGTATTTTAAAATGTAAGAAGAAAAGTACAAAATTGAGCAAAGTATTTAAAAGTGCATAAATGTAAAATTTTATAGATATCTTTTTTTTTTAAAAAAAATCTAATGGTACAATAAAATCCTTATAAGAAAATTATTATTTCATGTAAAACATCAATTGAGTGTAAAAATGCAAAAAGGTTTGGATGGGGAGTTTCCCCCAACCAAATCAAAGTTAAAAGATTGGTTTTAAAAAAGGTGTTTCTTTTAGATGAATATTTTGGACATTCTATTAAAATGTGTAAAATGGAAAGGTCACATTGACAAAAGTCGCATACTGGAGGACTCTCTCCAAGCAGCAAATGTCTATGCGTTAGACGGGTGTTTCCGATACGAAGTCGAGTCAAGCGAACATCATGTCTTCGTACTGGTACTGCTAGTACGAAGACAATGAGAATATACCCGGTGATATAAAACTTATTAAACAATAAAGGTAACAGAAATAATAATCATCAAAAATTATATTTTTCCAGTTTTATTTCATATTTTAAGCTTAAGATGTAAAATCTAAATTTCCCAGTCAGTGTAAATGGGGACACGTTTAAAGTGATTAAGGCATTTATTTCTATTTATTTTTCTAATTTTCGTGTATGTGCTAATTATTACTGTAATACTATTATAATTAACATCTTTTCAAATACAGTCGGACCTCTAAATAACGAAGTCAATAAAACCCGGAAAAAAGTTCGTTACATAGAAAATTCGTTACATATAGGTTCATCTTTTGATAAACTTTAAAAACCACATTAAAAATTTTAAATTCATAAACACTATATATTAAAAAAAGTAATTATTCACACCTTTTTTTAAAATCAATGTTTATTTTACATATCTTTCCCAATAAAAAAAAGATAGAAAGAAAAGCTGCAAGGAAAACAAGCAAAAAGAATGTCGAAGAAAATATTTTCTAATTTAAAGCAAACAAGTAATATTAAACATACATTATTTTATTACTATAGAACACGGGACAACTCCATTGAGTGAAAAAGGGTATATCGAAGATGTTTCTAGTGAACTGGACAATGAGGGTTAAAAGTGGTACTTCTCGGATAAAACGTCCAGAACTCTATTCCTCTCTCTCTCTCTCGGCGAGTTAGGAGCTAACAAAACCAGCTCAAGTTTTATGACTACCATAAAATGTGTTAAAAGAGAGAATTTGAAATGTTCAGAATTACTTTAAAAATAGGGAGAAAAAAAATTATCACAGAAGAAAAAGTTGGTTATATAGAAAATGCCCTTCGCTATAGAGTGGTTATTTTACGAAGAAAATCGTGAAATGTTCAAGGTTCCAGGAAAAAGTTCGCTATATAGAAAAATTTGCAATATAGAGGTTCGACTGTATATCTATCTATATAAGGCGGGAAGGGGGAGCACTGTTTTTACAATTGCTCCTTTCTTACATATGAGTACGAGCGAAATAAATCAATCTTAACGTATTACGCTCTTAATTACGATTTATAGCGCGCGAGTAATAATTTTACCTACCCCCTTTTTTTAACTTTTGCTGTAGATTAACAAAGGAGAAATGATTTTTATAATTTTTAATCGATGCATAACTCGATAAATCATTACTTGTTTTAAAATAACTCCGAAATATTTATTATCAAAATCATTCAGTTGTAAAATGACATTTGTAATTTCCTTAATATAGGGAAACTTTTGTTACATGTACTATTAGCAATAGGTAAAATAAATAAAATTTCAAAGCATTTGGTACAATAGAAAAAAAACTTTAGCATTTTCTAAATGAAGATAAATCAGTAATTTTTTTTTCTTTCTGAGATCAATCCGTTCAAAGTTTTTATAACTTATCATTTTTTTAAAAAAACTTAGTGCTTTCAAATTTTGTGAGATTGTAAAAAATTATACACGGAATAATTTAGGCTAAAAAACTTTTCTTCGATTTTTGTCAATTGAATCGTACTGTTCCCTTTTGACGCTTAGTAAAAAAAACTTGATCTATGGCAAAAACAGCAACATTCAAATACGATAACCGTGGTTTTTTATGGTTTTCAAAACAGAAATTAGTCATATATATTTAAAGAACGGATTGAATAATAACTACCGTTTTAAAATTATTTTAATGAAAAATGACACTCAAATGAGCTATGGGTGAATACAAAAAACATAATGAACTACCATATCAAATTGACCGCGATGCAACGAAAAACTCTCTAACTAGGTTAAAAATACTAAAGGAACCAATCATAAAAATTGTCTGATAACGTTTCACTAATACATCCCCTACAAACAAGGCCCAAAATATTTTCTTCGACAGAAACACACTGCGACGTTCGAAGCCCCAGATCAGGCTCTATCAGTAGAGGGTAAAAATAAACTCTACTAATTTACCAGTAACATTGCTGTACATAATTAACGCTCGGATGCTGATTGCATTTACAGATAAACGATCGTTAGCTTAGAGGAGGGGGAAAAAAGTAAAGAGGGAAAAACACAAAAATCCAAAACCTACCAAAGCAAAGCGAATCAATTTCCACCTGTTGCACTCCCGTTGCAATAACAATAAAAACGAACAAAACTTTTCTCACACGTGGCCGCAGCAACAAAATATAGATGAGATAAAAAAAAAAAAAAAAAATGGAAGAGAAAGGGCGGAAAGGTAAAAGCTAGAGCGATCAAGAGAGAAACGGACGAAAAGTACCATTGTACATAATAAGCGGCTTCTGCATGACGCACACCACTACGGAGATAAGGGATCCCCAGAAATAAAATAGAAATAATAAAGCAATAAAAAAAAGTAAAAGAAGGAAAAACGGGAAAAATCTAAGCAGTTTCAAGCGAGCTAAGGGGGAAAAGCCACGATAGAATGTTTCCGTGGAAGAATATTACGGCGGACACACATACACTTGACATCTATGCGGAGGCTACTGCAACTTTCATTTTTTATTTTATACCATCAGTTCCTTTTTTTTATTATTCTTTCCTTCTTTGAATCTTTTATTCTTGTCTGGAAAAATCGGGGACGGCGCAAAAATGCAAATGGGAAGCTAGGAAAAAAAAGGTGAGAACGTATATAAAAAAAATTCTTAACTTTTTGGGATTTGTCCAGGGCACGTATTTTGAACAACTTACAGCAGTGTTTAAACTTTCAATGTTTGCGACCCAGTTTTCAATCATAATTTCTATCACCCCCATACAATAACTATATATTGAATTCAATAATGTACTTTGACGCAATAGCGACAATATTACTTTTATTTATAAACCGCACAAATGATTAAAACAAGTATTAAATTTTGTATATTACAAACTAGCAATTATTAAACTTGAACAAGTTTGTTGATAAATTAATTATTAAACACATTGAGCAGTACTAATACATTTTTAAGTATATTATATCAGAATGTATTTTGTTCCTTCAGTAAATAAATTAATCATTATTTAAATGTCTTTATTTTCAACTTTTCGATATGTTCGCTCTCCATCACGCCCCCTAAAAAGAGCGTGCCCCACAGTTTAAGAAACGCTGATTGGCATTTTATTTACATTTGATCCACTGCGATTACGTAATTGAAATTGTTTTTGGCTCAAATCGAATTAAGTACCAAAATACCATTCCTTTACACCTCATAATCTGTAATGAAATTCCAGAAAAATGACACACACACATCAATGTAACATTTCGAAATTAAAGTAAAACACAGGAAAAAAATCCGTACTAACATGGGAAAAACATGCAATACAAATAATACAATAAAGCACACTGCATTCTAACTTTTTTTAATGCAAAATTTTACAAGGATTGTGCAAAATCTTCTGCATTCTATTAAGCAAATTATTTATGCGAACTTAAGTTCAATTAATTACCAATCCTCTCGTTTATAGGGTTTGCAACAAACATTGTAAAGTGTATGATTTGAATATTGAATTATTTTCCAACATGGAATTGTTAATTAAATTCAAATTAAAAAAAATATTAAAGTAATGTGGAATTAGACCTATTCGAAATATCTTTAAAATAAATCCGAAAATATTCCAAATCCTATTTGTTGAATAACTATTGTGGTTTCTAAGTCAAAACAAATGCCCAAAATGTCAAAATATGTATAATTTTAAGAAATATTCCAAACTCGTTATCGACAAGTAATAGTGACGTTTAGTCACAACATAATTTAGCATTTTTCTTCATTAGTACGGAAAAAAAGGTGTGCTTTATTTCCTCGTTTTTATTTTTGATGAATAACAGAATTTTACGTGTGGCATAGCACTTCTTTCAATAAGTACTGTTTATATATAAAGCTCCCCAAAAATTATTTATCGAGATATTCGTAATACATTCTGAATTATTGCTATGCACTTTCTCGTATGACTTAGTACTTACTTTTTTGTTATTTCCTAATAAGGCTTATAAAGAGACTTAATATTAATAACACAGTAGAAGTCAAATCGGATATCTCAGTATCGCAACAAAAACGTCTAAATAACTATTGTAAACGTAAAGCCTCTTACTTGAGAAAATATTTTAAAAAAAAGTAAGCGTTAATGTAAACCATTGTTACATTATTTTGGCATAATCTTTTTTTAATTTGAATAATATTTACCGATTACTTAAAAAAATTAATACAAGTACTCCACACATGCTTGATCTTTTGTAGGGGAAACCTGTGTACCTAGGGCCACTTTTTTTTCAATGCACAAAAACAGAGCCACTGGCCTCTTTAAAAATGTTAAACTGATATGCATTCATCATTATACTAACTACCATCCAATTGGAGGAGTTAATATCAGTACTTAATAATAAATTCTGTGAAATAAAAGGTTGTGTAAAAAATTCACAAATAGCCCTAGGTACAATGATATCATTGTACCAGGGCCAGCAGCTGCTGTACCTAGAGCCTTTCTTTGGAAGTTAGGTTTCACTCTGTAATCAATAGAAAACAAACATACACATATGAATTTAATAAAAGAAACAATATCAGCTAATATATTGATTTATCATGTAACTATTTAATTTGCGATGTGCCAAATTATTAATGAATTAGATATATTTTCATTCAACATTATAGTTTAAAAAACTGGTTCCAAAATTGAGCTAGCTGCATACATTATCACTCTGAAGCACCAACAGATAATGGTTTGGGCAATTTGAACACAATATTACTGTTGTCAATTTCATAAGTTCCTTCTTTATCATAAAGGAACTAATTTTAACATGCAATATTCTTCAGAAATTTAACACTACAGTGTTCTTCTTTAACATCTATTATTTCAGCCACATAAAAATGTTCAGTTTTTTTTGCTTTGTATTTTTGTTAAACAAAGGTCCAACTTTTCAATAGTATCCCTAGGTACATGATGACCCTAGGTACACAGTTTTCCCCAATACAAGCAAGTTATACTTATCAAAAACTATGATTAGAGATTATAAGCAAAAGGATTTCTAGATTAAATGCAAAGAGCTAAATTATTTGCATCTTTAAAGAAAAGATCTTAATTTCAAAAAAGTCTACCAAAATATGACTTTTTTACAGTAAATAATTGAACATGCATAGCTATTATATATATTTTTCAAAACATATTTATATTTATTTTATTTTTTTCTGAATAAACCGAACATTAATTCACAAAATAAATTTAAAACTCCTGCGTTAAATATTTAACTATCCACAAAATTATGTTGTTTGCATTTATTTTCTTTCCAAAAATAAACAATCTCACTTCGGAAATTAAAATTTTTCGAAAGAACTATGCCAGTTAAATAAGCATTGGTGTGGAATAATAATAATATTACGGAGTCAAATGATACTTAAAATGAACGAGAAAATCGAATGTCATCAACAAAAATGGTAAAAATATTTTTGGTCAAAATCAAGGAAAAACAGAAAAGATCATAAACATCAAACTCCATTATTTTGAGAGTCTGCTAAGACATGTCATAAAAAATGAGCTTAGAAACTGCTTTGAACTTTCACAAATTAATTTCACTTACATTTCAAAAGAAATTTTTGAAAGCATGGAGAAAACGCAACTTGGAACGAACTATAAAATTTGGTATGTAAGAAAAGCACGATACCATACCTTATTTTGGAATTTTTCAACAAGTATTCGACGACAAAAACGTAGATCAGGTTAAACACAGTCATTTCTGGAAATGGAGTAAAAATGATTTTTAGGGAATTGTGAAAAATAAAACATGTTATATATAATGAAATCTATCTTCAATAAGATCCATCTTTTTTAAATTTACGTTAATTAAATACAAGTATAAAATTAATTATTAAAGCAAACTTCAAACGTTCTTGAACATCAAATGAATGCTTGAACTATTGCTCAACAAAATTTAATGAATAACATAATTCTTTTTTTTTAAAAAAATATTTTATTAATACTTCACTTAAAATTTCCGCATATTTAAAAAACATAATAGGAAAAATATGAAACATTTTGAAATGTCAGACATGAAAACATCAACAGCAGTACTCTAAAAATAATTAAAGACGATAATTTCGTGATTTTCCGATTATTCTTCCTAAGATAAGATTAACAATATTTCAATTATTCTTAATGTAGTAAATATGTAATTTTACTGTACCATTTAATTTATGTGTTACAGTCAAACTTAAATCAAAATAAAAAAATTTAAAGGAAAAGTATTCACACAGTATAAGCGAAATTAATAAATATCAAATTCTATGTTAGTAATTCTACGATGAAATCGTCTGCAATGCAATATACACAACGAAAACAAAATTAATCGATACAATCGAAAAAAAATTAGTCTTTTGTAAAATACCCAAATCATCAGCTAAAATACAGCGGCATCAAGCAAAGCCAGTTACTTTTCGTGGTTTAAACAGAACAAAAGAAAATTTGAAAAATCAGCATGAAATATTATTTCTTTTAAGGTTTCAATCCTAAATCAATTAAGAAATACGTCATTGTTTTCTAAGGATTCTTTACTGAATCCTTAGCAATTCGTAACGCAGTTAATTTAGCTGTTTAAAGTAATAAAACAGGGATTAAATTTTCAGAAGCAGTTGTCTCCAGTAAGTTGTTCATTTTATAAATAAACCAATGCCATTGCAATACATCATAAATAACTTTATACATTTTACATTTAAAGAAAAGACGGAAATATATATCAGCGATTGCATACGATTGAAACACAATTAATAATACTAATAAAAGAGCTTGTTAACATAAAACATCGGCCAGACAAGACAACTAAACTATAAAATGCGTAGTAAAACTGGCAGATCTAACCGAGTCTCAAAATAAAACAATTTTTATATGTAAAACTGAATGTGTTTTTACTCGTAATATATACAAATTCACATGGCAGAACGGGATACCTCTACATTTTTTGATATTCTCAACATGCAATATGAAGCACATTAAACATTACATTAGAAAACCTGAAATTCAACTGTTTATTTTCGACAATATAAAGCAATGGAGAATATCAGCATCTGTTTTCAATAGTAACCTATCTCTCACCTTTTTTTAAAGTCATGATTGTAATTCCCCCCTCCCTTCCCATTTGTAATCCATTTTTTCAAACATAAGGATATAAAGAACAATGAATAAGATTTTACCATTACAAACTTAAGATTCATACTTGCATTTGTTAAGAATAATGCTATACGTATAGTATGATGCACAGTAATACACACGAAACTCCTTTCTGATTCTTAAATTGAGATTCTTAATATAATATAGGTAACAGGTATTTCGAACAGAAAGTAAAATAAAAATATTTTTTTAAAATTGAATTTATTAAAGATAGAACAAAAAATTGTTACAAGAACCTTACTTTTGATATTGAATACAAAAGAATTACATAACGAATAGTTTATCATTGAGTAAACTGCAAACACAAGTTCAAGACTTACGTTTACATATTTTTATTTCTAAACGTTTTAAAAATACCAATAAGTGCTTTTATGTATTTATAAATCATGTTTTCGAAATACTAATTACACACTCTACAGTGAAACATAATTGATTATTCTTATTACTTATTATTTTTATCGCTTTGCAAATGCAATGATTTTATAACATGAAATTAATCAAAACAAATAAAACTCTTACTATCATTTAATTAGATTTCGTAATTGTTAGATTAATTGTTACAAACAGCTTAGATTTTGTTCAGATTTTTCAAAATTTTTGACAGTAATATTAAATTTGAAGACTATTTAATTAATCTTTTCATCTGCTGAGAATAACATATAAATTGTCAAATTCGAAATTAAATGTTGGTAAAGGAAATTACGAAGATTGAGTTAATGCTTCTAAATTAATAAGATACTTAAAATTTCATTTTCTATTTTCAAACATTTAACTATACTTAAAAAAATCAACTTTTTTTGATAAACATTTTTCAGTTTCTGCCAATTAATTCTCTTATACCAGCGTAGACAGCAACGATACCAATTTCAACGAGTATTTTATATTTAAAGGAGAAGTTATGAATTCTATTCCAAAACATTACCATATTAAAACGTTATTCAATGCTAGGTCAACAACAATGTAGTTTGTTAGTCTTTCCTCGATCTACATACTAATAGATTTATTTTTATACTATCCCATTTCCTCATACTTCCAGAAGATGTAGTCGTATCAAGTATAGTATATAAAGAACGTATATATTCCATGGTAATTCCTTTGCATCTTTCCCTTTTTCGTATTGACTAAAAATCATGGCAAATAATTTATAACTAGCCTTTGTCCAAAGTAAAACAAAACCATTTTTAAACCAAAAGACAGTTTCACAGTATTATGAGACATGATCCGTATATCATCATGATAATAAACAAGACCCATAAGAATACTTAAAAAAATCGTAATATACTTCACACACGTATAAAAAAACACCCTTCTGAATTTTATTTATGTACCAATACAATATGCATTATAAATTAGAAAATGGTTTAATGAGCAATTACAAAAATTCACTTTTTCGGAAGATCTGACACTACTAAACTTTAACATAGCTGGTACTGAAGTTTTATAAACTATGGTCGAAAAAAATCATTCGTACCAATTACCTCATCATGTGATTTGATGGTAAGCAAATAATATAAGATACATAGAAAATTTTTTTGATTACTTGATACATAATATTTATCTGTATGCACACAACAAAAATACCTTAAGACATTTCCTACATCGGAATGAAGGCAGAACAAATAGCCAAGCCATGATTGAAACAGTTATTTAGTTCCAAAGCTGGAAATTCTAGTTGAATCATAACCACTTCATTCTATGCTTATGAGTGCTTTAAGTTTCGAGCTTAGTTTCACTACCATTAATAGTATTTTTATAAATAATATTAAATACAGCATTAAAAAAATCAGAAACTTTTTCTATATACCTTATTGAATATAAGTTTACATAAAAGAAGAGGTCTGAATACAACTGCTAGCTACAATTTGTTAACAGTTAGTCATACATAGAAAAAAATATATGTATGCTAAATATAATACAAAACTGAAAAAATTCCAAGGATAGGAAAATGAATCAGTTACAAGGAAAATAAAACTTAAACCATTGCAGTATGCCATGGAAAGAAAAAACTGATTTCGTAATATTGAAAAATGTATGCCAGCTCGTTACACGGGATGTTGAAAGTAAGTAGAACAATTAAATTTTCACCGAGAATAAGAAAGGCAGCAAGAGACATTCAGAATTGGTATCTCTTAGCAAATTACTAACGTAAGTGTATAAAAATTAATTCGTACTTTCATATATTGTATCTTTATACCCCTTTCGGCAAAACAACAACAACAAAAAAATCATGTCTTGTTATTTCTCTATCACGATAAGACCAATATTACTAATATTATTACAATAACAAAAATAAAGGTTTGTGAAATGTTTGTCAACTATTTATAAGTTATACCTGCAAAGATTTAAGGGGAAAAAAAGGATCGATTTACCGTGAAATCCGGTGTATTAACGCGCACTTTAAACACAAAAAATAAGATTGAAATTCAAAGGTGCGCGTTATACGCCGAGTATGAAAATAAGAGCTCTAAAAATAAGAAAAAGAGATGAACACACAAAAAAAGTTTGACTTCTACATATATTGACATGTTCATTTGAAAGAAATGACGTTTCTTTTGAGTTGTAATTATAGAAATATACTAATTTTTCTTAAGCTTTTGGGATAATACCTTCAAAAAACGGTTTCAAAATATAACAGCATTGCATGCGCACATTTCAGGATTCTTTGTAAAAAGTAGGTGCGCGTTATACGGCGAATATACTTAAAAATAAAAAAATGCAGCTTGAAAGTATAGGTGCACGTTACGCGCCGGTTTGTATGGTAATTTGATTTTAGTTTACGTCGCAATCTGAAGCGACGCGAGGTCTGTTGGTTGGATAAGAAAGGGCATTTACAGCAGATATCAATAAGGGCTAATCTTTTGTGCATTCCAAATAACGTAAAAATTGCGGAATAGACATAATACTTACCTCATTATGAATAAATGTAATGATTATTTGACAAGTTGTACTCATTAACTTGTTTTAGAAGAAACATTTTAACTGTCTTTTGTGAACAAACTGTTATGCAGAAGTTGGAACAATAAATCTTAATATCTTTTCCGTGTACAACTAACAATCATAGCAGAAAATACATCCCAATACAGGGATGGCGAACCATTGGCACGCGTGCCATCAAAACGATCAATCGCGATTGATTCTTCAAACAAGGAATTTTCAGTGAGATTTTCTCTCAGTTCAAAGAATTATCAGAAACGCCCCAGTTTATTATGTATCCTGATGTGACATCATTTGATAAACTGAACTTGCCCCAATTCGATTGGTTGGAAATTGAAGAATTTGAAGTGCAACTTATTGATTTCTAGTCTAGTTCAATTTGGATTCAAAAATTAATTGAAACAAGGAAAAGTTAGAACTGAGTGAAACAGAAAGATTAACATGCAATATAAGTAAAAAGGACAGTAACAAAATTTTGGAAACATTAAATTCGATTCCAGATACGTCTAACTGTTGGAAGAAGCAGGCTCAAGCTATTTTAACCATATTTTCAACGACCTATGCCTACGAGTCATTATTATCAGAGATGAATAACATTAAAGACTCGCTTAGAAACCCCATTTGACAGATGACTTCAATTCAGCATGCATTCTGCTAAAAGTAAAACCTTACCAAATCCTAAAATAATTTATTTGTTACAGAAATCGCACTAATGCTACTTTATATAATTTGAATTATACGTTTTTAACTAATACATTTACTACTATAAAATACAAAATGAGTTTTTCTGTAGTAGATGAAGAGTTTTGTGTTGTGTTAGTATTTAGTTTAAATATTTTCCGAATAATAACAAGTCAAATTTATTTGACGGCACGTTTCTACCTCATTAAGCATCTTTTTTCAGAAAAAATGGCACGTTGATTCATAAAGGTTCGCCACCCCTGTCCTAATAGATACATTTTTCGATATCAATGAGTGATATTTTTATTTTTTAAAACCGTCAGCATTTACAATTGGTTCTACAATGTCAAGCATATCTTTTAACAAAATGGCTGATGACACCTCTGCATCTCCACGAGAACAGTTTTCGAATTTTTTGCATAAAAAATGATTTTGCACAGTGAAAGAAAAAAAAATCTAGTCAGTTTTTACAGCTGTATGTGCATTAATTTATCGGCATACTGGCAATCGAAATAAACAGAACACGAAATACTATGTTTTTATAACAAGTTATTTTATAAGACATTTTTTCTAATAACAATTCGAATATACTTTTTTTACTCCCCTTCTCTTAAAAAACAAACAAACAAACAAACAAACAACAACAAAAAAATCTTTTTAAAATTAGCTATAGTATCTATACTGTTTTTCTTAGAATGGCAAAATACAAATAGTTTTTATAGGTAGATAACTGAGATATGTATGCCTCTAATTAAGAGATAACGGTTAAACCACAGGGCTTTAAAACATTGTTAAAACAAAGCTGAAACATTTAATAAAAATATTACAGGAAAAATTCTTACAACAATAGTTTTCAATTATATTTATTAATAGAAGTAATGGATTTCCCACGGAGAAAAGACTTTACGTTTTGATTTCAAAAGAAAAGAGTACGTATGTGTTTGAAAACAATAATACATTCAAAAGAGTAATTCTTTTTTTTAAAAAAAGGAGACCTATCAGTAAAATGGAAAGTCTGTGTTTGAATAAACCAGTAAAATATTTTGATTTGGAAGTATGTATCATGACTTAAAAAATGTATTTCCAGATAAAACTTAGTATTTATTGATAATTTCTTATGCAAAGCTACTTTGGCTCAAACGCAGTTACAGAATTATAAAAGCTGCATATTTTCATCATGATATAACGATATTCATATATTCTGAAGAGTTATACATATATATATTTTTTTTGTCAAAGATATGAAATTGACATTTCAAATAATCATTGCATTTTGAGTTTCTTTAAGGTTACAAAGTGAGTTACAAAAGTGCCACAGTTAATCTCTTGATTAAACGTGTTTAAGAAAACGATGCAAACAATAGAAAATACCGATAAGATCAGAATACTCTTTGGAATTCTTGATATATTATATATTCTTGGTACAAACGTCTATAAGCCGTATCCTTATAAAAATTAATAGGAAATGCCCCACCAATTTAAAATTAATTTTATGTACGATCCAATTTTGCACTCGGCGATTGATTTTTAGATATTTCATAATGGTGAGAGTCATTTGAGAACCTCATTCACTAATAACAAAAAAAAGCCGCAGTTCACCAATATGCTTTTTGTTTTACACTTTACCATACTGAGAGAGAGAGATATATCTGTTTTTTGAATTTAAGCCATCTAAAATTAAGACATTTTTTTTTATAATTGAATTTCTTTAGGATTTTGTCAACTTTACGCTTATGCTCACCTTTCAAATTAAATTTCTTAAAAAAATCTCTTAAAATAAAAATTTAAAATTTTGGATTCATTGCAGGGGAGGGAGGGGATATGGTTTGAACTAATACTTACATTATTTAGAACTATGTTAAATTAGAGGCGAACAATAGAGAAGAGACATAATTGTGTACAAAGATCAGATGATGAAATGCTCCCCGAGAACTCACTCGTGTAAATTTTAAAAAGCAATTGAACAACTATTGATGCAAGTTTATCATCGAATCTCTATTAGCTTATCGGTGTGTCCTAGTTAAAGAAATTAATTCAAAATTCAACATTTGAAACAATAGAAAATTCTTATGGTACTATAACTAAATCCTTATAAATGTATTATTCCATACATTAATCTAATTATTAATAAAAATTATTATAAACTTTATACTTGTATCTTTTTTGTAATTCGAACTTCAAATATTTAGTTAAAAATGCAACATTTGAGTGCAATAATTTAAACTCTGCTTTGTAAACGAATATAATGTAAAAGAACTTTTCATAAATTCTTTCAAGGAAAAAAATGATGCTTCAATGATTTCTTAAGAATTTCATAGAATATTATTCCTTGCCGCTATTTCAACTACCAAAATTTATCTTTCATTTAACAGCACCTTAAAATTGTTCTTATTGTAATTTGTATAATGTTTATATAATATATATATATATATATATATATATATATATATATACTATTAATCCTAATAATACCTACAAAGTTGTTTATTTAATGTGTAGCACTTATTTTTTTGCTTACACTGAAAACAAAAGTTCCTTATATATATATAAATATATACATATACACAAAAATATAAACGAAAATATAAAAATAAACGGATAGTTATAAACCTAAGATAACTAAAATTAGAAGGCACAGTAGTATAATGACAAACTCCTAGCCTTAGGAACCAGGATTGCAGGTTTAAACATGTTTTGCGAATATATATATATATATATAAAAAGGAAATTTTATTTTCAGTTTAAGCAAAAAAATAAGTGCTACACATTAAATAAACAACTTTGTAGGTATTATTAGGATTAAGAGTCAGCACCTACATAATAAAAATCATTTGTGAAGATTGTTGAGGTACATTCACAGCATAACGCGCACCGTAAGAACCTGCAGTGTACGTTAGCAATGCAATTATGTTTTAAAGCCATTTGTTGAAGGTTTTTTCCAAGGCTTTTCAAAAAATAGTAATTTTTTGAAAAATAACCCTTTAAGTTAAATAATGTATGACATTTCTTTTAAATAAACAGCATTTCGATGATGTAGAGGTTAATTTTTCTCTATGCTCATCTTTTTTATTTTATTTTTGAAGCTATCATTTTTATACCCGGCGTATAACGCGCACCCCTAAATTTCGAGCTTTTTTTGTGTGTTAAAAGTGCGCGTTATACGCTGGATTTTACGGTACCAAAAAAATACCTGTCAAACTTAACACTTAAAATTACTCAATTTGGCGACTTTCGACTGTATTTATGTTTCAGTCATAATATTTTGTATGTCGTACGCAATTATACATGAGGAAAAAACTGCAGGTAGAAACAAAATTTTAATAAACTATGAGATTACTCTGTAATGTGTTTTAAATATACTTTTTTTTAAAAATCCTCAACATTTAAGATTGAAAATGTGAATTGCGAAATTTCACAGTACGAGATACACTTTGAATCAAAGAAAATCTAACACACATAAGGTAAATCTAAAAAAATAAATAAACAACAATCTGGGAAAATAAAACAATTTATGTATAGGAATATTTAATACCGGCTTTTGAATTTACATACAGCATATAATTTACAATACTAAAGAGAAATATAAAGTTCTGCTACTTTTGATCTCGAAGTTCTTTTTTATTTATTTATTTATTATTATTATTTTGCGTTTGGGAAAAGCGGCCAGTAACAATTACCTTTTTATACAATGTAATGTTACTGTACAGATAACATTTTACCCTCTCTATTTAAGGGGACACAGTACGATTCAATTGAAAAAAAATAGGTCAAATAATCGAATCTAATTTTTCTATAGCCTAAATTATTCTTTATATACTTTTCAATAACCTCACAAAATTTGAAAACTCTAAACTCAAAAAACGCAGAATTATGATAGCTTTCACACGTTCGTTTTTATTCACATCTCTATGACAAATCAAAACTTTAAACTGACTTATCTCAGAAAGATAAAAAATAACTAGTTTGTCTTCATTTAAAATGCTAACGCTTTTTTCTATTGCGCCTGATGCTTTGAATTTTTTTTTTTTACCTATTGTTAAAAGTACATGGAACAAAAGTTGGTATGCAGTTTTGAATTTGCAAATTTTTTAAGGAATTTTCAATAAGGATTCATAAAAAGAAGTTATCGAACATGTTATCGCAAAACCCATACCAACTTTTGCTATGCATAGTTGGACGTACTAGTAAATCAAATTTCATGCGTGTACGTAAAATTTTGTAGGAGTAGCATTTTAAAATGACTTCTTAAGTTTTTTCCTTAAAAAATTAAATGACCTACTTTTTATGAAATTTTGAGCACAAAATCTGTTTTACATAGTATATACACAAATAGGAGGCAACCAAAAATATTTTTGAAAATCCTTAAATTAAATTTTTTTTACTTAAATCATACCATGTCCCCTTAAGAAATAAAATTCCACAAATACTACGGATATTTAAGAAACTTCACAGAACCTACTCTAGATTTCACATTAAATAATAAAAATAGCGCTTTTGCCAAACAGTCAGAAATATATCATCAAAACTGTTCACTATTTTTTGTTTGCCGTAAATCTTTTTCTGGTTAACTTTTTGTAATTGCAACAGATTAGAGATTTTAATCGTGTTAATCACACCCCAGCACAGAAAAGAGGGAGACATCTCTTTGCACAGTGATGGCCCGTGTCTTTTGCCTGAATTAGTAATTCTTCTAACTATGACCTTTTCGAATTATAAAAGGAAGCGTATTAAAAAATTTACTGACTGCAATTTAAAAACTAGTCAAATTCAATAAAATTTCAGGGAAAGTTTTTCTCCTGCTTATTATAATGTCTGTTTTCTATATTCAAAATAAAAATATCTCCTATGACTGTTTCTTAGAAAAATAGATTTTCAAACAAATATAAATTTTATTAAATTAAAGAATTCAATAAAGGCGATTATATTAACTAAAAACTTTAACTTTTTTAGAAGGAATGAAAGCAAGAGAGAAATATTATTAATGCTAAGTTAAAATTTTATTTTTGTTTTAAATTGAAGTTTGATGAAAGAATCAAATGTACATATAGAACCACCCTATTTTCTTGTTTTGTTTCAAAATATTCCCATGTCCCCTGCAAAAAAATTCAATTATAAATAAAATAACCTACTATTTTCCTTTAAATATTAAGAATAAAACTGAACGCACACACAATAAAATCGAAGTGAAACATATATTAAAAAAAATTAATGATTACGTTCACCACCATGATTTTGCAAAAGCTTACAAACAAATTTTTCTCTAATATTTAGCGTCACTTAGATTATAATACACCAAAAATTTTTGTTACGAATATCATTACAATTAATTATTTACGTGCAATATATTGGAAAAAAATGAACTTAGAATTACTTATTTTAAAAACATTCTTTTATGATAAATGTTTCTATATTTTCCTTATATATAGCTAAGACTTCTTCTGAGGGCCTGAACCAGGATTTTTTAAAAAATCACATTATTTTCAGAGTTACTAACAATGGAAATAATTGTCAGTGTTTCTTTATTGTCCACGCCTCAGTTATATATTTCAAAGTTCATAGTTCGGGCTCTGTTCAGAGGTCTGAGCTATATATATAGCCAAAATATTATTATTACGGAAGCATCTTTCATAAAAGGAGAATGAATTAGCTGAAAAAGAAAATGAAAATAGGTACCATAAAATCCGGCGTATAACGCGCACTTTAAACACAAAAAATAAGATCGTTATTTAAGGGTGCGCGTTATACGCAGGGTATAAAATCAATAGCCTTAAAAAAAAGGAAATGAACATAAAAAAAATTTACTTCTACGCATATCGAAATGCTGTTTATTTAAAAGAAATGACAAGCCTTACGAACAAAAAGAGTTGTAGGCTCTAGAAGTACATTACTTTTTTCAAAAGCCTAGGATAATACCTCGAATAAATGGTTTCAAAACACACACACAATAGCATAATATATTAACATTTCAGACTTTTTCGTAAAAAAAAGGGGGTGCGCATTGTACGGCGAATATACCTAAAAATTAAAAAATGCAGCTTTGAAGCATAGGTGCACGTTATATACACCGGATTTTACGATAATTCTATGTTCATTTTTTACCAAAAAAAAAAAAAAAAAAAAAAAGCATTTAAATAATTTTTGTTGTAACAAAAATTCTTAAAACAATCTTATACGTGTATTCTAATGTAAGTGACCCTATATGTTAAAAAAAAAAACCATTCGTTTGTAGTTTTGTCAAAATCACCGTTGCGAACGTAGTTGGATACCTTAAAGAGAGAAATAATTATTTAGCAATTTCAATTATTTTATGAAGTTTGAATACAAAGAACTCGAAAACAACATTACAATAGACTCATCCTAACAATAACTACTTGACGATTGTTTGAAATTCATAGTAATAGTAGAGGTGTGGCCGAAGCACATAGGTAATATGCCAGCGCAGAACAAAAGAATGACAATATTAATTGCATCTAATATACGTGAAAACAGGCATAGTAGGTGAAAGTAAAACAATCAAACAAGCGAAAAGCATGTAGCTTTTGCCTGATGAAGTGGGCATCTAAAAGGAATGTAAAAATTTTATAGCCAAGATTTATTTTTATTTACTTCTATTTAACACATATACTTTCTTCAAGTATTCTTATAAATGAAAATAAATATTCGATTAGAATTAAGAAATGTAAATCATTCCGCCGATATCTGAATCCGAATGATTTTTGTTTTATAAATATTTGTGTATTTCTCAGGTATTGTACAAGAAGGAAATTTTTATACATTTGTCAGCTTTTACAATTAATACTCAACAAAAAGAGGAATCAACTGTTATACAAAATAAAACTTTTAACTTCCTTGTTATAGAATACGGAATTTATGTAAATTTCAAGGGAAAAGGAATTTATAAAAAAGAAATAAAAAAGTATTTACGTCAATAAAGTAAATAATCATAGATAAATAAAATTTCCGTAAAAATTAAGCAATTTAATCATATGTTGAAGTTAACAGAGAAGGAATATGGCAGTGCAATAAAAATCAAGACTTTAAACTTCACCACACGACATAGAATTGAATTTAAAAAATGAGATAAAAGAAAGGAATACATTCACTAAATCAAATATATTTACTTAAATTCTACTTTTTAGCTAAATAATAACAGATAAATAAAATTTTCGTATAAATTAAGCAAAAGAACATACATTTTATACTAAAACTGTGATTATATAACTTTATTTACAGTAGATTTGAGCGGAGAACTGACGTATGATATAAAAGTCGAATCAAGATTCTGTTTGCGTTCCTAACTTCTCTTCCTGTATAAAGTAAAATATGTAAGAAGGAAAAAAAATTGCTTTTCTAGAATATCAACATTTTATTTCCATCAAATCTTCAACCAAATATAAAGTAACTGACAGGCTAGAATGTTTGCCAGAGTACATCAGAAATTCAAACAATTGCTTACAGTACATACATAGCGAAATTTAAATACATAAAACCAAAGTTCGAAGAAAGAAAGAAAATATAACTTCACAGAAACGTATAATATATATATATATATATATATATATAAACAGTACTCTCTCAAAATTTTAAAAGTCAAATGTTAAAAATCATTTGCCAATTTATACATTAAATAAGATAAGGCGAAGGAAAATAGTAATCATTTAAAAGGAAATTCAACTAGCTTAAATATAAGTATTTAAAGTTTCCTTAAAAAATTATTAACAAACTACATTGTATAATACATAATTATTTAATATTAAAGAGAAAAAGAATTAATGTTAAATTCTCAAGGAATAACTTCCTATTTAGCTAATATTTTCTACTCATATTCCGTTTTATTACACCAGAAACATTTGTATATCATATAAAAATAACCCTTAGCAAATACAATGAAATAAAAAATATCAAAATGTGCATCGTTCATTTGCAAAATATTGATAGTAGGGCAAAAATAAGTTTTCTTGGTAAAGTCAAAAGATTACATCAAAATATACTTTTATTGGAAGAATACAATGAAGATATCTGATAAAGATTAGCAATATAATAATTAAACGATTAAAGTATACACTAAGCTATAAGTTAAATTAAACCGAAATATTTTCATCCTATATCACCTACATCAGATTGCTTTCCGTAAAATCCACATTTCAATACTTGGATATTTTTAACAGTAGCAGCAACTTGACATGGAGATACTTATATCAAAAAGTATAGAATTATGGAAAACAAGAAGTGTACTGCCCAGCACATAAATTACTTTTTATGTAAAATTGATGAATGATATTTGAAATGTAATTATAATTGGAAGTTACATTCTTTATATTACATATAAATGCGTTTTACTTATTATGTATTAAAATTTTAAAAAAATCAGATATAAATGATTTTAGAATGCCGTTTTAAAAATTGATACCTAAAATCATAACATTTTGAAAAATTTAAATGAATGCAATAAATCTTAAAAACACGATTATTAGCTTTTCACAAAAATTCCATTTCTTAATATTTTCTCATCTTTCCAATAACAGAAGCACAACAATGGAAATGCCAATGCAATTAATCTCTAACGTTTGATTTGATAAGTAATGATCATTTTTCCCACCACTTAAAATAATAGTATAAAGGTATAAAAATAATATATATATATATATATATATATACACACACACAAATTTTTGAAATACTCTTTCATGTAGTTAAGTTCAAGGCAGAAACAAGAAAACCCAAATAAAAACTTACGATTCAAACCTTGATCTATTTTACATTTAGCAACTATCCGAAAACATATTACATGATAGAATGAGAGATTTATCTGAACATTAATAACAAAATTCACATCATTTTTTAAAATTATTTCTTTTTTTCCCTCTCATTACGTATCGCAAAATATTTAAATAATCTTTATTACAAGAAAAATGCAAAGGTCAACAACTTTAAGCACAAACACTAATTTATATTTTGGCATAAAATGGCCCTTCTAAAGGGAAAAAAATTAACTTAATAATTTTTAAAGTATATATCCAGGCTCATATATATTACTTAAAACAAAATATTAAACTAATTTACTATACATGTAGACATATATTATAACATACATATCTACCTATAACTTTCTCTTAAGTTACAGCTATATGGCACGCATAACTATTAATGTCAAAGAGCTTTCTGGTAGATTCTTAAGGAAGATTACAAATTTATTCAGAATTCCTTCATGTGATGTTAAAGGTAAACTAAACTAACATACGGGAACAAACAATTTTAAAATAAATCACGATGCTTGAATATTCGCATGATAAAAACACATTTATTATATCTTGCCATTCTCAAAAATGCATGTTTTATTTTATAAGCATATGTGTACGTTCTCTAATAACATTCCAAATATTATTCATTTTTCCAATTTTAAGTTTTAAAAAGCGCGTCAATGGATTCACAAATCTTATTTTTTTTTCACTGTTTGCCCTAATGCACTATATATATATATATATATATATATATATATATATAAAGTAATATAAAATATAACTTTTAGATCTCCTTTTACTCGCTTCCTTCAATATTTAGGGAGTAGGGGATTGAAATACGTATAAAAACTTAAAAGTGGAAAAGGAAAGTAGGAATTTAAAAAAAAAAAGTTTGCGAAGCAACATATATTATCTTCAATAATATTGTTTATACATTTTATAACTATAAATAATATTTAAAACTATGTTCTGAAAAAGATTCGGTATCTTATAGTAAAATATATTTAAAAAGAAAATATTTTTTTTCTTGATAAATTGTAAAAGATATGAAGAGTCGCAGCAGTAAACATACGACTACAGGACTCGTATACGAAGATGTCACAAAACATACCAACAACATGATGAATAGACCAACTATATTCCAATTCGGTTATTAAAGCTATCTACAAAATGAATTACTACTTGGGGGAATGGTTTTTCTTTTTAAATTCAAGGGACTATTTAGACGTACCATTCTAGTAGGAAAAAAAGAAAATTAAATACAATGACTGTATCTAATGGAATATCACGTTCGTTACATGTGTGTCGCAGAACTACGAACAAGCATTCATTACTCAAGCTAATTACAGTTGTAAGCGTAGTAAAATATAAACATATAAATGGATAATAAGTCGATTATTGTAAGATGGTAACTTTAATATCATAAGCATATGTCAAGAATGAAATTGCTTCGAACAACATGACAAGTTTGCTATGAATTAGATCGTTCCATTATAAAAATTTACTGCTATTTTTGCAATTTCGCAAAGAATCAAACGGAAAACCGACAGAACTCATTAAATGCCGTAAAATCTGGCGTACAAGGCGCATCGATATGTTCAAGTTGTATTTTTTAATTTTTAGGTTTATTCTCCTAATAACGCGCACTCCCTTTTTTTTATGAAGAAACCTGAAGTGTACGTATGCAATGCTCGTATGTTTTGAAGTCCTTTATCCGAGGCAATATACCAGAATTTTGAAAAAAAAAAACAGCACACCTCTAGAACCACGAATCTTTAAGATTAAAAGTTGTGTCATTTCTTTTAAATAAACATTATTTCGATACATGTATAAGTCTTTTTTTTATTATTTTGGAAGCTATCATTTTTATACCCGGCGTATAACGAACCCCATAAAAATTTTGATCTTATTTTTTGTTTTAAAAATGTGCGTTATCCGCTTGATTAGCGAAAGGAATAACAAGGTTTATTTTTATTATATTTTTTACATTGAAGTAGATAATTCAGAACGGAACAATTGAGTATTGCATTAAGTTTACGATGGTATTATAAACACTAGATAATATACCAAAACATAGCATTATACGATGTACATTAATATTTCTTATTGCATAATATGAAGTAATAATAAAATTTTGAAACTTTAAGCAAGAATAAAAGTTTATAAAAAAATACCGCACTCAATTATATTTTCATCACATAAAAATTATTAAACAAACTACTAAGATTCGGTTTAGTCTTTGTCTTTCCTGATTATCGAAATAAAAAGGTAATGCATTATACCAACTTTTTTATATTTCTCGCCAATTATCCAATGTAATGATAAATTATCCAATATAAAAATTAATGTGTACTGGTATATACGCAAATACGAAAAGTTTGCACAGCCAGACCTTTATTTAACTAAGTCGTTCAATCCCGAAAAAAAAAAAATCGTTATGTGGAAATTTTGTTAAATAGATTCATGTTTCAATATACTTTATATATTCTTGGTTTCAAGAAAAATCTTCCAAAATGGAGGTTCGACTGTATTTCTATGTGTATTAAACAAACTAAACTAATGTTGGCTTGCAGAAGAAAATGGATAAAGAACAGAAATCATTGTTATACACAATCACGCAATTAAATCCAAAGATATTGTATTTCGTTTCTAGCAATCAAAACATCAATTCAAGAGAAAAGGAAAGCATACCTGGCATACAGCACGACTGGAGTGTCGACGAGCAAGTAATAAGATGGGGCAGGGAACCCTCCGAAAGGGAAAGGGGCCTTGCAAAGGAACAGGTTTCCCGTACGGGAGGGTCCCGTCAAGGCCGAAGCGGGGCCAAGTCAGGGATCTTTTTATTTGACTGGAGTTGATGGCTTTTCAACCCCGGCCACCTGCACCACACAAGAAAGGAAGACGGGCACGCGATTCCAAAGACTGCGATTTCTTGCGAAAAGTGAAGTCTAAATGATTCAAATGGTAGTACAGTGTGAAAGGTAATCTCCGATAAAATTATAGGTATGATGTATGGTACTCCGCCCTTTTTGACGTGCCAAGAAGTAAAGATTTTCCACGAATTCAGATATTTAGAAATTTAATAACAGAGCTATATATCTCCTATTTTCTAACATTATTATTAATTTCATGAACTGTAATAGTTTTTCTTATTTCCACTTATGGAGAAAAAATATTAATAAATATAGGTTTAAGATATACGATGTAGGATAATGTCATACATAAATATTTTTTGAAAATTGAAACATTTGTAAATAACAAATATTGTAAACAATAAGCAGACTTTATAAAGTAACATTAAAAAATATCTCACCTTTGAAAACTAAATATAGCAAATTTATAAATATATAACAAGCATTTCTTTTTTATTATTAAAACAGTAGGATTTATAAATTCTCTCAATAACTTACAGATTATAATTACGCTACTAATTATGTTATCAACGACTATCCTCACTATTACAAGAGAGGATATACAATCCCAAGAAACATTTCGAAATAGAAAAATACACCTTCATAATTGATCGTATATTACAAATTTGCAGACATATAGAAAGCATTACATTTTAACAAGTAGATGCTTCAATATTGCTATTTCATTTTTTAATTCATTTATTAAAGATGTAAAATTATATATTTACATAATGCCTTAAAATGTTTAAGTCATTGCAAAATAAAATGATACACATTCTTTAACAATAGAATAGGTAGAATAAAATTGGCTAAGAGTGACGTAGTTTTAAATTAAATTTTAAATGATGACAAAGGTATTTATTTATCAGGAAAAACTTATGAAACCAACTAAAAAAAATAATAATGGAAAAGCAAAACTTTTTCATCACTTATAACTAGCAATTTACTTTGAATTCGTGTATTCATAAACAAAAGGAATGAAAAACGCTGTTACTCTTTTGAATAAATTGCTTCTCTGTTAAAATTTATATATAAACATATATATATATATATATATATATATATATATATATATATATATATATATATATATCATACAAATTTTTAAAAATATAAACAGTTTTCATAAAATTATGGAATTCTTCTCTTCACAAAGGTTTTGAAATAAAACATGCACAATATCATCTATTATTTTTTAAAATCGCATTCTTCAGAAAAAAAAAAAAAAGGAGAATTCTGAAAGGGTAAACTTGAATTATCATATTGGCGCGTACAAACTGGCGTATGCTGCTTGACTTGTGTTAGCGACACATGACGCTTTAGCTAGGTGTGTTCGCAAACGTGTTAGCGCATACAATATTCCAGATATTTCCATAAAACAATTTAAATATAGTTTTTCAAATTATATATATATATATATATATATATATATATATATATATATATATATATATATATAGTTTAGAAATTCTTAAGTATTATTCAGATTCAATAATAATATAAAATCTGTTTTAATCTTTAAGGTATCCGACTACTTGCGGCTTTTTTTTGAAAAAATGGAAATATGGGGATTTTTTTGTGATTTTTAGATTTATTTAGTATATTTTAAGGAAAAAATCTTAAAATTGAAAGCAGAAAAAAATTTATTATTATTAAAATGGGAAAAACTGGTAAAAATGTACAAATAATTACATAAACGGGGCCCGCTCTGTACAAAATTTTTATGAGAAAATTCTCAAATTTTCAATTTTGATGTGTTACTTTATTATTCGTGTTTGAAATGACCTTCAGGATAAGAGATATTTCAATTTTTACAAAACCTAGAGCACTTTATCTTAGTGATTATACGAAATTGCTTAAAAAGAAAGTGATTATATCCACATAAAGGACTGTAAATTTTAAAATAAACTAGCGATTGATAAATCTGAAGATCAAAACACTTCTACTGTTATACATAACATGCACAAAAAATTTCAGCAAATTATTTTCAAAACTTTTTGAGCAATCGCTGTCCCCGTTTGAACTTTTCGCAGAAAACACATTTCGAGTAAAACGCATTTTAAAGTTTGTCATCTTGTGTAAAGTTACGGCATCTGCTTTTACTAAAACACTTGTAATTTTTGTTCTAGTGAATGGAAAATAAAAAACTTGGTATTTTTATTAAGCTTATATGATGGCCTATAAAATAAAATCATAAACAAAATTTGTCAATTTTTAAAAAAAATCATGATTTTAGGGTAGTCGGATACCTTAAGTTAATTTACTTTTTAATTGTATTAGAGGGACAACGCAAGATTAAAAGATGTATAAACAGACAGCAAAAACAAATAAATATTATAATATACCGCCGCATAACGCGCACCTATTTTTAATTGTTAGGTATCTTCACCGCATAACACGCACCCCCTTTTTACGAATAAGCCTGAATTGTACGTGCCCAATGCTCTTATGTTTTGAAGTCATTTATTCGAGGTATTATTCCAAGCTTTAGAAAAACATAGTATGCTTCTAGAACTCTGCAGCCTAAAGTTCACAAGGAATGTCGTTTCTTTTAAGTAAACAGTATTTCGATCTGTGTAGAAGTCTTAATTTTCTTCTATGCACATCTTTTATTTTTAAAGATCTCATTTTCATTCCCGGCGTATAACGCACACACGCAAATTTCAATCTTATTTTTTGTATTAAAAATGGGCGCTGGACGCGAGATTTTACGGTACGTATTTTTATAAAATTTTGAATGTCATGACAATTGAATATTGTTGTGTCATTGACGAATTTAAATGATCGAAAATTTACTGAATATAAATTTTCCACACAAATTTGTATTCAGATTAGCAAGTTCTTCACTTCTATTACTATAGCTATTTTTACAGTCAACAAATTAATATTATACATACATTTTCTTAATCAAAATCTTATTAATAACAAACATTCTTATTAAAATCTTATAAAGAAAAATACATTCTTGTTTTCATTTTAAAATATTAAACGTTTATAAATTCTAAATCTTTTACTTTTTACAGAAAAATGATTTTCCCAAAATAATTTGTTTATTTTATTGCATTTAAAAGATGCAAATTCAAAAATACCTGCCGTACTTTATAAAAGCAGTCTTTACTTACGCTTTCGGAAAATTTGCTAAAATTTTAAAAAATCAAATGCATAAAAGAAACTATAACATAGATTTTCATATAAATAAATTAATTTAAAATTTAATTAAATATCACCGTTTTTAAATTTGATCCGCAAACAATAAGAACATAGCAATTTAACAATAAAAAACACAGCAATCACACAGTAAATTCGTAAAACCAAAATTTTAATTCATTTTTTATGATTTTGATGAAAATTGAATTTATAAAACTATGCAAACAATGGTAAATATTTTAGTTCTGAGAGATTCTAGCAATTTTAATATGTAGAAAAACATGAAGTTTAATCAAAATGTGCCAATTACAACAAGAAATCTAATATCACACTTATTGTGTATTTGCATGAAAGTAATATGGACAAAGATTTGGGCGAAAAAAATTATCAGAAATTTGATTCGTATAGTACTATACAAAAGAAAGGAATTTCTCTCTTCTATCATACATTAAAATTCAAGAATTGTTCGTTGAATGTAGACCGCTCTGAGCTTCATCCCTCGTATTTCAAATTTTGACTTAAATATTGCAATTTATCACAATACAAATTATAATTTTTGCATATGGAATAGCAATAAATCTTTTAAATTTCATTAAAAAAAGGATACATTAATAAATTAAACCGTAATATAGAATAATTTACATAGAAGTAACTTTTTTTAAAGGCCTCACACAAAAAGTATGGAATTTAAAGAAGCAAGATATCTAATAACCTAACTAAATTATAACTAAAAAATTTCAAAGTCATTGATTTCAGTGTATTTTAAAACAAATTCAATGTTTCACCTATATTAAAAAGAAGGGGAAAAAAATGTTAGAATGCGCGTCTGATCATGCCGGGAATATAATATTTCTAATTATTAAGCGAATCACGGAGTCCTTTTGTTAAATAATGGAATTCCTGAGTTAACAAAAACCAGCATTCATAATTTTAATGCAATGAAATATTTTTAAATAAAATCAAGAAAAACATTCAACTTGTAATCAGAATAAAATTTCTTAAAAAAAATGTCTTTACTTTATTTCAGTTATTATTGTTCTAAGATAATTTAATGAATGTGAAGATTAATATATTTTCAATGTTAAATGTGATATCCTTTCAAGGTTTCTACAAAAAATATTGAAAGTTAACAAATTAAGTACAAGAAAAGTACTATTTTTAAACTCCACCAAAAAACACAAAAATGAATATGAGGTCTAGGGCGAAAAAAGAAGTTATATAAAATGTTTTGAAAAGATTAATTAGAATTATTAAGAAGTTATGCAATTTTGAGATATTGTATATATGGGATAATGCTTGAATAAAAGTGGCATCTACATGCGGAAATAAATCTTCACATGGGTCACATATGCACTATTTTAATTCGAAAAGTGGACAGGTAGCACAATTTTATGGTAGCGAAACCAATAGCTTTTCAGTGGCTAAAAAAAAGTAGAGCAGCTCTAAAATATATACTCTCTTTATTTATTATCTATTGATTATTACGAAAATATTATACTCATATGATATATCTTTTCATTTCAAATATATTAAATCAATAATTTTCAATCAATTTTTTTAATCAATTTTCAAATATTTCAAATATATTTCAAATTATATAAAGAAGCATTTTTTAATAAAAATTCTATAAATTTATTAATTAAAATTTGAAAATATTTGAAAAGACAATTTTTCTTTCGTTTGTTTAGAATTTAGAGAAACATTATAACAATTTGCAAAAGAAAGTTAACTTAGCTAGATAAAAAATACTAACTGAAGACACACTCCTAGGAAAAAAAGCATTTTCAACTGAGGAGAAAGTTAGAACTCTGAAAAGTAAACGGCTAACAGCCCATCTAAGATTATATATATATATATGTATATTAATCTGACGATTGATTTTAAAGACATATTATTATTCAAACAGTAAAACGAATTTGGTTATAAAACCATTCAATGAAAAGTAAATGTAATCAATACATTAGGTATATATAACCTTCATTATTCTAAAAATTTTAAAGTTTGCTAGTAAATCACAGACGATGTAGAATTATTTATCAGTACGGATAAAAATTTATTGTATACAACAATTGCGTTTCACATAAAAGAGAACTTTTAACTTCTTCTAATAAAATCGCTAATTGAACAATTGAGCATAAACGATACAATAAAAATTTTTTTTTACATTTACAATATATTACAGGCATAATATAAAGAAAATCTAAGTAATTTAATGATGAATTTTATAAAAATAAAAAAAAAACTAGTAACTGTGCGGACCTGCATACAATTAGCAAAGCAGTGGTACAAATATAATACTCGTGCGTTAGTGTTTTATTTCGCACAGAATAAGGAATGGATACGCATTGCCTCAACGGTTACCCTAAAATCGTTTAAACAGATCTTAGAAAGGAAATAATTACATATGAATATACAAATATGTAAATAATATAATAATTTTAACTCCGAGAAAACATTATTTCTGGAATTATTTAATTTTTACTTCAAGGATAGGAGTTAGCTTTTATTTAAAAATTAAGATACACAGTAAGGATGAGTAAATAAGTACGTAATATGTATTTATTACATCGCAGTAATTTTAATATTACAATTTGTTTTCTCAAAAGCCCTTGCATCATGAAAATTTATGCAGGTAACAATCCATTTTGTTCGTTAATCTTCGGTAAGATACAGCATTCAATTAAAACGGTTGTTTTTTTAAGGTATCCGAACACGTTCAGAGTACTTTTTGACAAAATAACATATTTAAACATATAAAGGCTTTTTTAGGATTCAATACCAATAAATACTAATATTTAATCAACAATATTTAAAATAAATTGCCGGAATTTTATAAAAATCACAATTATATGTGAAATTTTAGCAATATTTTTGTAAAACTTCAAAGCAATTAGAGAAAAACGTAATAAACTTACATTAGTAAAAGAATTACCAAAACAATCTAGAGGCATTTATCTAGAAAATGTACTAAAATTTTAATGTTTTATTAAAATTTGAAACTTTTAGAGATGATTGAGTAAACGTTATAAGAAAAATAACGCCTTTATGAGACCATTATTTAAATAACATGCCCTAACTCAAATAATATTCATACTATAAGAAGTATTTTAGTACATTCTCTAGAAAATAGCATAAATATCATGTGCAAAAAGTTTTATAGAAATACATTTGTAATATTTTGTGTGATCAGACTCGCCATGATAGATTTCGAACAATTTAAATGCCCACTTCTGGTAGATCAAAGACCCACTTCCGGTTTTTCTAACTTAAGGTGTTGACGGTTCCATCGGAGCACCTGATCTCCGAAGAGATCTTAATCTCCTATCAGAACATTTAATAAAATTGATTGTAACTTAGAAGCATAGATTGTTCTAAGAAGCATAGAATCAAAACAAAGTATGTTTTGTAAAGCCAAAATATAGATGTATTAAATAAAATAGAAAACAAAAATATCGGTCTTTTCCGAATTTGGTCATTTTCAACGTGTTCGGATACCTTAATGCAATGAAATGACAGCCGATTAAATAGTTCCTTTTTTTCATTTAGGCAAATAGATTTAAAAATCCGTAAAATCTAATGATACATCACAATCTATTTTAAAAAGCTACTGAGCGGTAAAAACGTAATATAAAAAATAAGAAATAATTATATTATAAGGTAAAAAAAAAACTACCTAGGTAAAATAATTAAAAATTAATAAAAATCCCAGAGTTTACAAAAACGTTTTCATTTTAATATCAAATAGCCTACTTTTACATGTAAATTACAATAAATTATAAAAATCTGTATTCCCTTTCAAACTATTTTTTATTATATATTCCTGATTGCTCATTTATTCATTCTAGATTCAAGCTATTAAAACTATTCTGCATTTTATGAATTTTTTAATAATGATAGTTACTGCCGCTGAATATTTGATAAATTTTGTTATACCTGAAATAAAAAAATCCAAACTTATAATTATTTCTAATCCTTTTCACACTTCATAAACTAGTTTTACAGAAAACATGCCTGACACTTGTTTATTCTCGTAAGAAATTATAATTAAATATTCGTATACTAGGAGAAATAGTAATCTTGCTAAATAATTGTATCGTAAGATGTTATTTTTCAATTTCAACGTCCTTGCTGAATATGCGACAGCAACTTATTATAAGAATTACATTGAATATTTCAATAAATATGAAAAAAGAATTTAATATCATGGAAATGTGTATTAAATTAACACTACTGATGACGGATTAATATTACAATGAATTAATGGTAAATACAAATAAAGAAAATACTTGGGGAATGTTTAACATGGTAAATATTCCTATTTATTGTGTTTAATAAATATTTAATGAAATAAAAATCCAAAATGATGCAGCAGAATTTTTTCCCCAAGACAATGTATTAAAATTATTCCCCTTCCCCAATACGATTAAAAACATTTAGAATCAATAATGAAATTCCTATGTATCTCAATATTTGTTAGAATTCTTAAGCTCATAGACGAAAAAATTAAAAATTATGACGGTGATATATATGGGTTAAAAATATTTGCCAGAACATAAGAAATGAGGAAGTAGCAAAAAGAATACTTTTGAGTTTTTAATTGATTTTTAAAAATTGAACAGGATAAACTGAGATAAAAAGTTACTGATAATCATAAAACTATACAAATTATTCGAAAAAACTGAAGATATTTTCACCTTTCATCAAATCTCGGTACACATTTTGAAGAGCGATGAGGAAATGTCCCCGTTTAAATATAAAATCAAGATATAGCGCATAGAGGCATTTGTTCAATTTCCTTTCAATTTAGAAGTATTTCATGCACATGCACTTTTCCTCTGAACATGCAAAGTTAAAAACCCATTTACCATTACTGTATTGGAAATGAAAAGTTTTATATGGATTTTATGGGGATATTTTATCACATACCGTATTTATTCAAATGTAAGTCGCCATTGATTCTAAGCCGCACCCCAAATTCTGAACAAGTTTTTACGAAAAATGGAAAATAACATAAAATGGTTTTTCGATATTTCCACTTTTAAATATATATACAAGAACCTGAAAGCAATTGCTCTAATTGCTCGAATCCTTTCCCCTTTCGATTCTAAGCCACACCCCGAATTTCAGTAGCATTAACATTAGAAAAAAGTACGGCTTAGATTCGAGTAAATACGGTATATATATCAAATATTTCATATTATTATACATTTAAAGTGGAACATTATTTTAAAACAGACAAAAAATGCTTCAAATAATAAGGAATAATACAAAATATGTAGTCTTCTCAACAGAATAATGAAGTCTCAGAGAATATAATACTAGGAAGGGCGCATTTTTGTATCTTAAAATGTGCTCTACCTTTTGGTAACATATTTTTAGTCCCCCATAATACTTAGACAGCCTTAAATAAATGTGACGATAATTTTAGAAAATATCAAGAAAATTAGTAATAGCTTTTGAACAATAAATACATTATAAAGTAATTCTGAAATTCATCTGCATTTTACATACCATTTATGCTCAAAAATTAATATATACTAAATTTTAAATTCATTTCCCCTTTTTTCTTCTAATTCCTTAAACACTCTTACATTAAATAAATAAACAGTAAAATTACTTACTCTATTCATCTTTAAATTGTTTCACAATGACATTCAACCATTTTTTTTTATTCCAGCAACCTAATAAAGAAAAAAAAATTGATAAAATTCTTCAAAATTAATTTGTTTATTATTTAAGTTAAAAGAACATTTAATTTTGTAATATTTTGCAAATAGAATACGCTTTAAGAAAATGGTACAAAATAAATGAAATAAAAAATCTTACGACAAACAAAATTATCCCCATCTTTTATTTTCATTTCCAAAATATAAATACCTTTAAAATACCGAGCACAAGATTTGTTATCAATGATAAAATTTCTTCAGTTCTGTACATAAAAAATGTATATATTATTCGCAAACGTATTGCTTTAAAAGAAATGTGAAAATACATCAATGTATGTATTGCATTAAGTATGTTTAAAACACAAATGAAACAATGGAAAAAAATATCTCTCTATTTATAAATACGTTCAGTTCATATGCGAATTTTAGTAACGTAAAAAAATCCCTCTCCGAAAACAATAGGAATTATCTTTTCATAAAATAAACCAGTAGCGCACACAGGAATTTTTCAAGGGGGTCCGGGGTCGAAAGTTCACCATTCTTGTATCATGCTTCTTTTGATTTTGTCGATTTTCGGGAACAAAAAACAGTAAAAAACTAATTATTGAATAAATAATTAGCATTAATTAATAAAATTAAACATTAATAACAAATACTTAATTAAATTTCACGCACTATATACTTAGAATTATAATCAATCGAAAAAAAATCAAGGGCTTGGGGGGTACGGAACCCACTCTTGTTTGCGCCACTGGAAGAAACTTTATTTTTGAACGCGCCGGCAAATATTACATTCTTATATAAACTTCATTTGCAAATTTATTCTATTATCACTTCGGAATTAAACAACTTCATTATATGTTATTTAGAACAACGACAAATAAAAACAAATAGAACGATTACTTTATTGATTTATTATAAAGCTTAATAGAATACGTAAACTCAAAACCTACACACATATACCAGAATTCAAGTATATCTCTCAATAAATTTTTGTAATGCAGATGTTACCAAATCCCACTAGTTTCGCTAACACGAATAAAATTGGAATAGGTAAAAAACCAAATTTATCCACTGAAAAATCTGATGAATTTAGAATAACTTTAAATCGCATTTAAGCTATAATTCTCATTGGAAAAAAAAATGATTAAAAAAAATTTGAAAGATATCTGGCTGCAATACAAGAAACTGATATGGTTGCTATATAGGAAACTGAGTCACATCCTAAATTCGTTGCAGCATATGATATAATTTCTAAATATAGAGGGACATACATACATAAAAAAAACCTCAAGGCAAATTATCTCTAACTGTTTCTCACAAATTATAAGAGTTATCTGACCACTGGGGAGAGTGATATATGATTTGACCTTTCTCTCTTTTCATTCTCACGCTGTCAAACAAGGAAAAGCTTCAACACCACATGGCCAGGATCATAAATTTTTTTTCGAAGACATCCCACAGTTCCTGTCACTGACCACACCACACTTCCGTATCGGGTTTCAAACAACGCCCTCGGAGCAACATACACTTACACACATGAGTAAGGGGTCTTCGGCAGTCCCATAGAGAACTCTTTACAATTTAGCAGACTTGTATAGACAAACACAACAGAATTTCTAGGATATTGCTCAGTTATAATATTGATACACGAAATGTTATACTTCGATTACTTTTGTAATCTGAGCGCTCTGCGAAAAATATGAATTAATAACGTGAAGTGTAATACAGTGTGTTAAGATGATCCTTTGTTAAGTTTAATGACACGTTAAATGCAGTTGTGTTTACTTTTTGTGACACTTACTTAGAAAATTGGGAAATATTAACATCAACAATAAAGGTAATTGCTCAAATAACTTTGAATGAAAATTACGAAAACGCAACATATAGCCAACATAAAATTAAAGGTTCCTAAACAATAATTTCTCTTGCAGAAGTTTTGGTCTATCAATGCAGATTTAGTGTTAGGTTGCACAAATTATCATGATAGAAATGATGTTCAGTTTAAAATGTTTCCTCAAGGTTCCTAATACCAATTGTATGTTCTCAAAATATATGTATACATTGCATCTTACTAAATCCTACTAAAATACGTATTTAATTAAACATATATATAGCTACTTAAACAATGTAACTATAACTCATAAATCGTAACAAGTGAATGTCTTTAAAAAATATTTTATTCGCAACACGTTACTGCATAGAAAACAAAATCTCATCTATGAAACAATATAAAGTATCAAAGGTTTCTCTGAAGCATTTTAAATCATATGTATACGAACTCTATAAAGTTGTTTCGTTCTAACCTTCATAACCAAATTTTACCAACAGAAAGATATTAAAAAAAAAAAAAAACCCATTATAAACTCAAGCAAGTTTGTGAACTCGTAAGGTTTTAAAAGAATTAAATTAAATAATTTAGTGTATCCTTGATTAATAATAATCCGTATTAAAAGAAAGTTTTCTCCAATTTTGTTTAATAAAATATCACAGTAGAATCATTGAAATTGGAGCTGAGCGGGTCCGATCAACCTTAAACTATGAAATTACTTAGAAACAGTGGCGCACACAAGGGGGGTCAAGCCCTTGATTTATTTCCGATTGATTATAATGATTATATAGCACGTAAAATTTAATTAAGTATTTGTTATTAATGATTAATTTTATTAATGAATGCTAATTATTTATTCAATAATTAGTTTTTTACTGCGTTTTGCTCCCGAAAATCGACAAAATCAAAAGGAGCATGATACAAGAATGGTGAACTTTCGACCCCGGACCCCCCCCCTTGAAAAATTCCTTTGTGCGCTACTGCTTAGAAATATTTAAATAAACAGAAGTTAATCAAAATATTATAAAAAAGCGAACGGAATAGAAAACGGTTTAATCTAGCGATACTCAGCCTGTGGTCCACCGGGCCTTTTTAAGTGGCCCAGTCATGACCCATTGCTCTGAGAAATTCACTTATTTAAGAACATTGTGTTAAAAATTTGGTGGGACATTCTTTGATCAAAAATATCAATTTTGCTGTCGGTGTCGTATAGGCACGAATTGATATTCTTTTTCAATTTGGAACGGTTGCGGTTAGTGATAACAGACAACAGTGGAGTAGGGACAAGTTTATGAGAGTGGAACTAATTTTTAACTATCCTCCATATCATGCAAGCGAAAAATATTCGAAGAAAATATATCCTTTCAAGACGATTTTGAGGTTGACTATATTGTAGTGAAAATCAAACATGGATCCGTAATTGTTTGCTTTGTATTTAAAAAATACCAGAAAAGAGGAATCATTCAACGACCCTTTTCCTCCAAGATCTCTTTCAAAAGGTGATAAATAGGCTTTCTTGAATAATCTTTGCAACAGCAACAAAATGTTTTGTCAGTGGTAATATCACAGCGGTAACAAAGACATGTTATACAGTTTGTTACATTATTGGTAATCATATGAAACAGTTAACTGGTGCAGAAATTGTGAAGGAGTGTTTCTTAAATACTTCTAATTTAGTGTTAGTATATATATATATATAAAATATAAAAAATAATTTAAAAAAACCAAAACAGTTATTATAATATTTTGATCAATATTTTCCACATTTCAAATTTCCAATGTTATCTTGATCTTAAAGCATTCCCCCTCCCCCCATTTATCCTCATGTTGTGGCCCGCGTGAAACAGCTGGCATATGTATGCGGCCCAGCAGAAAAAAAAGCTTGAGTACTCCATCGATACTAAAATGGTGACGAAAGGGTATTCTATAAAGCTGCTTCAAGACCTAAGACTTTTTGAACTATAATTTCACAAGTTTGGATTTATGAGAAACTCGAAATATATAAGATTTGTGGTATTTTTAACATGGACGCTTCTTTTTTTATCAGATTTTAAATATCAATAATATTTGAAGTAAAAACTAATAAGCCTAATATATTGCCTAATATATTCTAGTGACAATTATCTCAGAAGTTTTAACTACTTGTGGTTATGATATTCACTTCTGAGTAAGATGTTGTAGGAAGAATCTTATCAAAGGTGTTATGTAACACGTGCGAAGATTAATATAACATTTCGCAAAATGAAATTGGATAACATTTTCCTTGAAAATCAAGTAAGAAAATGTAATTTACCCCGTAATCAGCGGTCTTAATGTACACTCTCACATCACGGGAAGTGAGGGGCAAAATTCTATGGGGGCCCAAACCTGACTTTGGAAAATGTTCCTAATATTCTCTGTTACGCCACTGCCCGTAATCATGACATAAATAACTATACATATATTCATATGACTAAGGATTACACGATCACGGGTCTTAAAACAAATATACTACATGTTAAAAATTGAAATTACTACATTTTAATCAAATATAATTACAGGTGCTTATCTAAAGTAATGAACTGTTACTGCAAAATATATTCATTTACGTTGCTTTAACTTAAAAACGATTATTGCTAGCAAAAGCGTACATTTAGAATGATAACGGAACACAATTTAAGTAAATAAAAATAACGATTTCTCGTAGTGAAATTACAACTAAAATTTTGATTTTATTGTTTAATTTCGCATGAATTACAATTATTGTGATTAAATAAAATATCAGAAAGTAGTCACCTAGCTATGGATTTGGACCCTTTACATAAACAGCAAAAAAAAAATTCTGATTTTACGCATTACAAGTGCACCAAAGATGCAGGCTAGAATAGATTCTCGAGTACAGATCGTCAGGTTAAGGTACTTGGGTTATTTACAAGACACCTTTTTTATGAATATATTGTTAATTATACAACATACTTACAACTATTAAACGTTATATCATCTAATCCATTTCAGTAGAAAATTTCTGACATTTCAATAATAAGAAAGGAAATTATACATAAATAGGAAAAGAAATTCCGCAAAAAATGTCTGCGTGTTCTACTTGAAATCTCACCAGAATTTAATTTAAAACACATTATTAACAAACAGTAAGATATTATATAACTCTCAAAATCCTATATTCAGCCCATTTTCTTTCATAACCAACTTCAATGCGGTCACAATGTGTTTGTGAATCCAGTTCCCTTTCAAGAAACGAGTAAATAAGCCTTTCGCCATTGTCTGCGCAAAATTGACAGTGAATTACATTTTTAAAATGTTTAAATAGTAAATTTTTCCATCGTGGGTTCAATATATGATTCAATTTTGATCAAGCAATTACAATTCACACACTGCTAAAAGGATGCAGTGCAAATATGTATTGTACCTTAATGAACAAGCTTCTTGTTCCGTACTTGCTTCCAATGGAAAACTTACTTATTTTTGAAAGTCTGCAGTCGTATATGGCAAAAATAAGTTCAAGTTCGTTTCCGTTTCAGAAATGCCACGTACAGTTAGTTGTATTTCTTCAGTAACATTTGCACGATAAACAACATATGAAGATAAAGAACTTTGGCAGTTCTAAGAAGTCAAAATGCAGAGCACTTACTTGACTCAAATGAGTACTTTTCTCAGCATGTATGGCATTTGATGCCACGGCTATTTTTGCGATATGTCAAGAAATAACACGTTGCAATTCATACATCTGTTTATAATACAGCCTTTTTAAAATTTCAAAATCCTCCATAAACAATTAATTTTTCATTTTAACATGAAAAGGGACGATAGCTCATTCAGCATTATGGTATGACAAAAAATTCGAAACACATTTTATGCATGAAAAAACAAATCAACTCTCTCAATAAGATAGCGAGGTCGAAATATAATATTGATGTTGGAGTACATTTATATTTGAAAGAAATATTCAAAATCTAGGTCCTATTCTTTAAAGTTACGCGAGGACAACCTTAATACAATTCCGAAACGCAATTTTTAATCACTCATTGCACGGAAAATCGAAGATTACTTCAAAGAATCTGACAAACGCCTCAAATACATTTGTCTTTCTTACAGCGTCTGTAACAGCTTTTCTTTCTTTCTGATAAGTTCTTTTTTTTTTTAATTTTAAGTTTATACTATAACTAATTCGAACTAAGTCTGCAATTCAAATGGGAGTCTTGTATAAATACTTATGTGGAAGAAGTATTTATTTTAATAACATTAATTAAACAGCAATCGTGTCAAGAATGAATTATAGGAGAGATAAACTTTATAAAATTGTTCGCTAGTGACTCTTGTTATAAAAATGAAGTCACCAATCAATCACCCTTGTACGCACTTTCTTGGGCAAACTCGCGTAAATTTTGGTTGTGTTAAATGTTATTGTTATTATACATGGCTATATTGGAAGGATCAATTCAAATATCAAGTATCACACAAGAACAACGATAAATAATAAAACAAACATTTAAAGTAAGAACCAGGACAAATTAAAACGGGGACAAAAGTAAAAAGACAAGAAAAAGAACATAAGAGATGTAGTCTTTACAAGGAGTTCTGGCATTCCAGTGTAGTTTGCTGATCTTGAAAACCTTTATCTGGTTCTGGTCTTATAAGAAGATGGATGATCTGTAATCAAAATGCCTGAATTACACAAATCTGGCATATACTAGATCCGGGGTGGGCATTACGTCAACCACGATCGACTGGTGGATCGCCAAGACAGTTTGAAGTGACCGCCTGAAGATTAGCAGTTGGTAAGTATAAACGGAATTTTCAAGATGGGTTGATAGTACGCAAACTAAGTCTTCTAGACTGCAGGTACAGTAGCGAGAATTAATTTTACATTAATATGTTTTATTTTTTTAAAATATATTTTGAATTGTTTGATTATAAATGCATCATTTGATCTTATTATATTTGTGGCTATTATTATTATGTTTGTATTTTGTGTTTTGCTTTATATAAACGCGGTTTCAAAAAAGTTAGTTCTTTATTTTATTTACGTAGGTAAGTACATATTCCGTATTTATTATTAAGTTATAATAAATATTGTTGACCTCTTCCCTACCTCACCACACCTACGACACTGGGAAGTGGGCGCACTCGTGAATTTTACAAAGGGGACGCGGCGCGGTAATCTAGGGTCGATTGTCTACCATTCTCATATCCTACCTCAATACGCAGCCAAACATTTTTTTTCCCTTTCATTTTGCAGTTTGTCAGGAACAAAGAACAGTAAGAAATAAATTATAGAATAAGAATTTAGCATTAATTGATAAAAAAATTATTAATAACAAATACAATTAAATTTTACGTACTATATACATGGGATTATAATCGATTGGGGAAAAATTCATGGGTTATAGAGGAGGGTCCGGGCCCGTGAAGCCCCCTTGTGTGTGCCACTCATAGTGGGTGGACCACAACACCTTGGAAAAATTAGAAGTAGCCTGCACCCTGGAAAAGTCTGCTTACCCCTGTACCAGATGGAAGGATGCCTATTTTATTAAGATGATGTGCTATGCAATCATGGCCTGTTTGCAGTCTGTCACAGCCTTTTAACTGGGCTTTTGACAAAACTTTTTCCAAGTGTCTTGAATGTTAGCCCAGGATTTGTGTGCTTGTTGATTTGGCTGCCTGGTCAGAGATTTAAGAGTATCCACTCATTTCTCAAAAATATGTTTCTAAGTGACTCTGGAGGCTGGTTTGTCGTCTTGTGGCTTAATAATTCCTCTCTTGGCTAGTAAAGTTATGTTTAATGCAAAATCTCTCTTTTTTTTTCATTTAGAGCAGGGAAGTCCAACCAAAATGACCTTGCGGGCCACTTCGGAAAAACATTATAATCTCACGGTCCGCACATAAAAATATGTACCTTTATTTGAGATTTGGAAACAAAAAAAAAACATTCAATGGAGTGAAAATTTAAAGCAGAATGAATTATTATTATTGTTTTCGTTATTTTTCATGTATACAGACATAGATAATATAATAATGTTTATATAATATAATGCAATGATCAAATATAATCTTTGAAAAATTACAGTGTTGCCATTTTCTTGAAAATTACGGTGTTCTTTTTGACTTGATCTTTCGTTACTCATTGTTGAAATTTGATAGTGCTGTCATTCGCAAACGATTAAGTATACATTGCCCTTTATCTTAACTGTCCTGAATATTTTTTTAAACTGTATAAAACATCTCTGACTACCTCTTGCTTTTTGGGCTCACCAAACGGAAAAAGAGAAATGAGAGTCGCACACACAGAGAATCATGTACCATCCATAGTAAAGGATATGCATAAAACGCGATTCAAAATTTATTAAAAAAGTAATTTACTAAAGTAAAATCAAATGTAAAAGTTTGATTAAATATAAATCTATTTTAAGCGAAAGGACATTTCTATTATCAAAAAGGATTTATATTAAAACAAGAACAGGCCACAGGCAAATACAGTGTAGATAGATAGATATATTTTTATAAATTTCCTATCAAATAAATTTCAAAATGAAAAAAACTTTAAAAATCTGATATTTAAAATTTTTTAAAAAAGAGTCGGCCGGCCGCAACTAACGCACTGGCGAGCCACAGGCGGCCCGCGTGTTGGACACCCCTGATTTAGAGTAATATTAAAACAATATGGAATTGAATCTCATAATAAGATCAACCGTTAGTTTAAAGATATCGTTTTATTTATTTTAAATATAAAAATGAAAGCACAGACAGTAGAAGTTATTTTTACATGACTCAAATTGAGCATATAAAAAGTTCACAAAATATATTTTCTTTTCTTTAAAACTAAGTTAAAAAAAAAAGGAAACTAAAGTTCATTGAAATAAGGCTAATAGTTAAGTACCATATACCTAATTTTGTGTGAAACGAAATTTCATTGAGATAAATATAAAACAATTTTGTATATCAAAGAAATAAGTTGTATATGATCCAAACATTGTCTTATTGAACACTCAAATTTTGAAAATTGCACAGTTGTGAAGTTAGTTACATGTATTTCTCTCCTTCTTTTAAAATATTTAGATTACGAATTAAAATGAAGCATAGTACAAAACGACAAGTAAAATGAAAAAAAAAAAAAAAAAAAAAAACTAAGAATACGGTTTTTATCATGTAAAAAAGACTTTAAGTGGTTTTTAAGATTTACCTTTAGATGACATAATAGAACTACATAAAAGGGTACAGACGGGGGAGGGTTGTTTATCTATCAAAATCATTTGTAATAAAAATATATTTATATAAAGAGATCCAAAATAGAAGAAAACAGATGACCAAATATAAAATTAGGTTAAAAAATTTCTTTGTAGAAAAACATTTTACATTAAATGTGCTGGTTGCAGAGTATTAAAAGCGAATGTTTCATTTTTTTAAACAAAATTCAAATGAAAAAGGGGCGTAAAAAGTTTTTATTGAATAGTGATGCGAAATTATGCTACAAATATTTAGAGACATTATAGCTAATACGTAGATAATTAATAAAAAGAATAAAAATGAGCTAATTATTCATTACAATAATTCGTTCAAAGAATATTAATGCATGTCACACAAAATTATTCAGTACAAAACAATTTCAACGATACACATGATATTTTGTTCATTATTTTGTAAACTCTTAAAAAAATAATAGAAATTCAATGTCAATCACTATTTTTGCAATATATTTATCACGCAAAAATAGAAAAAAAAAAAATGACGAGTGAATTATTTATGAAAGCATTATTTGAGATGCGCTAAAAGGCTCTCTTCAATGGTAACGTTTAAAACGAAAGAAACAAGCATAGAAACATTTTTATGATAAAATCAATATTCGCTTATAATATACACGATACAGACTTGAACGTGATCTTACATTTTTATACATAAAATGAGAATTGAATAATTAAAACTAAATCGGAAAATATTATTTTACAAAATGAGAAAATTGCCTGACACTATAAATGGGGGAAAAGTATACAAAGATTCGTACACATTTTCACTCAAGATTCAGTAAATGAATCTAAAAACAATCGCGTTTTTGATCGCTTAAATAAAGAACAATCTATTCCTACAGGAATGGACTTCGAATCTTAATATTAACGAGCTAAACAGAAGAAAAAAGAAAGAAAGAAAGATTTTACTAGGTTGTTCACCTTTCAGATTGTTTATTTGCTAAAAGATAAACTTAGAATGAAAATTATGAATTACACACATATTCAAATATTTTCGATCGTTTTGAAGAAGAATTTTATTCTTCCTTTATCAAAAATTACTATTACATAAATGAGTCTTCTTTTTTCTCAAGTTCCTTTTGCCTTTGCCCCCACACCGTATCATATAAATGTAAGATTCTGCATAACGATAGATTTTTAGAATGAATTAGAAATAAAAGGTTTTTTGCTTCTTTCCAAAGACATAAAAAAAGAGAAAATATCTTCATGAGCTTAAAATAATTAACACATAGATAACTAAAATATAAGAGGTCCTAATTCCAAATTCAAAGCATGCGGGGGAGGACCCTCATAACTCCACCCTCCCTCACAACTAACACCAATTATGAGGCAGCATGGCAAAAAATAAGAAAATAAAATTTAAAAGAAATCAAGAGACTTTTTTTAGAGTTCACATTATGCTCATTGACAAATCGCATTTACTTAGATTGAAAAAGTATTATGGAATTAGATAAAAATTGAAATTTATGGGTTAAGAAATGTTATTCTTCATAATATAACATATAGTTTGCTCAAAAATTGGACATTGTGACCTAGATATTTATTGAAACTTCTTTCTGCCAGTACAAAAATGACTAAAAAAGACAACAGAAATTTCTCAAGCAAATAAATATTCTTTTAGTAATTATTCATCATTTCGCTTTGCAAATGATTGTTAATATTTCGACCTTTAAAAACACATAACATAAAATAAAATAAACTCTTGAAAGTATTAGAATATACAGTCAGACCTCTATATAACGAAGTCGTTAAATCCCGGAAAAAAGTTCGTTATATGGTAAATTCATTATATAGAGGTTCATCTTTTAATATACTTTATAAACCACATTAAACAAATTTTTAATTCATACGCTCTATGCATTAAATAAGTAATTATTCACACCTTTTTTAAATTAATATATACTTATTTTATATATCACCCATTAAAAAAAAACTGCAAGGAAAACCAGAAAGTCAAATACACTGTTTTTTAAATATTAAGAAAATGATTTTATATTAAAATTAACGAATTTTAAGGACATTTTCTAATTTAAACGTTAAAGTAATATTAAACATATATTATTTTAACTAAAATAGGGGACAACTACACTAAGGCTGAAAGGGGATATCGAAGATGTTTCTATTAAACATCTAGTGAACTGGACAATGGGGGTTAAGGGTTGCACTTCTTGGATGAAACGTCCAGCACTCTATTGCTGTCGGTGAATTAGAATCTAATAAAACCAGTTCAAGATTTATGACCACCATAAAATGTATTAAGTGAGAGAATAACTTGAAACGTTCAGAAAAACTTTAAAAATAGGGAGAAAAAAAATTGAATCACAAAAGAAAAAGTTTGTTAAACAGAAAATGCATTTCGCAATAGAGAGGTTATTTTACGAAGAAAATCGGGAAATGTTCAAGGTTCCAGGAAAAAGTTCGCTATATAGAAAAATTCGCAATATAGAGGTTCAGTGGCGCACACAAGGGGGGATCCTGAGGGTCCGGACCCCCTTCCCCAAGGCCCTTGATTTTTTTCCCGATTGATTATAATTCTAAGTACATAGTACGTAAAATTTAATTAAGTATTTGTTATTAATGATTAATTTTATTAATTAATACTAATTATTTATCCATTAATTAATTTTTTACTGTGTTTTGTTCCCGAAAATCGACAAAATCAAAAGGAGCATGATACAAGAATGGTGAACTTTCGACACCGCCCCCCGAAGAATTCCTGTGTGCGCCACTGTAGAGGTTCGACTGTATACATACATATATTACAACAGGACATTTTATAACTTACGAATTTTTCTTTCTTTTTGTTTAAAACAATTTTGTTACAAATGAAATGGCAAGATCATGAAACGTTTCCACGGAATAATAAAATGCAAATACTAGATAATACTGCATTTACTTTTTAAATGTATACTTAAAAAAAAAGAAAAAATATACGTTTCTAGTACCATGGTAAACACAGACACCAGTCAGAAATCTTAAGCGTTTTTGATCTATGGCTTCTATGCAGAAGTTGGCCCTACCCCGAGATCTTTAAAAAGTAGACACTATATAGCATGCATTGTCAAATAAATGAGTACGACTCACAATCTCAAAAACCTAAGCACAAACCGGCTCGACCGATGGCTGCATTTCAACTAAATGAGTTAAATGATAGTTTATCGAGTTAGGCATACGCCCAGACAAGGACGACGGTCATCACATAGTAATACTTTTTCCAGTTAACATGCTGTTTGAAATTCCCTGTTTTTCGAAGAATATGTATGGGAATAATATTTGACTACGCTAAAATTATCCGCGGATCACATGATTTTATTAACACAAAGTTGATAACGAAACGAGACCCTGGGCCTAGTAGGCACGTGCCTTAAGACGTCCCTGACAAACGGTAACCCATAGCAAATAAATGCGTGTTTCTCACAATTTCACAAACCGACTAGACACAGAGGACAGTCATAACATAACCATACAGTGTTGTCTCTATTGCCAGTTGGAATACAGTTTGAAATTCCCACTATTTCGGACCATATGTATAGGAATAGCATTTGACGATTAAAATTGTTTTCGGATCATGATCTTATTGAGGCTGAGTCGAAAACGAGGGAAGCCCTCCTCGAGGCGGAGGCCCTGGGTTCAATTGGTCCATGCTTAAGATTAGACGAGCTAATATTTAAATTGTTTTTGGAATTTTTTCAACTCATCCTCTTGGAAATGATTTTTTATAAAGAGTGTTTTTTTCTCCAGGTATAGAAGTTTAAGTTGGCATTATACTTTCCAAGATGGCGACCGATTTAACAGCTGTCAAGTGATTTATTCTCAGTTTGGTTTGGCAATTCATCATGAATAGACGCACGCCTGAACAACGCTTTTAGATTCGTCGAATGGGCCCAAAACGAGATTGCCGTTGTTCCCGATTTTCATAAGCGAATTTTGTTTAGCGATGAAGCGCACTTCTGGTTGAATGGCTACGTCAACAAACAAAACTGCCGCATTTGGAGTGAAGCTAATCCACAAGTGTATGTCGAAACACCGTTACATCCAGAAAAACTGACTGTTTGGTGATCTTTATGGGCTGGTGGAATCCTTCTTCAAAAACGATGAAGGCCACAACGTTACAGTCAATGGTGATCGGTATAGAGCCATGATTACTCACCTTTTCATTCCTGAATTGAACAATCATGATATCCAGGAGCTGTGGTTCCAACAAGACGGCGCAACATGTCACACAGCTCGTGCCACAATCGATTTATTGAAATACACGTTTGGTGACCGCCTAATTTCCCGTTTTGGACCTGTGAATTGGCCTCCAAGATCTTGTGATTTAACACCACTAGACTATTTTCTGTGGGGCTACGTAAAGTCATTGGTCTATGCGGATAAGCCACAAACGCTTGACCATTTGGAAGACAACATTCGCCGTGTTATTGCCGATATACGGCCACAAATGTTGGAAAAAGTCATCGAAAATTGGACGTCCAGATTGGACTACATCCGAGCCAGCCGTGGCAGTCCTATGCCAGAAATCATATTTAAAATGTAATGCCACAAGATTATCTTTCGAATAAAAAAAATTCATGTCAATCGAATAATACATCGTTGTTTTATTGCAAGTTAAAAAGTTCTGTACCTCTAAAAAAAGAAACACCCTTTATTATAACACATTTCAGTTTCATCCCTGAACAAAACGGTACACTTTACCCCCCCCACATAAAATATCCCTCTTTAATATCTACATTTAACCTTCTTCAGATCCAGAAGAAAATCCTGGTGAAGCAGGAATTTTTAACGATATCTGATAATTTCACTGAATACAGAATTTGATGAACTATAACTTGAACGTTCAATATTCCGTAAACAACAACTAGTTCTATCTATATACAGTGAAAAACGTTTAACACGCAAATGCTTAAGACGAAATATCGGTTAGCACGAGAAAATACAAGGGTCCCGACAAACTACTATGTATTTTCTCATGCACTGTTTTTCTCTTAAACACGAAACGAAACAAAAGCCACGCAGGCTCATTATTGGAAGAATTCGTTGCAGTAGATGATGATAATGTGTACAGCCCCAATTATGTCAGACAAAGGAGTTTTAGAGTTTCTTCAATGCTCAAAAAATATCATTGATGCATGATTCCGACGACGAAAATGAAGTTAATAATGCAGATAGCTCCTGATCCCTCGTCATTCGAAATAAGGAACATCATGAAAAGTATGCACAACTATTTAAATGCACATTTCCAATGGTGAAATGAATAAGAAAATAGACGACATATATAGAACGATTTGATGCTAAAAAAAGGCAAGGCAAAGAAAAGTACCAGATTATTTCCCAAGAACTTAATAAATGTTTTGTTTTTCAAAAACTTGACAATTTTTGAATTAAAATTTCATTGTCAATGTTTTTGTTTAATTGATTTTTATTAAATACATGCATATAAATGTAAATAAAATGTACTCTAATAAACTTAATTTTGTTGAATATGTGATTTTTTCAGCACAAGAAAATATTTCAGTCCTAACAGTTCGTGTTAAACGATTTTCACTGTATATATATATAAACTACTCATACAAATACATTAAAATTAAGCACTGCGATAATCATGCTTAAGAAATACAAAGTTTGCGAGTCACATACAGCATTTTCAGAAATCTGATGCTACTCGCATGTTTTATTTTCATATAATTACTTATTCAAAATATGGTATCTCTTACTCCAAGAATTTATTTTCCTGAAAACGTTTAAGTTGAATTCAGGATCCAAATGTAGAACATATTTTCCCCGACAAAATTTAAAAATATTGACACAAATTCTTACGATACTAAATACATTAACAGCCGGACACCGATTTAATGAATTTTTCTCTTTCCCCCTGAAAAATGAAGGCAAAAACTCCTATTTAACAAATATTACACTTCGATTTAATACATTATTTCAATAGATGAACATTTTTTTTTAGCTTGTATTAGAAAAAAAATTGTTTTTTTTCCCCCAAAATCATATTATTTTTGTCCGGAACAGAAAGAGGATTTTTCTTGTAAGCAGCAAATTTCGGCGGAATAAGGTGCAGAACATTATTAGACTTTACAGGTGCTGATGAGTCTCTCTCTCATGTATATTTTCTTACTATAGATATATATATATTTGTGTAGTTGCTTATTATAGAATTCCCAAAAGATAAGTGCAAAAAAATTGTATTTTTTGGACCCTGATATAACAAATAACCCCGATTTAACGAACAAAATGTTAGGTCCCGATGAATTCGTTCAATCGGGGTCCAACTGTATACATATATCTGTATCTGTCCTTTAAATCTAGGCAGGCACTATAGTTTTTACTGTGTACAACTATCCGACTACTCTAAAATCCTTATTTTTTTAAAAAAATTGACAATTTCTTTTAATGATTTGATTTTATAGGCCATCTTATTAGCTTTATGAAAATACCAAGTTTTTTTTATTTTCCATTCACTAGAACAAAAACTGCAAATGTTGTAGTAAAAGCAGATGCCATAACTTTACATAAGATGTCCAACTTTAAAATGCGTTTTACTCGAATTGTGTTTTTTTCTAAAAGCTCAAACTGGGATAGCGATTGCTCAAAAGGTTTTTACGATAATTTGCTAATTTTTTTCTGTATGTTTTGTATAACAGTAGAGATGTGTTTTAACCTTCAGATTTATCACTGTTTTATTACAAAATGTACAGTTCTTAATGTGAATATAATCACTGTTTTTTTAAAGCAATTTCACATAATAACTAAGATAAAGTGCTCTAGTTTATGTAAAAATTAAAATACCTCTTATCCTGAAGGTCATTTCAAAAAGGAATATCAAAGTAATACATCAAAATTGAAAATTTGTTCTTTACTATTAATACAGAGCGGGCCTCTTTTATGTAATGCTCCCTTTTTTCCCATTTTAGAAGTAATTTACTTTTCTCTTCTTAATTTTAGTCTTTTTTTCTCAAAATGTTCTTAATAAATCTAAAAATTACAAAAAAACAAAACAAAAAAAACCCCCCTCTTATATCCATTTTTTTTTTTAAAAAAAGTTATTGCAAGTAGTCGGATACCTTAAAAACAGTTTGATACTTAAGTTACAAATAAAAAAAAGAGTACATTGTAAATACGTAAAAAATAAGTTTATTTAAAAAGAAAAGTATGCTGTTCTTTTAATGCTAACGAATCTAAGTATCATTTATATATTATTCGCTACAAATAGGTAAAAGTGTTTCTATAGAGCATCACAATTTTTTTTTAAAATTAGATTTCAATTGATATTTACATAGCTATTTTTTCATATTTCATATATACATACATGTGGCTTACCATTCTTATTTTTTTTACCTAATTAAATGTAATCATACCGAATTGTTCGGGATTTTATCTTTTTTATGCATGTTGGCTTACAGAACGTAATAAAATCAAATAAGTGCACTTTTCGCAAATAAACTACGAGTGCAAGCAAAAACGTTTAATTTATCGAAGTAACTACGATAATTTTCAACTATACAATTAGCAAACATGTTTAATTCAATTCAGCGCAAAAACAAGTTTAAAAAAATTTACTTTGAAAAAATATACGGATAAATAGGATTGATAATCCTTTCAGATACGAAATCGGCCTTAGAAGCCATCATAAACGAAGAGATTACCAGCACCTCCTCCATAAATTTACAACTCGAGCAGCTGCATCACAAGGGGATATTCTGTATGCTACAATGGATATCTGCTCATGTAAATATCGAAGGTAATGAGTGTACTCGGCAAAGAAAACAGAGACCATGGCCAACCTTGAACCTCAATCACACTTGCTGATGCAAACGCTGTGTGTGTGTGGCCAAATTTAGACTTATACACTATTCCTTTAAGAAATCCCTCATAACAGACTTCGATTCCCCAAGATTATAACATCCACAATCGCAATGAAAATCCGTCTTGACGAAACAAGATCTTAAATATAGATTAAAAACTGCCCAGAAATCCAACCGTTTTCACCAAAACATATATTCCGAGTCTCCAACTTTTACCCCAATAAACTCAAGCACGGTCTAATTCCACTCATGGACCCACAGCAGATCCTATATAGCAGAGATGGGCAGACTTTTCCAGAGTACGGGCTACTTCTACTTTTTTCATGGCGGTGCGGTCCAACCAGTGGCATAGGTGAGGTGAGGCAAGAAAAAGGTCTACAATGTTTATTGTAACTTTATAATACATACGGAATATATATGTACTTATACCCACAAAACTAAAATAAAAAAAACCCTCACACCCTCACTATTTACAACAATAATATCAAATGAAGCATTTATTATCAAACAATTCAAAATACATTAAAAATAAAACGTTTTATGTAAAGTTAGTTCTTGTTATAGTCAGTAGAAGACTGGATACTGTCACCCAATATTGAATATTTCGGTATATAATTACTAACTGCTAATCTTCAGGCGGTCACCCCAAAATGTCTTGGCGGTTCATCGATCGATCGCGATCGACTTAATGCCCACCCCTGCTTTATAGCGAGGACGCTCCGGAATTGGCAGCCGCAATTGTTTCCACCTTCAGTGGAGAGAATCTAGTTTTTTTAAATACTATTTTTCTTTGCCAAATCCATGGACACCAGAACAACAACATATGGATAAATTAATTCCCAAAGAGAAGCCTGGTCTCATCATAAATACACTTTTCTCCATAAATTATGTACATCAGTACTAATAATATTTTGAAATACTAAAAATATGCAACACGTAAGATCAAAATAATCGAATACATTAATTTCTTTGAATGAATTTTATAAACGAAAGTTATTATTCCATTGATCTTAGAGGTACTTGGTTTTAGTGTAATTTGGAAAGTAGTTTAATTTTTACACATAATGGGACTTTCGAATTTTATAAAATAAGAAGTAAATTAAATTTATTAGTCCTAGAACAAATTACGAAAATTTTAGATGCCTTTTTGTAATGTATTGGTTAGTAATTGCACGCACAGAGAGAAGAAATAATCTCCTTTTAAATTTGGGAAACATATCCCCATATTTACCATACGAGCATGTTGCTTTTTCACACGATTTTTTTGCATGGCTTTCAAGGGAACGTATCTACCGTGTAAAAAAAGAAGAGTTGAAAGTACATATATATAACAACTGGAAGATATTTCTGATCAAATTAAATCGAAATAAATATATAATCGACAGCAAAAAAAAAAAAAAAAAAAAAAAAAAAAAAATCTGGGGAGGGAGAAAAAGTCTATTTGTCTCAAAGTGCTTCTTTTTCTAGAATGTAACGTATTTTTTCGATAGTTTGTAACTAAATATGTACAGTCACATTACAACCATACCTTTAAAAATGCACAATTTGATTTAATACATAATTGATCAAAATGATTCCGATCAACATAAATTGATCTTTCAGACTTGGTCAATTAATGATCCAAAGCACTTGGTATGGCCTTAAAAATGATTTATAATTCCATACATTTATTTTCTCACTTCGTAAAGTACACATTATGTAAAGCAGGGGTGCCAAACTCATAAGCTAACTTGGGCCAAATAAACAAGGTTTAACTTTAGGAGAGCCGCAAAAAAAATCAATATTTATAGAAATGTAGGTTTATTTTGAATAATGCATTATAATAAACATATATAAAAGAACAAGAAAATTAAAGGTTCAAATCCTAACACTTGACATTTCTTTGCTATCGTCTTTTCTATTTGGAGAAAAATTTTGATATTTTATTATATACTATGCCGATATATACAGGTCGGGCCACAAAAATGTTCGTAGTAGGCCGCATGCGGCCCGCGAGTTTGACACCCCTGATAGTTTGCGAAGCATTAAAACTATTTAAATACATTAAAGCTGTCTTCTCTCTTCGGTTCTACATTGGCGAACCGAGAGTCTGAACTAGACGCGAAGCCTATTTTCAAACAGAAAAATTTCTCAATTTTCATGAAAACTTACAACATTGTAGTTCCTACATCTCTTAACAATAAATCGTTTTTAAAATTACAAAATATTCCATAAATAATTAATTTTTCCTTTTAACAAGTGAAGGGAGAGCTCATTTGGGATTATGGTATAAGAGAAAAATTGCGAAACACATTTAATATCAGAAAAAATGGGTCACCTCACATAAAAAAATCAATAGTATCATAAAATATCTTTTTCTCTACAAGATAGCGAAACCAGAATATAATATTAATATATAGAAAAGCCATGTCATAAAATAGACTCTTGCCAGATACGGGATTAAGGGTTCTTTGAAACCCAGATGCCCGCACAAATTTCCGTAGATAATATTAATATTGGAATACTTTTTTATCTGAAAAAATATTCCAAATCTGGTCCTTATTTTTTAACATTATGCACTTTGCATCAAAATTTCTCTTCTATGTATACCCGTATTAGATATCCAATAAACTGCAAACCTTATGATTTAAGGAGTAGTATCTCCAATTAAGATTAATTTATTAATGGGGTTCCCCGTTAATTAATCTTGATAATGTAATATTGCATATTTCTATCGGCACAGCAAATTGTAATATACATCAGGGGTGGCCAACCCAAACGACCTTGTGGGCCACTTCGGAAAGACATTATAGTCTCGCGGGCACATAAAAATATGTACCTTTATATCAGATTTGGAAACAAAAAAAAAAAAACATACAGACGTAGATAATATAACAATGTTTATATAATACAATAATGCAATGACCAAATAATGTTTAAAATAGTACAGTGTTGGCATTTTCTTGAAAATCACGGTGTTCCTTTTGAATCGATCTTTCGTTACTCAATGTTGAAATTTGACAGTGCTGTCATTCGCAAACGATTAAGTAGACACTGCCCGTTTCCTTAACCGACCTGAATATTTTTTGTAAACTTTACAAAAACATTTCTGACTGCCTCTTACTTTTTGGGCACTCCGAACAGAAAAGGAGGAGGAGAAATGTAAGTCGCACACACAAAGAATCATGTACCATCCATAGTAAAAGATATGTATAATGCAATTCGGAATTTATTAAAAAAATAATTTATTATAGTAAAATCAAATGTAACTGTTTGACAAAACAAATCTATTTTAAGCTAAAGAACATTTCTATTATCGAAATGGATTGATTTTAAAACAAGAACAGATAACAGGCAAATACATTGTAGATTTATATATATGTATAAATTTATCCTCAAATAAATTTCAAGATAAAAAAAACTTTAAAAACCTGATATTTAAAATTTGTTAAAAAATAGTCGGAGGGCCGCATCTTACGTATTGGCGGGCCACATGCGGCCCGCGAGTTGGACACCCCTGATCTACATTAAAACGTTTAAAGTACTCTAATCTTTCTCTGAAATAAAATAACATCACATCTAAACACAAGAAAATTTAATAATAGATAAGCATCTATGTATCTAAAAAACTATATTCTTAACACGAAAATTTTCACCTAAAACTACGAAATTTTATCTTGTAACACAAACAAGGAGGTGATCGATCATTATGGCCTTATCTTAGGATTAAGAATGCTCACAAAATATCAAAATGTCCAACATCAGACGCGTCTGACACATAAAGAGACAATACAGGAGTTTCATGTCTTAAGCCTTACAATATATATATTAAAATTTTCGCAAATTTCTCATAGAAGGGGGCAGGGAAAGACTTGGCGAATATTTTTTCCATACTTGTAAAAATTTTCACTCATAATCAATAGTCCAAAAGAATAATTTTCATAAAGTATCACTTAAAATGCACTAAACGATTAAAATGACTAAGATTTTTGCTATAATTAGCGAGCATGTTACTGTTACAAAAAAGGGAAAAAATCCTGCTAATAACTCAAACGCACAGCGTAAAATGTCCCCATTCTTTGAATTAAAACCTATTATAAATTAATATTCTGCTTTGAGCGAGTCTCCATACGCAGATTAAATGCACCCAACACAACATTTATATAATTGTGGTCAGTAGTTAAAAGTATTACCTAAATAAATGAATTTTCATCAAACACAAAGGAAAATTTCGAGGTCTAGGATGTTCTCAGCAGTATTTCATAGTCTAAAAAAAATACATGCACATGCAACCTTTTCGCTCTGGATATGCCTCAAAACCTAGGGTGATCCTCAGATTAATGTCTGATGCTCTCCTTTTCAAGATTCTGCTAATTGCGAATACATTTATATAATTATATAAATTTATCACTCCTCACATAATCATTTTATATTGAAAAATATATGACTCATCAAAGAAACTTTGTTGCATGTCTCAAAATACATTTTTACTGAGACAACTTAAAGAATTTCCTCAAATTTTATTAATTTTTTTATCTTCTTCTTTTTGGAACATTGGCAAACTATTAGGAGCTTTCTTGCAGAGGATGAAATTCTTAAATACTTATTAAATAAGAAGGGAAAAACATGTATTTCATATCAAGGGGATAATTTTAGTTGCTTCATATCCCACAAAACCCAAAATTGCAACTGTAATTCTTCATCTAAATTTTGTTCCACCAAAAATCTTACGGCCATAAATTTTTAATAAAACTAAATGATTATAATAACAAAAAGTCACGATTCTTGTTCTAATTAGTGAATCAAAAGCCTCAGCCAATAAGCTTTAGTTTAGTTTTCCTAGTTAGAAGGTTTGTGTGTTTCAAATCTTTTGAAATTTTAATACCTAACGAAATGTCCTTTTAAGTTTATCAGCATTTACAAACTGTTGCAAGATAATGGGCTAAATTCTTGAAGAGCACATGATGCATGCAATAACGTGTTTTCCTTTGAATTCACAATGCTGAGATTAGGCTTGTAAAATCCAGACATAATTACAAAATTGACAATTAGTTCAATTTGTGAAAGTATTAAAAAGTTTTATATTATACGAATACCTTTTTTAAAAAAATGCATTTTGTTTCCCTTCGTTCTATTGTTATAAATACGTGTTTTTTAAAAGAAAGTTTCTGTAAAAAGGAAAAGCTGGCAAGTTATGTCTGATACTTATTAGCTGGATACATGTGATTGCATTTATCGTGTCACTATGACGTCACATGAACATAACCCATTAATTCATTTGCATACACCTGTGGTAAGTTTAATAAAAAGGCAAACTTCATAATAATTTTTATTATCATAAAATAATTCCCTCCCATACATATAAATAATTTGTTATTATTTTTAATGTATTTCTAAAGGATATACTCACACAATTTCAATTTAGGTTTTTATAAATATTTAAACATTCGAATTTACTTAATTTCATCATAAAGATAAAATTAAACAAACTCGAATTTTGATTTACTCTGCTTGCCAGCAAAAATTCTTTAAGATTCCTAAAATTCTTCAAGATTCTTTTAAATTCCTAAGCTGTTTAATTAACTTAGTATCACAAAACTGATTTAGAAACTCTAAAAATCGAATTAACATTTAAGTTCTATTATATATTACTTCCTTTTCACTTTATTTTGAAAAAGAACATAAGAAAAATGTCTAATCTCCATAAGGTGTTATTTAGCTACGAGCTCATGAACATATTTCATTTTATAAACACACAATTTCTACATCCGTAACATAAGGACTATATATAATAATGTTTGTACAAAATAATCATAAAATAATATTATTATGAATAATAACACAAAACTAATCTGTGAAGTGGAAAAACTACTTTGAATTTTGCTCTCGTTATTTGAAAAAGAACTCAATTTGATTAATCAATTTTTAGGTATTTCTTTTACAGTACACTATTTGTCTTTAATTGTCTTTAAAAGTAACTCGCCGTTGCATTATAAACAAATGATTTTAAAGGTAAAAATAGGAAGGAATTGATACACAGGAATTTTTTAAGGGGGAGGGGGGTTCGGGATCGAAAGTTCACCATTCTTGTATCATGCTCCTTTTGATTTTGTCGATTTTCGGGAACAAAATACAGTAAAAAACTAATTTTTGAATAAATAATTGGCATTAATTAATAAAATTAATCATTAATAACAATTAATTAATCAAATTTTACGTACTATATACTTAGAATAATAATCAATCGGAAAAAAATCAAGGGCTTGGGGGGGTGTCCGGACCCCCCCTTGTGTGCGCCACTGCATTAAATGATTTACAGATTCGCTAAATTGATTATGAAATGATCATAGAGTTTTTAATACTAGATGCGAATTTAACTTCGTTATAGAAAAAGTATGCAATATATGTCTTTCTATCAGTTGATGAATTATTAAATATTCAAAAAAGTAAAATAAAAAAAAGACTATTTTATGTTTTTTACCTACAAGAAAAAGTTGAGAAAGGAGTAGCTTTCATTTAAGGTCCAATGAAGAAAAGAGAAAACGAACAAAATGACAGTTTTAGGTTACAAAACAATTTACTTGAAACAATTTGTTTTAAAAAATTTCTTCTAAAAGAAACAAGAGCAATTAAAAAACTTTAAATATAATCTAAGGCTCTATTTTTTAAATTTAAACGCAAAATTTTAGACTGTAAGGAAGTTTGCAAAATGCAACGTTTTACCAAATGATTAACCTTCGTAAAAAATAATTTTTGCATCAGAATTCCTTTCAAATTGCTCAACTTTATTTTCGCCATATATCTAACTTTTTTCAAAAAGTCATTAAAGTATTTTTTTTAAAAAAAATCCCTGTTTAGATTAATAAACATAACATTTGAATTATACTTAATAATCTGGACTTTTGATCGAAGGATCAAAATGATAAGCTATCTAATTAATTTTTTTTGACGCATACTTAAAAGTTAAGAAATAAACATCAAAAGAGCTAGTATGTATGTGTGAATATATAGACATACACATACACTTTTAAACAACTTTTTACGTCTTAATTCGAACAATTTAACATATTTCGATTTTTAATTCAAGAAATCTAAAAATCATGTACAAAGAAAAATAATAAATAAATCGAATAAATAAATATATACAACCATTCCAAAAATGCAAAATTAGAAAAACCAAGAATCGAAAGACATTTCGGTTACAACTTGAAAACATTAGCAAGTTTATGAATATTCCAAGATAACTGTTTTCTAATACATTTTCTTTAGCGTAATTTTATTTAAAAAAAAAACAACTTTCACGTTATATATATATGCGACACTTACGTGAAGAACTAAAAAAAAATCCCAAAAGGGAAAGAATAATAATAATAATTGGGAAAAAAAAGTTCGGAACAATCTGGATCCGTGCCAAGAAGATCGCTGCAGGAGAAGTCATTGAATTCACTCACGGCACTTTCTCCTTTAGATCAACACGCCGCGCAGCCGGGAAGGATCGGTTTAAACTAATTTAATGGAAAGATGGGGGAAAAAGAAAAAAAAAAGGATGGGGGGGGGGCAAGAGAGACGAAGAATAAAAAGTAAAGCAAATGATAAAGAAAAGAAATCGAAAGTAGAAGAAAGTCCAGCGTGTAATACGTAATGTGCTATAACGTAACCGGGATATAATGTGGGTAACACTTACTCTCTTAACTTTGTAACACAATTTGATGCATCTATGTTTGTGGGGTAGGTTTTTTCAATCAAATTGGCCTAAAGAGAAAAAAGATGCTAAATTAATGATAATGGAATGCGTTTTTGTGTATTTTAATGTTTATTATGTATATATTAGGAATACACCTGATTTTTTATTGAGTTCTAAGATGTAAAGAGGAATAAAATACAATTAACCCCAAACAACATTTTTAAAAAAATGAAACACAAAAAAGATCAATAATTAATTAATTTATAACTACTCACGCTAAATTTATAAAGAAAGAAAAAAATTATGGGTTATAACAATATTAAACTCGTATACAAGAACATTTAGATGGGAAATTTTTTATTACATTATATGAAAGCATAGAGCAAGTTTAAAACGCCTTTTTTCTCCAAACTTAAAAATTAAATTATATTTCAATTAACAAATACATAATTTAAGTAGTATCCAAGTTAAATTTGAAAAGAAATAAATAAAATTATTTGTTTAAAAATTCAGTGACAACTAATTCTTAAAATCTTAAATATCCTTTCATTTTTGCTTATAACTTACATTTAAATATGTGTGCACGTTGCGGAATTATTATTTACATATTATATTCTATTAGTAACAAATATTACATCCATTCAATCTATTATTTTTTTTTTACAAAAAATTCTTAGATTAATTTTTACTATTTTGAAATAACATTTAAAGCAATCCAAAACTTACTCGTCATTTTCTACAAATACTTCCTATCATCCCTGGAAACTAACATTTTTTAATACTGTTACGATAAGGAAAAGCTGACAGTGATAAATGTTAGAAAAAAATCTTTATATATATCAATGCTTACATTCTGATTTACAAAAATATGACTCTTTCTCAAAGATTAATGCAAATATATTTCTTTTTACACAAAAATAAGAGCATATTTTTAAAAATATATATATAAATAAAAACACTGTTAAATCTAAGTTTAAGGTACAAACGATTAAGAGTGAGATATGATAAAGTATATACCGCTTTTTGTATTTAGTTTAAAACAAAATATCAGTTACTCTGTTTAAAGATTACACTTCAAACTTATAATCTTAAAAAAAGCACATTATGACTGTTTATGTACTGAAATGTGAATAATCTGACTAGATACTTGCATGAAGACCTAAAAACAAATAATGTTGTTATTTGGGGAGGGAAGAGGTAAGGTTAATGCATATGTGTGATTCATAATAAGAAAAAATCCTCACATTAGACGAAAAGCATACATGATATAAAATTTAAAATATGTTTTATAGTATATGTTTTCTAACTAGTCTATCGCATTCCAATGTATTTAGATCATTACATCTAAGTAGATAAAAGCTTAATCATTATTTGATTACATTTTAATAACAATTGGATAAACATCATGCAATGGTAAAACAATACAACGTATTCATCGAATAAATAAATTTAGATCTAAGTAAACGAGAAAAGATTTAAAAAGCAGACAGGGTTGTATTCATATTTATTTTATTTTACATATGTTATAATTGTATTGAACGCAGTATTTTCATTTACTAATTTAATTACTTAGCATTAGAAAATTGCCTCTTCAAACTGTTAGAAGGAATTATTCATACGCACTAATGCAATAAATATCAAAGAAAAGAATTGCAAACATCACAGATGTTATTTACAAAACCTAAATATTTCAATAAAAAATAAATATGTTTTTAATATATAATTTAATGTTTTTCACAGATTGAATGAAATAAAAAACAACTTAGAATTAATTTCCTTCTGTGATCGAAAACATTAACAATTGTTACAGTAATAAACGCAAATAAAAAAAAAACAAAATATTTACGGGATTAGATTAAATATAATACTTAAAATAAATTTAGTTCTAAAATTATGTTTCCCCACATAATCCACAATTGATTTTTAAAACAACTCTTACTGTGTGTATTAGTGTCAAACATTAATTAAAAGAAATATATTTTTTAAAATGGATTAAGCAAGATTCAATATCAACAATTAATAATTTATTAAAAATTGAGATAAATTCTAACGATTAAAACCAATCGATTTAGTATTACTCTCTAGGAATTAAAAAATACTGAAGCGTATCGTTAAAAAACTATAGTTTTAAAAAAATAGGTAAAACGGACAGTTTTGCAAAATTGTCTATTGTTATATAATATGTATATCTTTAACAAAATCATAACCAAGCTAGGTTAAATTTTAAGTTAATATTTAAATTATCAAAAATAAAATTGTTTCACAATCAGAATAATCTTTATACATTGTTTGATAAAAAATTTATACTTCTTGACTCTAACACGGTAGGTTGCTTACAATTCATTGTTAAAATGCATGTAACAAAGAAGTCCCAATGAAGACATATTTTTACAGCTAGAAGGCTCGCATCACAAACAGATAAGCCACAACAGATATATTAATGCTAATAAATCAACTTTACAGGAAAAGCCGAATTTTAAATAAATATTTCAAAGAGAAATTGTTAAATTAATTATTAATTATATATATATATATATATATATATATATATATATATATATACTCAATCTATGAGGGTATGGAACCAGTTAATATAAAGAACACAATGACAATATTTAGAACAGACATTTGACCATAATACAAAATTAAGTATTGCAATTGGTATTAGTTATTTATATTTTTGATACTCACAATTATTTAGTTAGTCAACTGACTAGTTCAATTACATTTAAAATTCTAAGTACTTTTTTTAGGAGAGGGGAAAATCTCAAGACAATGATGCCAGATGACAACTTGTTTAAAGTTATTTTTACTTAAGTACTGCATAGATAAAAATACAGATAACCTATTTTCTTGCTGGTTCCAGAGTAATTCATAAATTGCATGATTCAAAAAAAAAAAAAAAAAAAAAAATTACAGAGGTAAAATAATTTAAAACAGAAATTATACATCTTCATATCTGTATGTTTAACAAAATAATAAATTCTCAACCACATTTTTGATTCGCGATATCTTATAACTTTGTGAGCGTGATAAAATAAGAAATATTAAGATAGACGACGCAGTTTTACGGTCCTAATAAATTTTAAAAAATTGTTAAAGCACGACCAGGGAAATGTTTTTGATTTTAAATAAAATTATTTAACTGAAAAATAATTAGCAATTAATTCTTTCCCTAAGACATTGCTTATATTTCAGTTTCACAATTTCCAAGGTCAGATGAAAATACGTTTGTTTATTATATACAGGGGGGAAAAATATAAATCATGTTATATACTGCCCTGAATACAAATATGTGCATTTCTTTTTTTTCTATGAAACTTTATTTCAATATTGCCTTTAATATTTCGTATAAAGTTTTTTTTTTTTGGCTGAAATAGCCAAGAATGAAATATTTCGAATGATTCTTAAAATGATATTTAACACTATAAAAATATGATTTTTGCTTTTTTAAAGTTATGTTGAATGAAAATATTTTTTGAAGATATTTTGAAATTACTGGTTTACTCCCTTTTACCAAAGCCTAGTAAGCTAAAATTAACAAGTATAATGTTTGTTTAGAAGTAAAAGTAAAATATAAATTCTCTTTGCATGTTAAAAAAAATATTTGCACAAAATTAAACGTGTTGCAAGATGTATTTGTGTGATTTCTGGTTCCAATTGAAGGGTATTAAGCTAAACAGATACTTTTTTCAGAAAAATTTCCATGTACAAAGTTAAAAACTAACTTGATTACAGTTAGTGTGATTTAAAATGAGGACTCAAATGAACTGTGATTATAATTTTCGCATCTATATTTTTAATGTGACAGCAAATTATAAAATAAATGAGCAAACGTGCGAATAATTTGCGCTAAGAAAAAAAAAGACAAAATGAAAATATTTTATCCATCCAATTTTCCCATTTGGTTTCCTCGATTTTGAGGGCGGACTTAGTGTCCGGGGCAATACGAAAGTTTCCCAGCAGTCTAGGAGGCAGGCCGGTGAAATAGAAATATTTTGCCCGCGCGCTCCAAAACTGAAGAGATGGGGGGTGAAGTAGGAAAGGGGTAGCACAATAAAGAACGGGAATTGTGAATAAATACCTCTGGAAGGGAAGAAGGGGGAAAAGAGGAGATAGAAAAGGAAGGAACGTTCACTCATATGCCCCTGAACTTCTTTGCAGAAGGGGGTCCGGATGGAGAAAGTAACAGAAGAGCGGCGCGCGTTGCAGGGGGGGACGGCTTCGGGGGAAGCACCGCCCACACCTCCGACGCGCATTGGTTGCGAACGCACGGGGCGTGCACACGCGGGAGGTTCCTTGTCGACATCTTCGCCCTCACAGCTGCAGCACGTGCATTGCAGGATGAGGGAATTTTGTTAGCGAGAGAATGGGCAAAGGGGGTGGAGTGGAGGGCTTATGGAACTTTTCCATTCCCCCCCCCTCTTCCTTTTTAAACTACGGAGGGTGGAGAGGAAGGAGTAGGCGGAAAATGCATCGAAGGGGGGCTTCTCCGCAAAAGCGTGTTGGCATAAAAGACGGCATCTTATTCGCTGGAAACTTAATTTCGAAATATTCAAATGAGCAAGACTTCCAGAAAAACACATTTATGCTGACACATGCCATAGATAAGCCTTGTGACAATAAGAGTGTATTGATATTTTCTCATATGTATGATATAGAGTACCCAAACACCTAGTTTCCCTGAGCACTAAACTATTTGAGATCAATATCTTGCCTTTCAAAAGGATAGGATGTGGCACATAATAACTCCGAATAATTACATATTGTGTTATAAGAGAGGATATAGCATACACCTAATATGTATTAAGACATTACAGCAATATTGCAGGGAGATAGAAAAAGCAAATGATGCTTCACAAATTTGTGAAGTACTTGTAAATCCAGCAATTTGCAAATAAACTGATACACATGTTTCGGGATTATTCTCAAAGTGCTAATATAATACATAAATAATAATTGAAAGGGTGATAATAAAACAAAATTTTACTGATTTTAAATTATAGCCTTTGAAAAACATTCTTTAAGCAAGATAAAGAGATATAACAACTGGAAATGTTAAAGCACATAATTTAGGTCTACATCCATGAAGGTAAGGATCAACATTGAACTAAAACTGGTTATTTTTGGTCCGATGTGATTCTATGGGATAACTTTAAAAAATAATTACCACTAAATGAAATATTTCAAGGTTCTTGCCATCTCCTATACTCATAGAAAAACACAACATTGTATACTAATCAGTCATATCAATGAAGGCACTTGAAATTTTTTACCATTGTTGCTTACTTTTAAGATCCCCTTTCCAAGAAGTTATATCAATGCGATCATAAAATTCCTTTCTTCTTCTTCTTCAAAAAAAAAAAAAACCCACGAATTACGAATATATAAATACAAATAATTAGAACTTTAAAATAGGAAATACACAATGGGTAAAATTTTAAAATAAGCATTGTCACTACAATCTGAATACATATAAAAGTTATGATTGAGATATTAAGAAATATTTACACACACACACATATATATATATACATATATCCCATCTTATTATCTTATCCTATCATTATTTTAACTTTATGCGGAACTGTTATCCCTCTCTTGTATTTGGCGGGAAACATAACCAGTCGTTACACTCCCGAAAAAAGTCTAACTATCTACATTTTGCATCGAATTTAAATCTATACTGTGAATACTAGTAGGCTATAATTTTATAATTAATTTTATTAGTTTAATGATTTTATTCATAATATTTAAATTTCTCCTGTTATTCTTTCCTTTCCTCTTGGTACGTAGAATGACAAACTGCAGGTGAAGATTGGCTAGCCCTAAAACTTGTTTAAACCTGCAATCCTGGATCCTAAGGCCAGGAGTTTGTTATTGTACTACTGTGCCTATTTCTTCCTATTTAGTATAGTTATCTTAGGTTCTATAGCTATATGTGTATTTATATATTTTGGATTATATATATACACTATATAAACATACCTTCCTAAAGCTGTAAATTTAATTATAATCAAATTATAGAATCATTATAATTAATACATATCATTAAATTTATCTCATATATTTTTAATTTTATGAAAATAAATAACATCTGTGAGAATGATGGCGGCAGTTATAAAACCCAATCATTAGTATCCATTCTTATATCATGACAGAGACTGAGAGACTATAGCAATCGAAATTCAGCATGGAAAAACAACCCCCTTCCAAAAAAAAAAGAAAGAAAATTTGGTAGAAGTAGGAATCCGAATCAGTTAAAAATAATTGTGGGCGACATCTATAACAAAGGATTTTCAACAGCTAACACAAAATAACCGAAGCAAGAAAGTTCCCTTTAGAAAAGTATTAAATTCAGAATATCTTAAAAAAAGATATGAACCGGGGATATTGTTTTAATGCCAATCTAAAAAATGCTACAATTAATCGATAGGGAGTTTTAAAAAAAGTAAAATATTCTTGAAATTGAAAGCTAAGAGACGTAACAAAAAGGGAGTAAGTAATTATAAAAAACGATAAGCTATCAAAACACCAGAAAGATTTTTTTTTTCATAGAAGAGAAAATTTTATTTTTATAAGTATTATTATTCTATATCATATTATTACATTTCGTTGTTCTATTTTTATAGCTTTATTGTTTTGCTTACACTTCAAAGTCTTAATTTCGTGACGAAATTGTAAATTTTTGGAATGTACACTTCTTTGATTTTGAAATTTAATTTGTTTCATAAATTTTGTCTTGTTATTTATCTTCTATTTTATGCCTCTTATTTTGTTTGCTTTACTACCTTCAGCATTCTCCGTGGGTAACTTGTGGTGTACAAATGATTTCATCAGTCTTCAAAAACAAAAAAAATATCAGAGAATATATTTAATTATAGATGACTTATTACAAGATGAAATGTCAATAAAGGTGAAGAAACACATGGTGATAATTCGATGCTTTGTCCAGGTTCTGAACAATGTCGAATTTTGGAGATCAAGAAATTTTGATATGAATTCAATGCAAACTTCTTGGAGAAGAAATAGTTCGCAACAACAGTACTACCGTATTATATACGATTTCATGATCTACTGTGACAAATAAGAAAATTGAAAATTTAACATAGTCAGTCCGGGGTGAATTATTGTTTTTTTATTTAACCCTTTATACAGTCTTTTTTTTTCTTTTCATAGTATGCTAAAATATTTTTGAAAATGAGATTTATTTAAGAGAGAAAATTTGTTCTTGTTATTAGATCAAGTTAATTTGATTTTGGTGAAAAATATGTGCAATGCACAACTATTTTGAAAGGACATTTAATGCATTTTGCAGGTCTTTTTATACTTCTTCACATTAAATTTATAACACATTTTATAAATAATTTAAGCTATAAAAAAGGAATTGCAAAATAGATAAAATTTATATTCCTACACGATATGAAATTAAATATTTATAAATACATATTACTTTCTGTGAAATTTATGGAAACAAGGATCAAAAGGCAAGGAATGCCAAAAATTTTAAAAATATGTTTTGTTAATAGATATAAGTTTGAAATATGCAAAAGAAATCGTAATTTAAGAAGAGGAAAATGATGCAGAGATTAGATTGATGAATTTGATGATAGTATTCTTCCCGTGACTTTATAAAGGGTTGAAAAGAATTTTAAATGTTTTTATTTTTAAAAATATGAACCCTTATGACTTTTTTGAGTGGTTTTGTCACGTAATTAGCAAAGTAAAAGCTTACTTCTTTTAGATAGAAATAAAAAAATAATATTTATTAGTTGATGTGCTGATCCTTCAAATTCACAGTGCTTATTTTGAAAATTTCGTTTAGTATATTAAATTTTATTACAATAAAAAATTTTTAATAATCGTAACATTAAGATTTAAGGGGAATTAAAATTTCACACGGCGAATTTTCGAGCAGTAAAAACAACAACAAAATGCTTAATTTGCTCTAGAATTAAAAGGAGGTTTTTGAGGGTTAAGTGTACCGAGAGCTGAAAATATAAACAATTTTGGATTAGATATAATTCTTTGAGGTTAAAATTAAATAATTCAATTCTTTTCTCATTATTTATAAAGGAATAAGGTTTTAAAAAAGTGTAAAATGTTTAAAATATAATCATAATTTTAAAAATTTTATGCATATGAAAATAAGAAACATTTATGTAAGAAATATTTATTAAGTTTCACGTTGCACATGATATTTTCAAAAATAATAGCTCTAATTACAAGCAATAGGTTGATTTATAAAGTTAAATATATCCTTATGACACTGTAGCATTTTCATAAAATTAAAATTATAAATAATATTTTTCAAAAAATAAAAAAGAATGACATTTTTTAATATTCAATACTTTTTAAATTGCTGAAAAAAAAAGATATATAACACTAAATTAGATTCAGTTTAACAGGTATTATACATTTTATAATTCTATAAAGTTTCACACATCAACGGCTACTAATTTAGAAAATATCGCGCAGCACGAAAAATTTACTTGATTTTTCTCACAAAAAAATGTTCTTTTTCATATACTTATAATTTTAAAAATTATGTTTTTATATCTAACATTCTACATTTTATTTTTTTAAACCTCATTCCTTTATAGATAATGTATAAAAGAATCGAATTATTTAATTTTAACCTCAAAGAATTCTATCCAGTCAAATATTGCTTATATTTTCAGCACTCGAGACGAAATTAACACTCTCGAGACCCCCTTTAAGATACCAATAAAATTAAATTAAAAAAAACACACTTACTTTATATATTTAATTCTTTTAAAAAAGAATTACTGTTTTCAGTATTTTATGGGCTTTTGAAAGGGTGAGACAAAAGATATATAATTAACTCTTTCTTCAGATAATATACTTTATTTTTATAAATTTGTTCTCCCATAAATCTCAACTCCAATATATTAACAGATACAGCAAAAAATTATAAAACATCTGCAGTGTGCATTATGTCACCACATTGCGCAAATCAACAATAAGAAAAATCTCGAGAAAATCACTAAGATTTTTGATAAATGTAGTAACTTAGAAGATTTAAAGAAGAAAGCATGAACACACGAGCTTCCCATAAAGAATACTATATCATATGTAATGCTTATCATGCACACTCATATTCAGGACATATACAGGCATACTCACAAAAGCAATTTCAGGATCCACACACCCCGCCACCCAATTCAAGATCTCCTGTTGCGTGAGCTCGTCCATTACTAAATAAAACAGAAAAGGAGTCTGAATTTTTCAGTTATTTTCAAAGTTTCTTGAGAGAGATTTTATAGCATAAAATTGAAATATAGTCACGTGTAAAAGTTTCGACAGAAAAGATTTTTCAAACAATGAAAATAAATTTAATGAGATTATGTGACGTTTAGAGCAAGCATGTCGATTCACAACATAAATCGCTATAAAAACAATAATTAATAAAATATTTTTTTTAAAAAAATAATAAAATGAGTCTGTCAAAATTTGACTTTTAAATTAAGAAAAGCGAATGAATACTGATTGATTTTTTATTCTGAATAATGTAGAAAAATTACATGGTGCAGAAATATGTTCCTTTTTTTTTCATTTCATAGATTACGGAAAATATTCTTAAAATAAGTTGTCTATTTTGCACATTGTACAAGTCGTACCTTCTTCGTATTATTCAACATATTGAATTATAAGTTATTTGAACTAAGGAGAAAAAGAGCAGCAAAGAGAGAGAGAGCATCAACAGCAAAAAATCTTAAAAGTATTTTTTTACATATGTGTTTATAAATAACGCCATTAAAACGCCAGATTTTTAAAAACATTTAATGTTTCGACAATTTTTTGAAAGTATACTCAGGAAAAACCTTTAAATAAATCTGACTATTCATTACACATTAATTAAAAAGAGATAATAATTATCTTCAGTTTTCCCAATAAATAAGCCTCCTCCCCGCATATAAGTTCAGTTTCCATTTCGTACCCTTCAAGTATTTTTCCAGCAGCTATTTTTAAATCTTTAACTGACAATATATTTCTAAAAACCAAATGTTTGCCAGTATACAGAAATCAATTTACAATAAAATGTGCAAGATATATGTGCTTCACATTAACGTTATAAATCCAGGTATCTAGGTGTGTAACGTAAAAAGATAGGATATTTACGCATCAATATATTATAATTTTCGTTTTTATAAATTGAATTCACAGTATCTGAGTCTAGTTTCGAAAAGGGCAGATTTAAATCTGTAAAAAATGTAAATCTGGTTTCAAAAATTAAGCTAATATTCAAATATTATTATACCAAAAGTCTATTTATTAACACATAATATAAATAACTAATATAAAATTAAATTCTCCATGAAATGAAATATTCCGAATTATTTAGATAAGAATTATTCAGTTTTTCAATTCTTTCGGGGTCAGGGACAGATCTTGGCGAACCTCAGTAATAAAATAAATTTAGCGGTAAAAAACTCTCTAAAAAATTCATGTGTTTAAATTTTTTTGTCAAGACTCACTTTTTTATATATATTGATACTCTATTATTTCTATCTTTTTAATAAAAATAAGCAATAATTGAATGCGAACTTCCTCAAAATTATACCTGAATTAAGATTATTTAGTATATATTTCAGTATTTCTTTAAGTTATAATTTTGTTTACTTTTCTAAACATTTTTCACTCTATCGTGGATGTATAGATCTTCATAACTTTTTAAAAATACCTCTCCCCCCCACTTTTAAAGTCAGATCAGTAACTATATTTCTTATTGTTCTGCGATTTCTGGAGGATTAACCCATAAAACAATTCATCGCAGTTAACAGAGCTAAAACATGAAGCAAAAATAAGAAAACCCGAGCTACGAGAAAATATTAAGTTTAATTTTAAAAAATGTATTGTTCGAAAAATTAATACCTAAATAATCATTGAAAAGAATTATTACATGAACGTGCGCGAAAAGAAAAATGTTTCTTCTTTAAAAACAAAAAACACTTTTTTGATAGTAATCTAGTAATTGATTTTAAATTCTTACGTAAAAACACGAGTTATCTACATAATTTGTTTATTATTTATTACCACTCATTTTATTAAATGATTTAACGTAAACATTTCGTAAGATTACACAGGATATTATCTATAAACACCTTAAAAATTATGAAAAAGCATTAAATAATTAAAAACAAAAATCGATATTATTTTTAAAACGTATTTATTTTCAAAAATTAAAGATACAATCAGCTTTTAAATAATCCTCAGTAAGATTAATTACGGAAAGATAACTGTAATAACCATATTAAGAAGGATCGGAATACTTTTTTAAAAGATATTCTGTTTTTCCCCGTAGTTTTAATGTAACCTTTTCTGATTTTCGAATTCGCAGATCGCAAGAAATTCCAACTACACGTTTTGATGTCCTATCAGGAGATATTTCTTGAAGGTCTTACAGTTCATAACAACGATTAGCATATTAAGAAATAGGTAAACTGCTCAGTACCCCTATTTAAAATATATACAGGTATAAAATAAGAATCATATGCAAAAACACTATACTTAAGATGTACGTCCTATATCATAGAATAAACTTAGAAAATACTAAGACAAATTCTTAAACCCCTATCACTAAAACGCTTACCGAGTTCGATGTAAAATATTTTTTTTAGAAAGGACAATATGTGCAAAACTAGGTAGAACGTTTCAGGAGTTAGAAGGAGTAAAAATGATGCATTTTGATTCGATTCGTATGCCATCCTCATTGGAATTTAAAAAGTTGCATGATATTCTTTAAACGCATTTTTAAAAAAGATACAATTCCGGAATTTATTTTTCTTCATTTGAAAAAAATACGACAGCCAAATTTTAATAATAAGGGTTCCAACCGAATATAGTACTTTTAAATTATGTTTAGTATATTAGCGCAAATTCGCAGCTAATACGTAAACCACAGCCAATACCACCAATACAAAGGAAAGCCATGAATAATTTTAAAAATTTCCGCAATTTAAAATTTACAACTAAGCACGATTAATAAACACGACGTTCTCTAATAGCTGCTACATCTTAAGAGCAATTTTTTTCAGAAAAAAACCTAAAATTTTTATATTGAACTTCCCCAGTCCAGATAACATATAAGTGTGGTTTTTTTTAAACTTTTTAATTTGATATGAGCATCAAATGATTTATTTTTTTATAATATGAGAAAAATTATATCTACAAGACGCGTACTCCATAACTTTTACATAGAAAACAATTTACCGCTAAAAAAACATCAAGTGAAAGAGCTCGAAATACGGTAAAAAAATATTAACACCAAGCAATAATGTTAATGTAAAGAGCTTAGAGCAATTTTTTTTTTTTTAGTTAAAGGAGAAAACGGTTTTCATTCCTGAAAGATCCAATCTGTAAAGGTAAATAAACTATGCAAAGCTTTTAAACAAAAATACGAGTACTATCTCTCTACTAGAGAGACAGAAATTATTTAGAAAATAAAGATAGGAAACAAACCGGTACAGGTAACTTAAAAAATATGGATGCTGCAATTTTTTTAACAATGCTGTCTTAGGACAGCTTTTAATAATTTGTATAAAAAAAGTTGGGTTTAATTAATTTTTTGCAGCTGGTCAACCTTTCCCCCTTTCTTATATTACTAAGCGAAATCGTACTGAAAATAATGGCTAGTAGTTCCATACACATTACAAGAAAAATGTATCTTACTGAAAGATGCATTCAAAAATGCAAAGACCCCTCGATGTATCATTGAACAATAAACAAGTTATTGCCAGATTCTGAATCCAAATGCAGATTCAAATCTATAATATTGCTGCACACAAACTCATACATTAACATAAAAAAAAAAGAAAAAAAAAAAGGATTACGGAATTGTAGTCTAGCGCAGTGTGTTGTGTTCCACGGAACCCTGGAGTTCCATAAAGCATACTCAGGGGTTCCACAAGTCACAATAAAAAAAAATCGAAACTTATAAATATGTATGCAAAATTATTATTTCTATGAAGGTTGTATGGACAAGTATCTAAAACTCCTCCTATTAAATAATAACGAAAATTTTATAATAAATTTTATTTTTCAACACTTTTTTAAACTTTTGTTATAATATAATAAAAGAATATTAAAATGTTTTTTCTTTATATATATGCTCCCTATACTAGATAGTGAATATTCTATTGTTTACAATCTTGTGTGTTTCACGAGATAATTTTATACTCGTTAATTAACAGTGTCTAGCCATAACTAAATAATTTCCTAATGGAAATGCACCATTTTGCAATTGTGGGAGAAAACACATATAATGAAGCGAAAAAAACAATTTATCAACAGATTCGATGTTAAAATCTAAATTTAAGCAAGAACACACTTCTAAATTTTGTGTTGCAAATTCATGAAAAATACACAGTATTTCTAACACAGTTATAAACATTTTAATGCCATTCAGAGCATTGTGTTTAAGTGAAATATATTTCTCAACGTGAGTGGCAACAAATACAAAGTGTAAAAACAAATCAAATATAGAATATGAAGTGCGACTACAGATAATTTCCTTAGAGATAGACTTCGACAATTTGTGAACGGGTAGGTGAAATTTGGATAACAAATTATTATTAATGAGGAAATTGTATATATTAAAAATTTATATTAGAATTTTTTAATAATAAATGCAATACTTCTCTTTTAATTGCCTTAACAAAAAGTGCCTATAATATGTTGATCTACTTTAAATATTATTTTGAGATATAATCTAAGTATGTGGGTGGAATGGGGTTCCACGAAAACACTTCCTAGTTCTAAGGGTTCCACGAAAACACCTTCACGTTCTACGAGTTCCGTGAGTAGAAAAAGGTTAAGACCACTGGACTAGAGCATTTTTTTAGCATGGCATGAAATATAACACCAGCACATTTTATAAAATTAACTCATACTTTTTTCAAAATTCAAAGTCATTTAACCTCTTATAAAAAATTTTTGCTTTACCTTATTCAATAACTAATTTGTCCAAAACATTTTAAAGTATGGTGGCTAATGCTACATTAAAAAACTATTTCCGACAAATCTCTCTCCCTTTCTCTGTTAAAATAACATGCGGCCTTCCGTGTACTTTAATTTAATTTTCTGTCAATTTCCTCTTGATGATATAATTCTAAATAAGTAATTCCTTTTTCCAAATGGACTTACCTATTTTCCACAAATAAAATATAGGTTAATTTTTTCACGATAACTCTTTGCTAATGGCAGGGTAAGCACATCCGTATTGAATAGTCATTTTTTAGTTTGTTGCCATTCGATTAGAGAAGTGACTAAGCAAGAATAAAAATTAGAACTAAAAGTATTTACTGATACAATTCAAAGATGATCAAAACATAATTTTTTCATATATCATTCCAACAATTTCACATAGACTTCAACCAAAGAAAACTTCAAACTTCGAAAACCTATGTTTTTACATATCATTATGAAAAAAAGCTATTTTACGTGCATTAAATGAATGCATTTGAATTAGTTTCTCAATAAAAACAGCTGTCATTGCCACTACAGATACATAAATAATAGCTATAAGTTTTTAAAAACTATATTTTTTGAAAAAAATATGAACAAAATGAAACAATAGTTGTGATAAATTGACACAGAGTAATTAGAAAATTATTTTCAAAAATGTTCAATTTTATTTCCTATAATAATAACTATATACGCATAACTAATGTGTTAACAACTTGGAGCTAAATTAATTGTATTAGTTTTCTTTATATTGTTGCACATATCTTTTGTATGTTATCTCTAATTATTTCTTATAGAGAATCCTTTCTTTTTTCGTAGTCTCTCTGAATAAAACGAGTATATTAAAATTTTAAATATCTACACAGAGGCTAAAATTATACGCAAATCCAGCATCAAGTTAAAGATACGCACTCAGTTACAGCGCTGGTTTTAAAAAGCATAATAATTTCAAATTCATTTTCAAAAAAGTTTTTAATATTTTAAGAAATATATGAATTAAAAATAAAAGTTCTCCAATGTTAACATACAGCTTTACGATATGTCTACGCAATCCCAACAATATGAGTTTTAAGAAAACTAAAAAAAGAAAAAACTGATAAATATTTATTTTAATCAACTACTTCAGATTTACAAATGTGCCATCAAAACATCAAACTTTTTCTGAAAATCTGAATACACTTAATACAATCCAGTAGGACGGGAATGGCGAACAAATGGCACGCAACACAATATTTTGGGCAATGCACCGATCAAAATGGTTCGCATTTTAGTTCAAAATAACAAAATTCACTAAGTATTACGAACAAACAAAAGTGATCGGTCGCTTTTTCAATCAAGGAGTCAGTGAGATTTTAAAGTGAAAGAATTATCGAAAATGCTCAAGTTTATCATGTATCCTGATGTGTGGTGATTTCATTTGATAAACTGAACTTGTCCCAATTCTATTGGTTGGAAACTGAAGAATTTTTTTGAAATGCAACTGATTTATTTCCAGTCTAGTACAATATGGATACAAAAATTTATTGAAACAAAGGAAAAGTTGGAATTGATTGAAACAGAAAGGTTAACAAATAAAGTAAGTAAAAATGTTAGTAAATTTTTTTTAGAAACATGGAATTCGATTCCAGACACATTTCATTATTTGAAGAAGCTGGTTCATGCTATTTTAACTATACTATCTACCTAAGCCTGCGAGTCATTATTTTCAGAGATGAATAACATTAAAGACTCGCTATGAAACCTTTTGGCAGTTTACTCCAAATCAGCATGCATTCTGCTAGTATCTTATAGCCCTCATATAAGTTATTTGTAATCTATATATATAATCTACAACAACAGAAGTCACTTTATATATAATTTGAACTACACATATAACTAAAACATTTACTACTATACAGAGCAAAATGTATTTTTTCGTAGTAAAATAAAGAGCTTTGATTTTTTAGTATTTGGTTTTTATTATTTTCTCAGTAATCCCAAGTCAAATCACACGTCTATACTCCATTAAACATTTCATAAGAAAAAATGGCACATAAACCCATGAAGGTTCGCCACTTCTGCTGTAGAATATTGAAATATATATGATGTGAACATAAACCTCCTAGTCTCTGACGTCTGCTGATTTCTGTAGGCCCTGAGCCATAAGTAAAAGTAGGCCTCACCCGTGACTCTTTTAAGTATAGTATATAACAAACATTGCCAAGTACTTACACAAACAGTAACCAGCAAACACACACACACACACACAATAAATACGTATGATTCACACTTTGACAAACCCAGGAATAAATCTACTTCATCGACTGCCACTTTTCGCTAAAGAATGGTATATGGTCAGTAGCACACACAGGAATTTTTGAAGGGGGGGTCCGTGGTCGAAAGTTCACCATTCTTGTATAATGCTCCATTCGATTTTGTCGATTTTGGGGAACAAAACACAGTAAAAAACGAATTATTGAATAAATAATTAGCATTAATTAATAAAATTGATCATTAATAACAAATACTTAATTAAATTTTACGTACTATATACTTAGAATTATAATCAATCGGAAAAAATATCAAGGGCTTTGGGGGGGTCCTGATTCCCCCCCTTGTGTGCGCCACTGTATATGGTGGTAAACTAGGCTTAGACACGGACGGTCTTGGAACACTTGCCAGTTGGCATATAGTACGAATTTCCCAGTTTTCCAGACAATATGCCTGGAAATAACATGTGGCAATAAAAATGATCTGGATCATGATCTTACTAAAGCCGAATCGAGAACGAGACGAAGCCTCTTACCGCGGCTGAATTGTCCCATGCCTCAAAACGTTCCTGCTCCTAGTGACAACACTTGAGAGTTGGCGAACACTGGTTAACAAGTCCTTTAGTTACATAAATAAATAATAAAGCATGCGGTTTCATTGCGTAGATTTTATAATTAGTTATAACATAGTGTAATAAAATATTCCACACAAAATAAAATGCGAATCAAGTTCGTAATGAATTTCTAATACTTTAAAGGGAAAAGTAATAATTTTAACTACTTTTATTCAGAGGAATTTTAATTCCGCGAAATTCTTCATCTATGATATAAGCCCTTTCGTCAACAAAAAGCAAACGCTGCAAAAAGAATACCAAACTCAATGCCAGTATCATCACGTAAAATCCTCTTGGAAAATTTTTGGTAGTATTTAGTGCCCGAATATCCTGGCCTCCGTTCTTACTTATGAAGTAAGTACAATTCAGCCTACGAGTAGATTACTTAATAAGTTTTACTTTGAAGTTGTTTAGCAGATTTTATTTCAATTTAGCTACCATTAATTCATTATTTTACATTACAGGATTATACCGGAAGTCTTTAATGTCCATATTCTACTTCAGTTATAATAAGGGAGATGAAATAAAAACGCCTTGGCAACGACGTCTTAAAAAGGAAGAATCTTTTGAGTAAATGTTCGAGTCAAAAGTCAACGTTTATGGTTATCTTGAAGTTAAAGCGATAGAAATAAATAGGAGAGTAGAGGAAGTAATTTAGTCATTAAATAATAATGCGAGATAAAATACGTACAATATACCACGATTCTTGCTGGTAAGTGTGATAAAAAGAAATTGGTTGAACATACAGCTAATATTTGATTCAGATAAGCTTAAGTTATGCCCATAATTTGAGTGTATATATATATATATATATATATATATATATATATATAATACTATGTCCACAGAAAGTAAGCCAATTTTAATCAACAGAATCTTTAATTAAAATAGTCAATATTCGTCGGTTTTTCTTATAAAAGGAGTGATATAAATATCAAGAAATGTGAATGAAAGTCTGTGATAATTTGCATAAAAGATAGTTAAACAAAATTAATGTGATTAAAAAAATAATTTGATGAGACAAAATTTCAAAATCTGTTAATAAGTTATCAGTAAAAGGCTCTAACAACATTTTTTCTTACGAAAAGGAAGGGGGAAGGAAGGGAGAGTACATACTCATGTAGTGGCGCACACAAGGGGGTGTCCTAAGGATCCAGAGCCCCCCCAAAGCCCTTGATTTTTCCCCCGATTGGTTGTAATTCTAAGTACATAGTAAGTTAATTAAGTATTTGTTATTAATGATTAATTTTATTAATCAATGCTAATTATTTATTCAATAACTAGTTTTTTACCACTTATTGTTCCCGAAAATTGACAAAATCAAAAGGAGCGTGATACAAGAATGGTGGACTTTCGACCCTGGACCCCCCCCCTTTTTTGAAAAATTCCTGTGTGCGCTACTGTACTCATGTTATTCCTATTTTTCAGAAACACACCTTCGGGGAGAGGGTGGTACAATATTTATTGTATCTGAATTTGTCAGTATATCCTTTTTCTCACGAATTGCTTTACATTTCATGAGAAGTAACTCTTTATTCGGTGCAGTCGAGAAAATTCTACAAATAAGAATGGAAAAATTATTCTACCGTTGTAAGGGCGGAAATGAAAATAACTTTCTAAATTAAATACATCCATGATTGGTGTGTTTAATATGGAATAGTCCAGCGATCAGCAACCTATAGCGCGTGTACCCACTAGAAAAGGTTTGTAGTGAAACGCCAAGAAAATCCCACTTAAATTCTAATACACATTATTTTAATCCAGAGGTGGTCAACCTTTTAGGGAAGAGTGCCACTATCCGATTAAAAAAATTTATGCGTGCTACTACAAACTTTTCCAACAAACTAATAATCTTGTGACGGGCTCATCGCGATTTCTACTAAAACTCCTTTTGGGTTTCTTTGGGCCAGAATGGCAATTCTTTCCAACCAACTCGAGAAGAGAAGCGTGAAATATTCAAATTAGGAATATTATAAATAGCAGAAGTTTAGCGTACGCAGTGTGGCTGTGGGAAGTGAATATACAAGGTCTATGTGTAAAGTGTTTAGGCTAGAGTGAGAGGAAATCCCGCATACAAGATTTGATCTATCTGTGCCAGTGCGTTCAAGTTAAAGGTGGATACCATTCTACAAGGATAACCGCCAAGTCAGTTAGCGATCCAAGCGAATTGCTGCTTACCCAAGTTAGAGCGGTAAGTCCATTTAATTAAACTAGTAGGATCTGTTTATTTATAGAGATTAGGATTAGTCAGTAAAGTTAGACATTGTGGTCAGTTACGTGATTATTTGGTAATACGAATTGTGTCTCCTCCCCCCAGATTCACTTGGTTTGAATGTTAAATATATTACTGTATATTAAGTTAAGATCTTAATAAAGAGATATTAAGATTATGGCAACGTCTGGTTCTTCATTCACTCCCACATCTCTAGGTCGCGAGGATAATGTAGAAGTAGGGCAACCCGCAAGGGCACTTGCCTTACAATCTTAAACTTAAATTTTTAAAATGTCTTATAGTATCAGTAAGAAAAGCTAAATCTCAAAAAGCCTACCTTCATTCTTGAGTAGCAAGTACTCACTGGGCAATTAATTGTTTTCTTCCAGATATTTTAAAATACGCTCCCTCAAAATCTTATGAATGTACTTCCTTTGGGATTATTATATTATATTAACATTATTACATTATCTATGTCTGTATACATGAAAAATAATGAAAACAATAATAATATTTCATTCTGTTTTAAATTTTCACTCCAATAAATGTTTTTTTGTTTCCAAATCTGATATAAAGGTACATATTTTTATGTGCGGCCCGCGAGATTATGATTTTTCGAAATGGCCCGCAAGGTCATTTGGGCTGGACACCCCTGGTCTGAGATAACCACCTTTCAATAAAGCAGTAAAAAAAATTAATATTTATTATTACCTCTTAAAATTTTTCAATAAATCTTCACGTACCACACATGCCGAGGGTTAGCAAACCCTGTTTTAATCCCTTTCTAACTGGAAAATATTTTTTCTTTCCTTGTTTAAATTTAGAAATATGCGACATTCTTTGATACAAAAGGACAACTTTTATGCATTTTATAGGTTCTTGGTATCGTGTCGATTATTCAAAAATTGTTCGAACTTTTCTCATTCATTTCTGCAGAGTTGTAAAATAATTATTTACTCCTATATAAATATAAACATTAAAGATTCTAATTACCTGGATTTTCCAAAGTTTTTTTTTATAATTAGGAAATTTTAAGGTACTTTCTGATCTTAGAATCTGCATAATACTTTATATGCGGGAAGGGGTACCGGTTGCGCCCTACTGCTAATTTTTTTAAAAATAAATGATAACTGTGATTTTTCCTCGTTTTAAATCTTACCGAATTTTAAATAATCTTAAATTAGCATGCGTTAGTGAGTATGATTTTTTTTTGCATCCGATTTTTAAATATTACGTCTTGAATTATATTTTGTACGTTTTTTGATTTATAGAAGTGTGAAAACAATTCTAAAACGGATTTCCCATCTTGGGAAAACAATACAAATTATTATTAATAACAATGTAATTTTGAAAGACAATAACGATTCTATAAAGCTTAACAACGAATACTCTGCAATGCAACAGTGAATAAATACTACAGTGAATGCTGAAATCAGATTTAAAGAATTATTGAATTCCATAAAATAATCATTTAAAATCGTAAAAGAACTTCAAACGCTCTTATCAAAAATAACATATAAAAACATGTATTTAAAATGCTGCGAACACTGTCGATACCTTCTTCAACAGTGAAAAATTACTATTCAGTAACATTCAAGCGAAACGAATGAAATTTTTGATTCATCTAATGCCATACCCATTTCGCAACCTCTACAAGAAGTCTCTTAAAATTATTTTCATCTCTTTCATATCACTGAATATATCGGGAAAGAAAAGAAATTACATGTAATATATTTCGATTTATCTATTATTCTCTGCTGATAATTTCAATGGATGTTAATAGTGAAAGCGAAACAACAAATAAAACAGTATTATAATCTAAATGAATACAAATACAATACCTAATTATATAAAACAATTACTGCTGGAATGAAAGACTCAAAACGAAAACGTATTTAATGCGAATTACAATAAAATAGTTGTAAAAAAGTTCGTGTCTACTAATAGAAATAATATTAACGAAAATAATCAAATAAATGACAAATTATATTCATTTTGATAAGAGTAAGGCATTATACATACTTAAATAGCCCAGGAAATAAGAATTTTTGATTTCGTATTCACAAGAAGTTAATATTTTTTTTTTAATGGAAAAGGAAAAAATGGTAAAATTACTCTTATGAAAAGAAAACAATTTTTCACTTTTCCTAAACAACTGGCAAAATACAAGAAAAAAAAATGAAATACTTGAATTAAAGTATTTTGTAATTTCATTATGTTCTCCCATCAAATAATAAAAGTAATGCTTATTAGGACGCAGAAAACTTCTTCCAAGGTTTCAAATATTTCGACTTTGTAATATTTAGGAATATTTCGTCATATTAATTCGGTGTTAAATATTATTGCTTTATACATTATTTACTTAATAATAATGGATAGTTTTTAAAAAATCTTCCTAATGAAAAAAACGGATAGTTTAAAAAAACTTTTAAATGTAACTTTTTAAAATTTTAATACAGGTTATAAATTTTCATAAATTGAAAAGAGATAAGAATATTGAAATAAGAAAATAATAAGAAAATTGAAAATTAAGGAAGAATAGAATTTATATATCTTCATTTTGAAAAATGGCCCAGTGGAAAATTTGTAAATTATTCAAAATATGCTAAAAATTAAACACAAGATTTTTATTATTTTACTGAATGGAAAATTAGTAAATTAGTGTGCGCTTCAATTTCAAATAATTAACACCCAATTAAAACATTTTTTTTTTGCACTTTTTTATACTTAAATGATATCACGACGGCAAGAAACGCTATAATATGTATTTTATACAAAATAATTATTCATAAAAATAAGAATCAATCATTATTTCACACATTTCAGCACACGAATGCAGATATAATTCGCTAAAAAATTTGAACTACAAAAAAAACCCCTCCAAATTACAATTTATTGATATTTATATCTTGTTGAAAATTCACTATAAGTCTATAGAACACATCTCCAAATTTCAACGATTGAATTTTTTTAAGTTAAAAAATATTAGAAATATGTTTTGAAAAATTATCATAAAAAAAGATATTGATGATTCCCAAATTTTTTTTTCACATCGTATTCTTTGTTTAAGAAGTTTTGATGTATCCTCGAAGTTGTGTGTGTATTAATCTTGTATTATGTACAGCAGGGGTGTCAAACTCGCAGCCTGCAGCGAACATTTTCGCGGTCCTTCCAATAGTACATCGGCACACAATAATATATAATAAAATAACAAATGGATGCAGAATTAAAAAAAAAAAGACTAAATTCGCTTAACATTTTTTAAGTTATATCCTTCCTCTTATTCTTTTCTTTTTTTTTTGTTGCAATTATTAAACAAAATCGTACATTTATTATAATTTTTAACATTAAAAACATGCGGCCCTCAACTTAATATGAAATAGTGCTTGCGGCCCGTAATATCATATGAGTTTGACATGCCTGATGTAGTACATCTTTGTTTGCAGTACTGTAACCTCTGAGCTACTTGAGTACCCCTCAAAAAGTATCCGTGTATGTCCAGGAGTATGCAATTTATGGCAAATTGAAAACCATCAATTAATGTAACATTGTAAAATAAAACATTTCCTATAATTTTCAGGTCTGTAAAAATAAAATTAGAATTTAATTTTGTTTTTTAAATATGAGCTGCTGATTTGATTGATTGCTTGCTTATTAATGTCGCACTCTGAAGGAATGTGAGGCTATCAGCGACGGACCTAGTAAAAATTTTGAGCTGTATATCAATTAAAGTCTGAATATTATTTCAACTAGTCACTAGTTTAAGTCATCTAACGGTTATTGTTTAAACCACCCAAGACTTAAAAAGTGATAAATGGCGAAAGTATTATAATTCATTCAGATGTTTCCAAATAACGCATGGATATAATCACAAAATTCCAATAAATGTATTTCCTCATTTATATTGTATCCATTACTTTTGAAAAAACTTTTTCCAATAAATACGAAACAGCGAAAAATAAATTTTAAAATGATTAAAATGTTAAAACGATTCAACAAGAGAGGAATCATTTTAACTTTAACATATTACATCCTTTTAACTAAATTTTAATTTGGTACACATTTTTCCTTTAATTTTTATGAGCATCTGTTAATGATATATGACAAAAAAATTTAAAAAATAAAACTATATAAATCGCAATTATGAACTAATTATTAAAAAATTGCACGTTCTGAATAGAATGCTTTATCTTCCAAGTTTCATAACAAGTCAAAATGTATTTAATTTATTTGAAAAAAAAAATCATTCCATAACAAAAATTTTTAATAGAAGATACTTTTTTCATAAGGACCGATAAAATTAACCATTTAAATATGTTAAAAGTAATTTTATTATTATACAGATTGGAATATCTGGATTCAAATTCAAGAAAAATTTTCAAATCCTAGTCAATATTTTTAGTAATATAAGCTTATTTTAAAGCTCTTGATACCGCAACAATTCTAACAATGCACTTTACTCCGATAAAAGATATAAATATAATTCTGAATGATCATACATATATTCTACAATGAGATCAATATAATATCTGAAGTAACCGAAATTCTAAACAAAAACCACTCGTTTTATTTTTTTTCAACAAATTCTCTTGGTTAGAACAAAATTGTTAAAAAACACTTTTATCTTTTTTTTGAGGCTGTCTTCGCCAAATCTCGGAGAGAGCCTGAACTAAACGCGGAGCACATTTTAAAAAAGAAAAATGTCTCTATTTTCATCAAAATTTGCAACGTTGTAATCCATATATCTTTTTACAATATATATATATATATATATATATATATATATATATATATATATATATATATATATATAGCACTTTTAAAATTTCAAAATATTCCATAAATAATAATTATTTTATATTAATACATAAAGGGACACAGCTCATTTAACATTACGGTTACAGGAGAAAAAATGCGACATATATATACATTTTACACCAGGGAAAAAAATGGATGGAATGCGATAAAAATGAGTAGTACGATATAATATGCTGCTCTATATAAGATAGCGAAGCCAAAATATAATATTAATGTTGGAGCACTTTTATAAATGAAAAAATATTCCAAGTTGGGGTCCTATTCTTTAACATTAGGCAAAGACAGCCTTAAGACGTGTATAACTTAAGGCTTTCAACAGACGAACTAATTACAAAGAAATAGGTTTAACGGAAAAAACACTTAAGACGAAATATCGGTTAACGCGAAATAATACAACAGAGATACAATGCGGAGATCTTAATGAATGGAAATTTTTAGTACTTGATTTGAAAGTTTAGTACTAAAGAGAGATGGAATGTCTTCAGTATTAAAGGAAGATGGAATATCAGCTTATAATATCAGCCTTCTAAAACAGGGGTGTCCAACACGCGGCCCACCAGTACGTAAGTTGCGGCCAACCGACTCTTCTAAAAGAATTTTTAAACAACAGGTTTTTAAAGTTTTTTCATTTTGAAATGCATTTGAGGGGATATTTACATATATGTATATATAAATCTACAATGTATTTGCCTGTTACCTGTTCTTGTTTTAAAATCAATCCTTTTTGATAATAGAAATGTCCTTTAGATTAAAATAGATTTATATTTTATCAAACAGTTACATTTGATTTTATAATAGTAAATTACTTTTTTAATAAATTTCAAATTGCATTATGCATATCCTTTACTATGGATGGTACATGATTCTCTGTGTTTGCGTCACTTTCGTTTCTCCTTCTCCTTTTCTGTTTGGAGTGCCCAAAAAGCAAGAGGTAGTCAGAGATGTTTTTTTAAAGTTTAAAAAAATATTCAGGACAGTTAAGATAAAGGGCAATGTGTATACTTAATCGTTTGCGAATGACAGCACTATAAAATTTCAACAATGAGTAACGAAAGATCAAGTCAAAAGCAACACCGTAATTTTCAAGAAAATGGCAACTGTAATATTTTAAACATTCTTTGATCTTTGCATTATTATATTATATAAACATCAGTGGCGCACACAAGGGGGGGTCCGGACTCCCCCTCAAAGCCCTTGATTTTTTTTCTGATTGATTATAATTCTAAGCATATAGTACGTAAAATTTAATTAAGTAGCTGTTATTAATGATTAACTTTATTAATTAATGCTAATTATTTATTCGATAATTAGCTTTTTACTGTGATTTCTTCCCGAAAATCGACAAAATCAAAAGCAGCATAATACAAGAATGAACTTTCGACCCCGGACCCCCCTTTGAAAAGTTCCTGTGTGCGCTACTGATAAACATTATTATATTGTCTATGTCTGTGAGGGTATGCATGAAAACAGTAATAATAATTCATTCTGTTTCAAACTTTCCCTCAATACATGTTTTTTGTTCCCAAATCTTATATAAAGGTACACATTTTTATGTGCAGCCCGCGAGATTATAATGTTTTTCAGAAGTGGCCCGCAAGGTCATTTAGATTGGATACACATGAACTACTGTACGCATTTTTTTCCCCTCTTAACACGAAAAGATTTCCCTTTTGAGAATGAACAAATATGGAAAACACCATCCGCGCAGGCTAGAATTAAGAAGGGTGCTTGAATAAGTTTCTGTATTACTGGAGTGCCCTACTGTATCAGCGGAAAAAATTTGTTGAAGTAAACATGATAATGCATATACAGCCTCAATTATGGCAGATAAAAGCAAAATATCATTGATGCAGATTCCGACCATGAAAAAGAAATGACTAATGCAGATTCTGTTCCCACGGCATCCGAAATGAGAAACATCATGAAAAGTATGCGCAGTTATCAAGACGCACTTTCCAATGGTGAAATAAATAACAAAATGGAACAATTTGATGCTAAAAAAGTCAATGCAAAGAAAAATATCAGATTATTTCCCCAAATCTTAATAATTGTTTTTTCATTGATTTTTATAAAATATATTTAAAAATATATATCTATGTTAATCAAATTGCTGTAATAAACTTAATTTTGTTGAACATACGTTTTTTCTCTCTCTTTAACACGAAATTCTTTTAATACGAAAAAATATTTCAGTCCCCTGAGTTTCATGTTAAATGATTTCCACTGTATTTGCATTCCATATTACAATTAAAGATAATCCACGCAAACAGGTCTAAATGTTTTTAATTTGGTTGTTTCTTTTCATAATCATGTTCATTTTAACTATTCCAAATGTAATAGAAATGATTTCATTCACATAGAAAACAAATAAATTATATTTCTAATTCGCTATAGTTACAGATAATCATTTACAGCAGCATTACAAGTTCAATCATGAATATACTAATCGTTAGCGGAACCAAATGTTTTCAAATATTTCAGGACCCTTCCAGTAATTCAAAGGAATTAATTCAGAAAAAAGACGCAGATTAAAATACGCAAATCCATAAATTTTAGCAAAGTCATTATGGATCAAACGAACCTGATTCAGAATGGATCAAACTAAAAGTCACGAAAGACTGAATCTGATGCAGGAATCTTAATTTACAAATGTACGAGCAATACAAAATGAAAGAACAATTGTAGGGATGATTTTACGGCATGACTTACTTCATTCGCTTTTTTCTATCTACCTATCAGTACAAACCGATCAATAATTACTGACATAAGGGGAAAAAAAGGTGGGTGTGAAGAAAAGTCATTCCCTCCACCCCCTAATAACGTCCTTCCTAACTATGAGTAAATAGCCTTTTTGAGAAGAACTTCATTTCTGAGTTATGATTTCGATCAAAAGCTAAAAGGAAGCCTAATTTTACATTTAGATTTAAAACTTGTTTTCAAGAAAGAGGGAGGGGGATATATATAATCACTACACATTTTAAACCTTAACTTCATTTACGGCTTGATAATGTTAAGACAATAAAATTCTGAAAAAAAACATGTACACTGGCCTCAAAAAGTTAAGGTACAACATGTTTTTCGAAGCTCACCATAAAAAAAATGGCAGTAACAATAAAATGCATAGTTTACATGAATGATAATAACGAACTTTAAAAACATTAATGCAAAAACGATATTGCTACCACTTTTATTTTATAGAAAAGAACGTATATTTATGAAGTGAGAGAAAATATGCAAATATCAAGCTTTCGTACTTTTGTGTGTAAGTTGTGTTGATTTTCAACAGTTGTTGGCAGTTTCGGTGACAATAGTCAATAGAGTTTAGAAAATGTCTCAGAGACGTCGTTTACCCAATTCGTTAAGGTGGCGGGCAGTTGGATGGATGGAAATGGGATTGTCGCAGGCTGATGCTGCTAGACGTCTCAATGTGTCTCGTAGTGTTGTTCAGCGACTTTGGGATCAATACCAATCCGAAGATTCTGTGTCCAGAAGACCTGTTCCAGGCCGACCACGAGCTACAACACCTGCAGAAGACCGTTTTCTAGCTCTTTCGGCACGAAGGAGAAGAACCACTACTGTGCCGCAGCTCGTTGCAGACCACTTTCAAGCATCAGGAAGAAGAATCTCCGCTACTATGGTGCGAAATCGTCTTCACAATGCAGGTCTGTATGCAAGAAGACCAGTTGTGTGCGTTCCCCAACGGACGACAGCGAAGGAACCGCTTATGCTGGGCAAGAGAACATGTTTCTTGGACGCAGCAACAATGGGCTTCTGTGCTGTTCACAGACGAGTCCAGATTTACAATGGAGAGTGATTCAGGGCGTCTACTGATCTGGAGGGAACAGCGCACTAGATACCATCAATCCAACACTGTTGAAAGACACAGTTATAGAGGTGGTGGAATCCTGGTTTGGGCAGGGATCTCGCTCGGTGGCCACACTGACCTGCATATGTTCCATGGAGGAACCGTAACTGGTCTTAGATATGGGGATGAGATCCTTGATCCATATGTCCGCCCATATGCTGCTGCTATTGGTAACGACTTCATTCTGATGGATGATAATGCACGACCTCACCGAGCTCGGATTGTTGAGGAGTATCTGGAGGATCACGGTTTGGAACGAATGGAATGGCCAGCTCGATCTCCAGACCTGAATCCGATAGAACATCTTTGGGACTATCTTGGCAGAGGTTGCTGCTTTAAATCCTCCTCCAAGGTCGTTACATGAGCTGAAACAAGGCTTACTCTGTGTCTGGTCTTCGCTTCCTATTCCGGTGTCCGACAACTTAATAAACAGCATGGGAAATCGATGCCGCCAATGCATTCAAGTTAGGGGTGGACACATTCCTTATTAGAACCCATTTTTGTATTGTTTTTATGCCATTTTATCACATAACACTGTGATGTGCTGTTTTCTACAAGAATGGACTTTTCCGCAGAGATTGCTTTTTTGTTATAAATCGTTTTTGCAATACACTTATACAAATTTCTATGACGCATTCAATAAAAAACTATTTAATGCACATATCCTCCAAATTTTTTGTTTCTACATTCATTCATTTGCAAATTAGACACAAAAACCCGGTTGTACCTTAACTTTTTGAGGCCAGTGTATTTAGCAATTAGACCCCATTTTGAGTCATGAGAAACGAGATTTTTTTTATAACAAAAAGCAGTACAAAAGCTTATAAAATGTACAATGTTAATAAATTGATCGATTTATGAGACACATATCCTTGTCATAAGCTAATTTTAGTAAGCATTATCTTACAATTTTCTTTTTCAAAAAATCAGGTAATTTTTCGGTGAAATCTTTATTATAAAATTCTTATTCAATTCAACATAATCAAGTGAAGTTTTATTAAACCCTAAATCTTTCTGTGATGAACATTTCAAACCAAAAGAATTGCACTTCGTATACGATATGAGTTTCAGATTATAGCTGCAGATTAAAATCTCCAAACATATCACTTAAATGTACAGAGTAAAACCCAAGTACAACAAAAAAAAAAAAGGTACACATTAAAGAATTAACAAGCACCCTTTCCTAAAAATCGACGATGATTACTAATAAATATTGTGTGTGTGTGTAGCATTAAGTGATACGAAGTTGTGAAAAATTTACATCACCGTACGGAATAACAAGTTAGAAACAATGAATATTTTTTACAGCAGCAAAACCTTTCGAAATCAGCAATCTTAGTATTAAATCGACAATACATGACAAATTTTCAAACTGCGTAATTTTTTTTATGAGATTTACGTTCCTATTTTGTAAAATTTATATTGAAATACTTCCAAACTGCGAACGAGAGCATAAATGTTTTATTTATGTATGCGATTTCTCTCTTTAACAAGGACTTACTAAAATTTATAACAGTATCTAGTTTTACCCAAGCAAGGGTTATTTCTGTAGAATAATATAACCGATTTAGAAACAAAAAAAAATTAAAATTAGCTAATTCAAAGTTTATATATATAAACCAGATTATTTACTAACATTGTGACGAATCTGAACGGAACCTTTCCACTAATATTCTTAGGCGTCTTTTTGGGGATTATAAATTCGCGTATATATATATATATATATATATATATATATATATATATATATTTCCAATCAACTCTGAGAGGAGAACGGGATATGCAAAGTAGATAGGGTATTTAAGTAGAGCGTTGTAAGCTAGCAAAAATGAAGGCTATTGAGCCAGCAGCAGTATAGTCAAGTTTAGAGTATTCAATAGGATTATGATAGAGTGAAGCATTAATGCTAGTATTCTTCGAAGGATTCTTAAAAGCTAATATAACAGTGAATAAATCAAAGTATTACCAGGTGATATACTGTAGTTTATTATCGCTTAAAACAAGCGCTAGTTTAAATTAATGAAAGCTAATAATTCGAGTTGCGTGTATTTCTCGGACCTCCGATTTCGGTAGACCTTTTATTGATCTTACGCGTAGTTATTGATTAATTTCATATTTCGTAACTTAATTTAATATTAAAGGTAAATAAATCCCTTTTGTTTGACGTAACATAGAAATATTATGTCATTAGAGTTTCTAATATTTGAATCAAGTGAATAAATATAAGTTATTATTATACAAATGGCTCTTAGTGATTCTTTGCCTCAAATTAATCTTGGTGTCCAGAGTGGAACCCAGGGGGGTTCTAACAACATTACTACACACTCATAACAAACACACAAAACGGAAGAAAAGCAATAAAATGAAAAAATAAGCTACCCTCAAACTTTTAATCGACGGGGCATAAAGCAAACTATGTAATGAGAAGCACAACCATTTCATTCGTTATAGAATATAATAATGAAAATTTTGTGAAGGAATTAAAAAAGTTCTTGATAATCTGATGTTTTTATAAGAGCAATCTTTAAAAACTACCGACGAATATCATAGATAAACTTACCGCAAAAGACCTTTTTAAGGAATCATATGGCAAAATATCCTTTCGAATGCATGAAAAAAAATTATTCCCACAAAATAATCTTTAAAGAATAATCAAAAATGAGGACACTTATCAAAAACACGCAACCGAAAGTGGGCTACATCCCGATCTTACAAAATACGTGTGCCCGTTCAGACCAGTCGTTTCAACATCAACGCCGTACGTTCCAAATGTGCTCCCGACACCTGACAGTAACTCCTTGGCAATGGAAAAAACCTGTATATAAAAAAAAGGATGCGCTTTTTTACGAAAATACAATAACTTCATGGCCAACAAGAGGCGATGTTGAGGTATAACCAAAAGTTCTCTGCAGATTAAACCGGAAGAGAAATCAGAACAAAAGGCAGGGAGGTAAGAAAACAGAAAAGGGTCTTTCCCGAAACGGAAGGAAAAAGGGTGGTCGAACCAAATCCAAGGGCACGGGGTGAAAGTGGTTGTGTGTGTGTTTTTTTTCATTGCTACAGAAAATATTTTTTAAACTTCGCTAGATCCTTGGTGAAAAGGCAGAAAAGGGAAAGTGATGCTCCCTTCTTCCGTTGCATTATATAAAAGGATTGAACTTCGAGGATCTTCCCAAAAACAGCTGAGATTTCTGGTTTCCGTCTGGAAGGGTGACATTGGACCATCGCCAAGGTTGAAGGTTTATTATTTTTTCCCCTCTTCATCGACGACATAGTCTCTCGTTCGCGGATATCCGGCTAAAATTTCAATTTCTAGAATTAACTTCGCATTGATTGATCGGAAGCAGCACGCGATTTTTATCCTTCCACAAAAATAGGATAAATAAAGAACATAAGGTTGTATGGAATTATGTATATATATAGTTACATTTAAAAAATCTATTTGAAGGTTTGACAGAAAATGATCACAATACACACACAGATACTAATACTCCTTCAGTAAAATAAAAAAAAGTCACATATATTTCATTCTTTTTCTTATGAAATAATTAAGATACCACAACTCACAGTAAATTAAACAATTATTAGTACAGCAGAGTCCGAAAATTCAGCCAAATGTGGAAGGGTGGCCGAAAATGTCGGTTTATCCAACATGGAATTAAAAAGGAATAAGTAAGAGAGAAAATATGGTACTGAACTTGTATGTATTGTTTGCTCAACAATACAACAGAAACTAAGCCCCAAATATCTTTAAGCGAAGGAAAAGTACGTCTTTTTTGAAGGCGTAGAGCATTTACTATATAAGAATAAAAATTAATGAATAAAATAGTATACAGTAATTTACCTGATCCGATACACCGCAGAAAAATATTTTATGAAGGCAAAAAACAGTATATAATGAAAATTAAGTAGCCGACTTTGCTAAAACTGGCTACTTAGGTATTTTTCGACTTGCAAAGGTTTAGTCGAGGTAACCGGACTGCTGTGTTATCGAGTACTGAGTTTTCGGGACTCCACTGTACCATACTTGTTATCACAAGACATTTTAGAACACAATTTTGTTTTTCCATAATGCATTCCTGAAGAAGTCGCATAGGAAATATACAGTATCTCTGGAAAATTAAGTAAAAATTACGAAATGTCGAAAATCAACAACAAAATTACAGTATCATATGAAAATTCCAGTCGAAATTTATAATTCTTACGTGCTACTCGTTTACTTCACTGGTATGAAATACATAATAACGTATGGAATAAATATTCACGTAAAAGTAATGTATTTGTGTAATTCAAAAATACAAAAATTGGCAGAATTACCAGAAAACTAAAATAAGGTTTTATTTACAATAATTTTCTACCAATAAATGGATGCGTTTTACACAATGTAAGATATTAATAAGCAATATTTTTAGTGAAAATATCTTGGTCATCACTTCCTTTCTTAATTTATAGAGAGTGCCGATTTAAGCTCATCTCGGGCCCTGGGAGCAAAAGATCCACAGGTCCTCTTGGCACTGGCAGATCAAAATTTATAACCAGAAAACCTGGTTAAATCCAGCTTATCCGGGCCCCCACCCCAAGCGCCCCATGGATAAAGCGGCACTGTTTGAATGATCTTTTGAACAAAAAATGGTTATAATCTTTCTATAAAGTTATCAATGCTTTAGTAGTTTTAACAATGAATTCGATTGTTAATCGTTTATATATGTATGTTCAAGATATTTATTTATCTTTTTTTTGGGAAAATACACACTTTACAAATAAAACTCCAGTTACCGAATGCATGACAGAAAAACGAACTTGGAAAAAAAAAGCCGATAAGAATTTTATGAAACTTAATACAGTGAGAAATATCTTTTTAATTGCATCTGGATAAACTTTCCTCAAACCACACACACACACACACAAAAGAATAGTTTCTCAAACTTTTCGGCGAGACGGGAAAACGAATATTGTTTAAAATATCAACGCAGTCAATCATATTATTGATGACTTCATAAAAACACACACACAAGGCGGATTTCGTCGTGATTTTTTAAACTCGGAATATCAAAAATTTTGCGTAGATAAGAGGATAATCTGGCGAATAAAAATGGGTTTTTTCTAATAAAAATAAGTAACTTATGAACCTATATTGCAATTTTTCAAGAATTTTCGTTTTTATTTTTGTAGTAAGGGTCAAAAATAAGACTACCATAATTAAGATTCGAGCGAATAAGATTGAAATAGAGAACCTTCAAAGCAAGCTTAGCATATTGCAATAGTATTCAGTAATATTTCGGTCATGTTTAATTTGTCGTTTATTAAGTTTTAGCAAAAATTAATAAATATATATGAAATCGAATTATATTCTAATTCTGATTCAGATCAAATATCAAAATAGTATTTTTTAACACGATATTTAGAAAAGACAAATTTTAAACAAAAACATTTCTAAATATAATGAAGTTATAATTTGTGAATGTTCCCAGCATGTCGACGATTACATAATCGCGATTGTAAAATTACAAGGAGTGAGTTTGAGCTGCGACCAATACAATTCGCAAAAATATATATAGGTAAATATTTTTTCTTAAAATTTCATTCCTGTAAAACAAAATCATGCAAAAAAAAAAAAATATATATATATATGATTGTAGTTTACTGTTTTTTTCACAAAGCAAATTTCCCTCTTCACAGAAAAGTCTTGCATGCACATTCTTAAGAAATTCTTTTTAAAAAACTACACGAAGGTGCATTATAATGAGAAGCGTTTCATGCACATAAAAATTAGTTTTCTCTAACGAATTCTTTTCTCAGCTGCTGAAAAATAAATAAATTGAGAACTATTACAAGGCGAAACACGACTAAAAGGTATAATACTTGTCATATTACTCTATTTATAAAGTATAGAAAAAAATAAGCATCTAAAATAAGTAATTAACTACGTTATATAGAGATATTACACATGCTCACAAATATAATCTAACCAGGTAACAGGAAGTAATGTTTTAAAATATTTCAGGAAATTAACAGAAGAGAAGAACACGCGCGCACGCGCGATTGTTCCATAAAAATTACAAACACCTATACTACCAAAGTAATACCTGTATTATTATAAGCAATTATTTTTAATATACATAGAATAGTGATTAATAAAATTATCTATATTCACAATTCATGCCGTCATGTTCATGCAAGGAAGTCGATAATTTTACAAAAAGTAGAGTGAGGATATCTATCACGCCACAGATGCATGCCGAACAATTTCATAATTAACAACGAAAGGACTTTTAAATTTAGAATAAATTTCTTATGTATATAAAAAAGATAGCATTTCGCAGAAAGAAAAATCAAACAAACAAACAAGAACGAATTCTACTTTTCGTTCCCTCATGATAATAACTAGAATAAAAAATTTACAAAATAAAACTAATTTTTTTTTTAAAATATGGACTCAATTAAATATAAAAACATGTAAAATTTTACAAAACTCTCGAAATCTGTTTTTAAAAATTCGAATAATAATTTTTTTTTGCATCATTTTAAGGAGTAAATTTTAATTTATAAGTAGTTTATTGAAAAAGAAGTTTTCATTCCCTATATGTAAATGAATATAGTGGTTTTTAATGATAATTTTTTTTTGATAAATATAATTCAGAATGAATGAATCCTCTTTACAAATTCTTAAGAATTTTTTTTTTTGCATTCCTGTGAATATAAGGATAAGGAAAAGGTACAAAAAAGAAATGAGATAATTTTCTCATCTTTTATAATAATTTGAATCAAATTTATGTTTGGTAAAATATAGTTCATCAGCATGACATAAAATACGCTTAAAAGTTAAGAATAAATAGTTATAAATCCTTAGAAAATTGACTGATCCAAGCAAAAATCATTTTGTGCTAAAAAAAAAAAGTTATTCAATCACTATTGGTAAGAAATAATTTCATTTTTATTTGTTACCAAGGCTGTAATTAATATAAGGTTTAGTAATTGTTACACAAGTGTTTACTATAAGTTTAATCAAAAATTCTTTTACTTGAGTTATTTCACTGGCTATAATCTTTTGTCATACAAATTGCTTTCTATTTCATTTATTTACTAATACTTTTAAAATAATTTACTAAATGAAGCTAATATATATTCCTAAAATTGGATAGCAGTAAATAATTTCTAATCATTATAAGATTTTCCTTATCATTTTGTTGGGGAAAAAATGCTTATTTTTGTTATTACTGTTGAAACTTCCTTTATAACAAATATAAACGCGTACCAGATAAAAAGTTTTATTTTTTATTTTTCAATTATGGTAGAACGATCATATAAAAATCTTGTATTTAAGTTATCAAATAATTTATGCTTACATATAAATTTACTGAAAAATTAATTTGAATTCTAAATGCATTTTTTATTTTGTATAATATTTCGTAATTCATCCCCCTAAAATTATACGTAAAAAATAAAATAAAAATCGTACCTTTGGGAATTTGCCCTTTCATTTCAAATCATGTTTCTCATCTTCACATGGAAATTAAAATTCATTTATCCACCATTATATCTAAAGAAAGAAAAAAAATAATTAACGTTATTTTTTAATAGTTATGTAAATTAACAGCAAACATCTGAAAAAAAACCACTTTTTATTCGTATGAATTTGTTTAGAATTAACTTTGTGTGTGTGTCTTTATTTTAACAGAGTATATAAACATTCTTTTAAAGCGCCATTATAAAAAAGGTATAACATTTTATAAAAACAAGAACCCCATTTTTGATACAAAATAAAAGTTCATTTATAAAATATTTTTTTAAAAAAATAATAATAAGAGATATTGCATACTTGACAACTTAATGCTTCGAAGAAATAACACAGAAAGAATCTTTTAATGATAAAACATAAAAATACAGAAAATAAAGTTTTTTAAATAGTTTGTATCACACAGCGATTTTGAATTGGAAATTACTCCTTTTTATTATTACCAAAATAAAATTTTAACATTAAACTGTATCAAATTCTTATCTTTTCATTCAAAAACAATTCAACAAGAATTTTACACTAACTCAAAAAGAAGCATTTCCCCCACCCCAACCATTCACCATCCACAAAAACGTTAGGGTTTCTGGATGGACAAAAATGTTAAGATTTCAATGTTTACTTTTGGGGAGAGGGAGTTTATGAACTTCCACGTCAAGATATGAACTCGAATACACAGCTGCTAGTATTGACATGAAAACCGAGATAGGGGAAGTCTTGTCTGCACCTATGTAAATACGATAATGGACGGCCATTCTCAAGACAGTTATAACCTGGAACACAAATATACTTCCAAGTTTATCTAAAGATCAGTAGAAAATTCCGAAATTTACGGCCCACCCTAAGAGGAAATTTTACAAAGAATTTGCTTACATACTTAAAAGAGCAAAACTTTTATCAAAACAAAAATATTAAAAAACATACCCAACTATTTTAAAAATCGAATCGAATTTAAAAAAAAAAGTGTCAAAATACAAACGACATTATTTCGTTTAATATATTACTTATACGAGAATACTGAGTTTATTTACACGGTTCCCCCCACCGCCTTTTAAAAAAAATGCTGGAAATTTTTTTTTAGTTTAAATTACGTTTTATATATCTGAATTTTATAAATATGAAAAAAGGAAAAATTCTCTAACAAAAATAGAACTAAATCCTTAAATGTTGTTTAATTAACACCAATATATTTTGCCTCCTATGTATAAACGAAGCATTAAAATTTAATAAGTGAAAAAAAAAAGGTTTTGAATAGGAGAAGAGTTTTCAATGTACACGCTTTCTTTGTCTCTGAATTTCACAACTAAAAGGTACAAAAATATGCTCACATTTAACGATTTTTAAAATTAATAGCCCCATGTAAGCAAGATATTGCATAATGACAAAAGCGGCACTTGAACTGACAACTCACTCTACAAGTTTTCACACCAAACCAACGTGGAGACTTATATCCTCGACAGATTTCTAGTGCTTCAGTGGCACCAAGCATGGTTTTCAGTGGCATATCGAAAGAAATAACATTGGCTACGAGTTAGCGACAATGATTACAAGGGTACTTCACTCGAAGTCACCTTATTAAACTGAAGAAATGAATTGAATCATTTTATAGAGAGGCATACTGAGATTTTCGTTCTTCTTTAGACATACAAAATAAGCAAGAAAAACGATATAAATACTGTAAAAAAGGATATACTCTCAAAAGCATTCCCTTTCATCCCGATAGTGTTAATTACATACAATACATTGTAAATAAGACAGAAATACCTTTAGATTGCTTAAAAGACATTATAAAAAAAGGAAACTTTGCATGAGTAATGTTAAGCAATTACTTTTGTAATTACTCAATAGTATGCATGACTATTCACACACAAGAAAATTACAAACATAAGTAAATATTACAAACGTGTTATTAAAGGACATGGAATAGCGCGTATACGCTAAAAATGCAGTAGGAATATATAAAGCAACAAAAACCAAAATATGATTACTATTCATTAAATTACAATAATATATTTTTCTCAAACTGTCAGATTAAAGTAAATAAGGTTTTCAAGAATAATTGTGCAAGAAAATATCTCCAAGTATTACATTAAAAAGAAAATTTAACAATAAAAACAGATGTCGTCCTAATTATCCAATATATGAAGATATATATTCCTAAAATATGTATTTTAGAAAAATAATATAGAAAATTTTTAGTAAATACAGAAGAATATGTTTCAAAAACAGCCCTTTTTTTAAGAAATAGCTTCATCAACTTAAAATACACATACACAGTCTATAGTTGCACTTTATAACTGATTTCTAATTTAAATGTAGGACTCCGAGTCTCGATTTGTCAAGGAAAGATTCCATTCAATATTAATTCAAAGAAGTTCAAAAAAAGGAAATGCTCGTCGAATAAAAAATTGAAACTAAGGAAATAGTTAAATTTAATAATAGCATTTTAAAAACTTAATAAATAACAAAATACATATATTTAAAACATAAGGAAATGCTTACTTGATTTGTGAGTCTCACTACGATACTTATATATTTATTTAATCATAAAATAAGTGAGCGATAAGCAATTAAAATACAAATTAAGAATAATTTAGTAAAAAATGATATATACACTCATGTAGCATCTCATCATTCTAGAAATAATAAGATAAACGACGATTATTTATATTTCTTCCATAAATTTCTTTGAAAAAAAAAAGGATAATTTATAATTAGATTCAAATCGTTATCAAATTGGGCTAAAATACTAATGAAAGTGCAGAAATAAATTAATACAAAACCTAACAATTTTAAAATTATAATTTATAAAAATATACAAGCTATAAAAAATATTTTGAGCATTCAGTCAAACTGATCATTTTTACACAGCAACAGTTCTCTCAATAAGGTTAATAATACAAAACTTTTTTGGAATACATTGTCAAAGTACTAGTATAAAAATTAACAATACTTGATTTTATGTACTTTCATAATAACAGGATTTTTAATTCTCAGAAATCTTTTACTCTTTTATCTTATCCTGTATATTCCAATTAATAACATCCACACCCATATATCAGCAAGGTCTATTTACATAGTTATTTTCTATTCCTGGACAATAATTATTGATTTATCTATCATTTTTTTTTACACACACCAGTAGCGCACACGAAAATTTTTCAAGGAGGAGGTGCAGGGTCGAAAGTTCTCCATTTTGGTATCATGCTCCAATACGCCGCCCAGCATATTCTTTTGATTTTGTCGATTTCCGGGAACAAAAACTATCCAAAATCAATTATTGAATAAATAATTCGCATTAATTAATAAAACTAATTGTTAATAACAAATACATAATTAGAGTTAACGTAATATATACATAGAATTATAACCAATCGAAAAAAATCAAGGGCTATAAAGGGGGGTGCGGACCCCTAGGACACCCCTTTGTGTGTGCCACTGACACACACTATATATAATCGTACATTTATCAGCCTCAAATATAAAATAATGGGAACCCAAATGAATATGAATCATAATCTGATTTTAAAACAAAGAGAACCACAATATTAAAACAGTATTAAAGCCAAATAATGATTTTTAAAAAATGGTATTATTTCAGAACAATAATTCTTAAACCGCAGCGATACATTTTCAAAGGCAAACACAAATAATTTGTACTTATCAGTTCTAAATTTTCCATTCTTTAGTCAGATATTAAAGCAGTAAAATATTCAACTATGTTTACAATGATTATATAAAGCCATTTATTTTTTTACTTTTTTTTATATCTACAATATCCATCCTAAGTTAGAAAGACCGGGAAATGCAAAAGTTGGGGGATGAAGAAAATACATTTTGTTTTATAAATTGACCAGATCTTTTTCAACAGTGAACACAAAAAGAAATGAGTTTTAGTTATCGAATATGAATAATTTTTTCATTCGTGAAGCGACAATATTTTCTTACAAAATGCGAAAAAATAATTGTAAGATTGACTGTTTAAGGTGTAAGTTTAAAGTAAAGGGTGTTTTTATAGATGTACAGACTTTTTTAAATTGCAATAAAACAACGATGTATTATTCGATTGACATGTATTTTTTTTTATTCGAAAGATAATCTTGTGGCATTACATTTTAAATATGATTTCCGGCATATGACTGCCACGGCTGGCTCGGATATAGTCCAATCTGGACGCCCAATTTTCCATGACTTTTTCCAACATTTGTGGCCGTATATCGGCAATAACACGGCGAATGTTGTCTTCCAAATGGTCAAGCGTTTGCGGCTTATCCGCATAGACCAATGACTTTACATAGCCCCACGGAAAATAGTCTAGCGGTGTTAAATCACAAGATCTTGGAGGCCAATTCACAGGTCCAAAACGTGAAATTAGGCGGACACCAAACGTGTCTTTCAATAAATCGATTGTGGCACGAGCTGTGGGACATGTTGCGCCGTCTTGTTGGAACCACAGCTGCTGGACATCATGATTGTTCAATTCAGGAATGAAAAAGTTAGTAATCATGGCTCTATACCGATCACCATTGACTGTAACGTTGTGGCCTTCATCGTTTTTTTGAAGAAGGATTCCACCAGCCCATAAAGCGCACCAAACAGTCAGTTTTTCTGGATGTAACGGTGTTTCGACATACACTTGTGGATTAGCTTCACTCCAAATGCGGCAGTTTTGTTTGTTGACGTAGCCATTCAACCAGAAGTGCGCTTCATCGCTAAACAAAATTCGCTTATGAAAATCGGGAACAACGGCAATCTCGTTTTGGGCCCATTCGACGAATCTACGCCTTGCTTGATCATATTTAAAATGTAATGCCACAAGATTATCTTTCGAATAAAAAAAAATTCATGTCAATAGAATAATACATCGTTGTTTTATTGCAATTTAAAGTTCTATACCTCTAAAAAAAACACCCTTTATAATAAGTATAAGAAATAACTGTTAACATACAAATAGACAGAAAGAGTTGGCCCAAGGTGTATTCAAATCAAATAAGAAATGGTGTTTCTAAATTCCCGGCCTTTTTTCATCTCGGGGAGAACATAAATCATTCTCAAAAATGACCAAAATTTCGAAAAATTGAAAAAGTTATTTTTAATTGATATCAATAATGATTACACGAAATAAGGTTATACATTAACTCCAACATTTATATTCCTTTATATATTGAGTTACAAATACAAATATACTTAAATATTTTTAAAATATTATTTGAGAAAACAAACAATTTATCTTTTATCACTCAGCTTCAGTTGATGTTGGAGGATTTGTTTTCAAGGCCTTGCCCAGTTTTATAATATTTAATGATCGATTCTCTGGACTCAAATAACTGCATATCGCTCAAATAATTGCAAATGTTTTCAAACTGCTCAAGCTAGAGATCTTGTTAGCCGAGCGACTAAAAACTTTTATCCTTAGTGGGTGGCTTTTTTCTATAATTTTTCGTCCAACATTAAAAATTTCCAAAATTTCCATGCTCTTTTCTCAGTGTGGAGAGTTGAACAGTGCGTCTTTCTCTCAAAAAATGCCTTGCCGTAATTATCTTGTTAAATCAAATGAGGTTTTTTGCTTTGGCAAACGTGAAGGAACAGCAGCAATTGCATCATCAACATGCTTTCTTCCAAAATTTACGTATCGTGTTAATCCAATTAAGCTAACACGAGTTCTTCACTAAGTCTCTTTGAACTTCTGTATTGCTTTCAAATTCTGGGTTTTGTTAGTTCGACTCTCCACAATATACCTTACTGACACGTTTCTACTGTATAGTTTTTCTTGATCCATTTTTATTGGCTTCAATCCTCCTACAACTGTGTAGTCTGTTTCAGTTCTACATTGACCAAAATTTGTTATTCTCTAATATCAATTAATGCTTTTGAAATTGTAAAATTTTATCTTTAAAAATCTTGCAAGCATTTCGTCAACAAAGTATACCAGGGTGTTTTGGTGTTTAAATAAAAAATCTTTTCTCAGCTGAATCCTGCGATAACATAATTTTTGAATACTATTTTTGTGAGACGACTTTCTGAATAATTTTACAATACCTTTTTTTTTCTTTCTTTTCGTTTCATTTAATCATACACAGATTTTTTTTTTTTTTTTTTTTTTTTTTTTTTTGTATAAACATGAAACATGCATCTGTTGCTAAACAACCTTCAAATATTATTTGTAAAGCTTTGTCTAAATCTTCAACTAACTACTCACTTTCAGCATTATATTTTATGCCAGCAGTTCTTCCTCTCAAACCTGCTCTTTTCTTATACAGAACATTACACACGACCAAGCTAGTATAGATCTGGGATCGGCAGACCGCGACTCGTGAGCCGCATGTGATTCTTTGGATAGACGGTTGCGGCTCTTCAGACTTTTGGTTCTATGTATTATTTAAAAATAATTTGTCTACTCGAAAATATTAATTGGTACATTACAGTCTTCACCGCAATACTACTTACTGTTGGTAGTGGGTGCTCCTGGGCGTCCATGCGCGCGCGCGCGCGCGAACGCTTGTAAATGGCTCTTTCGATACCTTAGTTATTTTGAGTCTATTTTCGAAACTTAACCATAATACTACTACCCTAAGTAACACGCGCAATTATACGCTTTTCAATAGTGATTTCTTAAGTTTAACCTTTACTGCTTTTAAAATTTTCAGATGAAAAAAAACTCACTAATTTTTAACTTTCCTAAATCTAAGAGTTCACCTTCATTAGAACGAACACTTACGTTCAAATATCGTCCGTTTTTTAAGAAATGTACACTCATGAAACGTCAAGCTACAACATAGCCCTGCGTTTAAATTTGATAAAATTTCATTAGCATCTTGAAGTTTAATAAAACCATATTACTTATGTATAAATTTTCATAACATAGCTGGTAGGATTTCTGAGGCCACTCCTTTCTTTCTGATGTATGAAAATCTAGGGAGATTTCATTACGATTGAGCATGATTTCTAAGGAGTTCGGGAAAGAAATTCAAGTTAGGATCAAAACCTATAAAATACTTAAGTCATATTGGTAGGGCAGGACACACACATTTAAAGCTTTCTATGACGATTCCTAATTCGAATACATTACCCGTAGTTGGCGATTATATAGGGCTGTCTTCCAAAAGTTGGGTAAAGTATCTCGTTTAAGGAACCTTCATTTTTAGGTTGTTCAAATCGCATTCAAAAATAATTGAATACAATATAAAATTTGCATCATCATATAGAAATTTATCTAATAAATCATATACTCATCGCGGAATGAAGATATAGTTATAAATAATCGCATGAGAAAAGATTGTTTTTTTATCAGAGAAGATACCCAAAGTATTCATTCAAAAATAAAATAAATTGATATTTTGATCCATACATCATATTATGGAGTAGTTTCAAAACTTTGTTGGATGAGCTCTGTCTCCATATGGCGAGTCAATCCCATACAATAAATACATCCCAAGAAATAAGACATTTGAATATATTATTCAGAGGGCACTACGCAAAATGAAGCTACACACAAATAGCCACTTATTTTTATTCTGTAATATTTCTTGATATCTCCCTTTTGACACGTCTTTATACACTATGGAACATTTTTTCCTATTGCCACGCCATTGTCTAAGTCAATAAGTCATTTTACAGGCTAAAAATCCCAGTAAATTTCATTAAATTCACAAATATATCCCAAGCACAGCATAGCTTAAAATCAGGGCTTTATCTTCATTTAAGTACAAATTAGAAGTCGGCAGATAGACAAATGGAAATACTTGGACATTGCATTGAGAAAAGAATCCGTAGGATATATAACAGCGTTCAATTGGCAATGCACCGATAAGGAAGAAAGAACTTTTCATATGACTTACAGCATAATTGCTAAATCTCTAATATAGCTAGACATGATTGTGACATAAACCATGACACCTTACAACTGGGTTGTTTGGTCAGTTTGCCCCTAAACCTATACTGGATTATTATCACTGCTGAACAACGAATCAAGATGTATTAAGCACAATACCATATTACTCGACTGTTCAGGTAATTATAGTAGGTCATTAATATTGCACAAGTACTACAATGATTTGATATCAGTAACATCTTGGAAAAAGTCGATCGTCTAGTATGGTCAGTTTTTCAATACACGTCGTATGTCTCAATCTATTTCTATTTCTCACTATGATGCAAAAGGCTAACTAATTGTGCAGAAGTCCATCTATAGAGTTAGTCATCAATACAACGTAATTTTTATCAACTACTTGCATGGGTTTTTTTGGGTTTATTTTTTTTGCACTTTTTAACACCATAACATCTCTCTAACAATTGTTTTAAGCATTTTCGAGATATCATAAATATCTATAAAATGACATAATCAGCAAACAATAACTTTTAAAATATTCATAATTCAATTCACCAAATTATACAACAAAGTTTGTATTGCAATAAAATATTTTGCACTATACATCTAAGTCCTTGTTCAAGTGAATAAAGTAAAATTAAGCGTAATAATAATAAGTATTGACATCTTGGTAGAATCATTTTTGTTTAAGTCGCGTTTCGAAGGTTACACTTGGTTCATTGACGACGCATCTCATAATTTTGAACCTCGATCAAATGACGGACGACAACTGACGACATTTCACTCTCCAAAATTCCACACTATGCCAACGGAAGAACTTTGAGCCTCGTCAGATTTAATGTGCAGTAGCCTCTTTACATGACGTGTGGCACATTGTATTCTTGGGTCAGTCAGCGAATATTAACGCCGCCGCACTATTCAGCTACTCGAGCTTTGGCGACGAACCTCAATATTTTGAACCACGGTCAAGTGACGAGAACGACACCTGAGCTGCCCCCCCTTCTCCTAACTTTCACACCACACCAACGGGAAGACGTTTTAGTCTCGACATATTTGTCGTGCATCGGACCCCTCTGCACGACGGGTCTTCAGCGGTACTAGGCTCGAACTCTTGACACACCAGTCACGAGTCCGTCACCTTGACCACTAGGCTATCGCGGCCACACTGTATTCTCGGAGTCATAACAAAATCGAATCCACTCACAATTATGCTTCTTTTCACTTGCAGTTTAAAAAAAGCAAAGCAATTTCCCATTATTTGGATGGTAAAAAAGTAAAATTCAAAAATATAATGGATATTTGCCCACGTATAATATTACCTAAGAACGGGAAAGGTTACGGTTAGTGGTTTTCCATAAAGAGAGTAAGTACACCCTTCTCAAGCATTTCAAAACAGTGTAAATATGCAAATAGTTTTCGTTTAGAAGGACAATAAGCTGATATTCCATCTTCCTTTAATACTTAAGATATTCCATTTCCCTTTAATACTAAACTTTTAAATCAAATACTAAAAATTACCATTCAGTAAGATCTCTGCATAGTATGCTATCAAATAATATAAAGAATGCATATAAGTAAAATAAAATGCATTCCTTTTTCCATGATGCAATAAAATTTATGAGGCGATCTAGAACCGCTACATAAATTAATATGATGAATACCTTCTTCATGAAATTATGTTTCCCAATAAATTATCTTTATATAGCTCACGATTTATTAAACTCGTGATATTATACTGGGATATCATAAAATTTTAATTATTGCAAAGAAATAACCCAGATATCTGAAAAAAAAAAGTTTCATCTGCATATTAATTTATCCTTTTGCAATTAATGTTGTACATTTGAGCGAACTAAAGCCCGAGAATATTAACGTATCTTGACAATATTTATATTCATAAAAATAATCTTTATTCATGACTGAGTTTAAAATTCAGCAATAAAAATTTTAAACTAAACAATCTTTTACCAAATTAGATTAGATCAATATTAATCATTACGGGATTAATATTGATTTGTTTGGCTTCGAAAACTGTAGATCAAAGGCGTCAAACTTAAAAGCTAACTTGGGCCAAACAAACGTGGTTTGACTTTAGGTGGGCCGAAAAAAAAATCAATATTTATAGAAACGTAAGTTATTTCGAATACATAAATAAAAGAACATGATAAACAAACCGTAAAATCCGGCGTGTAACGCGCACTTTTAGCACAAAAAAATTAAGATCTAAATTTACGGATGCGCGTTATATACCGGGAGCAAAAAAACGATCTTTAAAAATGGAGAAAAAAAATGAGCATAGAAAAAAATTAAGACTTCTACATAGATCGGGGAATACTGTTTATTTCAAAAGGAAATGAAATTCCTAAAACTTAAAGGGTTGTAGTTCTAAAAGTTATACTATTTATCAAAAGACAGGGATAATACCACGAATAAATAAGCGACTTCAAAATACAAGAGCCTAGCACACACACATTTCAGGTTTCTTTATAAAAAAGGGGGTGCTCGTTAAACGGTGAATATACCTAAAAATTAAAAATTGCACCGAAAATACAGGAGTGCACGTTATACGCCGCATTTTACGGTAAATAAAAGAACAAAAAAAATTTTAAGTTTACGTTTTGACTCTTGACGACATCTCTTCCCTGCTACAATCTTTCCTATTTCTAGAGAAATTTTTATATTTTATTATATATTATTGTGGGCCGATATACTCACCACGCCACCAAAATGCTCGTAGTGGGCCGCATGCGGCCCGCAAGTTTGACAACCCTGCTATAGGTTGATGTAATCTGCATTACGAATAAGTCAGAAGCTAGCAGTGTCATTAAATTCCTTTATTTGAGAGGTTATAGTTGCGGCAAATCCACTATGAAATAAATTATGGCTGTTTATAGAATGCCATGACACCAGTAGCGCACAGTTTTCCGAGGGGGGTCCAGGGTCAAAAGTCCACCATTCTTGTATCATGCTCCTTCTGATTTTGTCGATTTTGGGAAACAAAAAAAACAGTAAAAAACTAATTATTGAATAAATAATTAGTATTAATTAATAAAATTAATCATTAAAACAAATATTTAATGAAATTTTACGTATTATATACTTACAATTAAATCAATCGGGAAAAAATCAAGGGCTTTAGGGGGGGTCCGGACCCCTAGGACACCCTCCTTGTGTGCGCCACTGCATGACACTTATGATGAAAAATTTCTCAAATTGGCCAAACGTTCCTAACAAACGATCCAAGTAGAAGACCATATTACTTACGGACGATGCTGACACAGTTGCGGAAGAGGAGGATTTGATCTTATTAGACCAACCATCCAAAGGAACATAAATGAGATTGAACTTAGCTACAGCAGTATGATTAAAATTATTAACGAACTGCCAGTTTCACGATTACAGATTTCTTTTCGCAAAGCAAAAAAGGCGCAAACTGTCAAGGAAGATGTTGAATCTTTTGAAGCAAGACGAAGATGATTTTTTAGGATGAATGAATATGGATGAATCTTGGATCCATCAGTAGGACCCAAAGATGAGCAAGGAGTGAAAGTACAGTAACTCCCCTCCTCCCAAGACGGCTAAGATGCGGAGGTTTAATTTTGGGGACTTCTAGTGCCTTTTACAGAACACTGCTGAACAAACTAAGGGATACTCCCTGATCAAGAAAAGGCGCGGTATGATCACCAAAGGTATCTCTCACCTGCCCACTTATTAAGAGGTACGGTTGAGGAATCAAAGCGATGTAGCTTTGAAATTTAGCGACGTCCGCCCTATTCCGCCTCATGCTACTTTTTCTTATTCCTACAACTCAAAAAACCAATGCAAAGTTGGAGGTTTGATAACACGAGTGAGATTATTCAAGAGGTGGAATGAATGATTTTCGAAGCAATTTGTGTGCTGAGTAATACAATGACGGCCTTTGAAAGCAAGACACGCAGGGAGAAACGTATTACACTAGATCAGGGGTAACCAACCGGTAGAGTCGTAACAAAGGGAAGCAAAGACTTATTAAAAAATGTGAAAAATATTAATAAATAACGTTTTTTCACAATTTTAATGAAATGCGGTTGTCTCAGGCAACAACCCCGAAAAGTTATTTTAAATACGCTTAATTGATTGAATCACAATAGAAAAATATCATTATGCGAGAATACTTATTGTTGTCTGCACTGACTTTTTTCCAAAGGATGGGAACTGCAAGATTTTGGAACTTGAGGAAGCATGTTTTAAAATATCAAGAAGAAAACAATGAAGTGCTTGCTACTCAAGCATGAAAATTGGCTAAGGAAAATTTAGCTTTTCCTACCGATATTATGAGGTATTTAAATATTTAAGACTACAATGAAACTATTGTACTTTTCTCTAACCTAATAGTGATATATCTTCTTTTGATGAACAAGATTTTGCTTCTGCAAATATTATAAGATTAACACATTTCACATATAAATGCGGAAATTATCTACCAAAGTTAATAAATGCACCGAGTTGTGATAGATTTAAAAATTTAACATCCATTTTGCAAGATTCATTCAGTGCTAGGAATGATGATTTTCAAGTTTATAAAAACCTGTTTATCTTTTAACAAATTTTTAATTTCTCTGAAAAACGTTGATTGTTACCCACCCGAAATCCAAATCGAAATGATTGACATACAGTAGCATAATACACTAAAAAGCAAATATAAGGAATTTATTTCAACTCTGCAAGTGATCTGAATTATATTGGATTTTGGAAATTTGTACCAACGCGACGCGCGATTTTTCAAATTTACACGATTTGGCTGTCAGGTATTGTTTTGTATCAACATATGTTTGTGAACAAATATATACGTATACGTTTTCTATATATATATTATAAACATAATATATATATAAGATCAATATATCGCTCAAAATAAACCGATACGCACTTGAAACAACCTCATTTTGTCAGTATCTTCAAAAGCGAGAACTAATCCCAAAATAGATTTCTAGGTAAAACAAACCACAAATTCAAAAGCCACATTAAGCAAGTACTGACTGTTTAATAATTATTTAAAATTAAATATGTTTTAAGAGTTACTCATTCTTATTTTATACCTACACTAACTGATAGAACACGTTAAAAGTTTTTTCATAATAAAATTTTATTCTCTTTAGACTTATTTTGATTATATTATTTTTAAAATAAAGACGTGTATAAAAAAAAATCCCTATAAGTAAAATTTTTTCATTTGTTCATATTTCTTTGCCTGTTGGAAAAGTTAAAAGTAGCACACATAGTTCACTTATCCCAAAAAAGTTGGCCACCCTGCTTTAGATAGTGAGTACGTAGAGAATCCTTGAGAATAACAAAAATTACTTTTCTATTTCGATTATTTATAGCAAAAATTTCCGTCCGTAAAAATGCGAGAATACATCCGTTATGTATTCTCGTATTAGTTGTTATTATATTTAAATTTTGCGACCGTTACCTGCAATTTACTTTATTTTTGCACATTATTTTATTTTTCATTGTGTTTCGCTAACTTTTGATGAATTTTTTTCAAAATTCTATAACTACACAACAATAGTCACTTTCGTTATAAAATTTTACTGTTTGATAATCATTAAACACAATGAAATAATGTAATGGAACGGAAATTAAGCATATTTTTCAACCAAGATCGAAACGTACAGCAATTACTTAGCGTACCGAATTATTATATAGCACATAAAATATCATTCTAACATTTTATAACGAATGGTTCCTTCAACCTAATTTTGAGATTCGACAAAGAAATCTTTTTGACGCAAAACGTAATTTATAAATGGATTATTGCCAATTATTTAATCAAGAAATTTATTAGATATTCATGAAAACAATTCAATAATTTATCACAATACTACTTTGTACTTCCTCTATAGTTTCTAAAACAGCATCACATAATAATCACTATAGTAAGTGATTGCTTCGAAATTTAGGATTTGAAAATTTTCAAAGCTGTACTTTTCATTCGCAATAAAAAAAGAAATTTTATTACATCATTTTTATAATAAATGAATAATCCATTTAATGCTACGCAATGGATTTAAAATTTATCATAGGGGCGAGTACAAAAGTTTAGTTTTGGAAATAAGTTAACGGCTCCACTACATAAATGTTTAATCAGTTCAGTACAATGTATTTCTTTAAAATTTTGCGTCAATAAAAAAAAATGACAAAAAAATCAACAATATAAAAGAAAATACAACTAGAAAAAGCACGCCGAATAAAGGAGTTCATAGATAGAACATGAAATAATTCATTTTGATGTGAACAATTGTAAAAATTTGTTACTTTTTTTTTGCATTAACACCAATAATCTCACAAAAAATTAAAAATCAACATGTTATTTTTATCAAACAATAAAATTACAAAAAAGGTCTTCAGTAACTTGATTAAAATTCAGGTTAATGTAATGCAATATACAAATTCACACAGGGGTTGTTCGTGAAAGACGAAACGAAAACGTTGACTTTTCAGTTTACTTATTCTGAGAAAACAAACTATCAAAGCTGAAAGTGATAGAAAAGCAACTAATATCTGGTTCAATCGACTTCACCAACTTACAATTATCAAGTACAATTTAAGATTGTATCGTAGTAACTGAAAAGGTCAAATTCGTTTGCGATATAGCAACAAATTTAGTTGGTAAGAAAAAGAAAAAGTAAACATAAATATCACTGTAAATACCGTAACTATATGTGGCACTTATCTTAAAAGTGTGTTAATATTTTAATACAAACACTATACATAGAAAGATCTAGAAAAATATTTACAGTAAAAAAAGTATAAAAAATGTAAGGAATGAACAAAGGTAAAACAAGGAGGCAAATTTTCTGAAACGAAATTTTGTATTATTGTTCAATTTTTTTTTAAAAAAAATTAATTCAATTTTTGTTGGAAAGAAATTTGTGTTTCAAAATGTAACTGTAATGATGATAAACTTACATAGTTTAAAATAAAAAATGTTGAAAGGAAATTTGAAATTTGCATATCAAAATGTACTTATAATCCTGATAAACATAAATAGTTTACAGTCGATGTTTTCCTTCAATAAAAGATAATATACATTGAAATAACATATATTGCATAATACAACACTGGCACATACTTTTAAATAAAACAATATATATAGTTGCATGTTTTCAACATTTTATATTATTTTCCTACACTACTGTTATTACAGAGGGATAATATAACATTTCCCACTACAAAGTTGTTTACAGAAATATTGTTTTAATATCGCAAGGCATTTAAAAGATAAGCTGTACCAGATGTATTTTTAATATACTGAAATTAAATTTTGAAAAACTGCGCAATTATGTTATAACTATAGTTATAACAGCTGCAAACAATAGTATACAGGAAAAAATTTTTAATGGAGGGGGGTGTCCAGGGTCGAAAGTCCACCATTTTGGTATCATGCTCCAATACGCCACCCAGCATATTCTTTTGATTTTGTCGATTTTCGAGAACAAAAACTATACAAAATTAATTATTGAATAAATAATTAGCAATTTGAAATTAATAAAATTAATTATTAATAACAAATACATAATTACACTTTACGTAATATATACCAATCGAAAAAATAAATCAAGGGCTATGGGGGGAGGGGGGGTCCGGACCCGTAGGACACCCCTTTGTGTGTGCCACTGCAGATATTTTTAGAGATACGTTTTATTACAAGTTGAGTCAAGAATAGAAAATCAATTCTGTTTCTAACTCAAGGATTTTCAATCGGTGTGACGCTGCACATTGAAGTGCCGATATTTGATCGCAGGGATGCCGCAAAATTTGTTAAAAGCATTAATTAAAAAACGTTTGAAAAAATATTACCCAAAAATCCATTATTTTTTCACCAGTCAGATTAAAGTAAACCGAAACAAATTTAATAGTTGTTTCAAAATTGCTACGACATAATAATAAAAACCATTACAGTGTATGCTGGTACTTTCTTTATTCATTAATATGAAAAAGACATTTTATTTCATTAGTTAAACTATTTCTAAGTAAAACAGCAAAAAGTTCTTCGACGTTTTTGAATGCAAAACATTAAGCAGTTGAAATAAATAACTATTTCTGAGAGAAGAATCCGCAAATCCTGAATTATGTTCAGCAGAACTAAAGCCGTTTTATGAATTAAGAAAGAGCCAAATACATTAGAATAAAATACTGGATTACTGGTTATGAATTTAACAAATCAGCTGACTACTCTATAACCAACATAGCAATATTAAAACACTCGTTTATTTTCAAAAAGCTATTCTGGACAAAAAAAAAAAACGAAACGTTATTTGATTTGTCGAAATACTTTGCAAGGAAAAAATATTCAAACATAAAATGCACGAAAAGAAACATACACAACTAGTTCCAAAGCAAAGAAAGCATAAAAATAAGACATAGTTAAAGCGAGTGCAACGTGATATAAAAATGCTAAAAATAAAAACAAAACATTTCGATACGACTTTAACTTCAGTAATTCTGAATAATGGTACCTTTTTAAATAATGCTTCCTCCATTAATAGAGTTTCAATAGTAAATCCTCTGTGGTGTGATATTCCTTACTTATTCGACTGCCGGAAAATGATGAAAATTCTTTGAATGATAGCTTGATCTTAGAATTAACAAGTAATATAAAAAAAAAATAAGCCAATCCCTAATTAGGTCAACAAAGAAAAATTTTATTTTAGTTACTTTTTATTAAATAGTTACAATAAATATAAATATGTTTATACATATCACAGAATCACAAAAAAGTGACATAATAAAAAGCGATTTTCCATTTCATATATGGTGTTAGACTACTTTTTTATGTTTTTAGCTGTTTATTCACTTTTAAAATTTAATCGTTCAAACAAAATAGTATAGTAAAAAAGCAATCACATTCTCAGAAATTAGGCCATCCCAGGTAGGATTAGAACCCACAACCTTTGGATTAGAAGTCCAATGCGCTATAGGGACACAACGAGCGATTTTCCTTTCTATATATACTGTTGGATTATTTTTGTTTGTTACTATTTATTCATTTTTTAAATTGAATTAATGAATTAATATTTGAAAAAAAACTGTATAACATTAAGTGTCATCCACTACAAGTTTTAAAAAACGTATTTGAACTTGAATGGATGAATAAAAAGTATTTTATTAACGACTGAAAATTTGAAAAAGATATATATATTATAAGGATTCTACATATATATGAAACTAATTGTAGGAGTTGAAAAATTACTACTCTGTAAGACATTTGCTAATGCAATAAGTCTTGATCATCCAACACGAGATAATTTAACTAATTATTCTTTCATTCTCAATAAGCGAAAAAAGTCGTATACTTTTTTACAAGTTTCATTATCAGAATTACTAAAAAACACTTTAAAATAACAATGCGCCTCTCCTTCCGCTTTTACTTTCATGCCTCAACAGGACTCAGGCAAGCTATCAAATGTTTTCAAGAAACCAAAAATAAAACTAATTCATTATGAAAAAAAAAAAATACAACTCTGAATTTTTACACAAGCATTTATATCACTATATAAACTTTTAATTTGAGCTCCAGAAAAAGTCCTATTGAACATTAACTCATCCAAAAGTCACAAGAACCTCATAAATATACTAATACGCGATTTACTTGTCAAAAATTTATGATTATTTGCGTGAAAACATATCGAAGAGTAAGGCAATTATTTCTTAAATATCATTGTTCAAATTTACACCACTACTTATTGGTATTTTTTCATTTGAATCTATTTTTGGTAAGAGAAATAATTGATATTTAATTTTATATTCAGAAAGAGATACCTTTTTACCGAAGCCTCAGTTATAGATCGCTAGGGAAAAAATACAATTATTCCACGCAGCGCTCGCAAACACAGAAAGGTATTCAAAAGTTTTTTACTGATTATAATCAAATTTCATGTTATCTATTTACGCAATGCATAATGAAAATTTAATTATTTATCAAATTATGATTGAATTTCAAAAAAAAATTTAAGACTTAAAAATTTATAAAAGTAACGTTTGAATCAAAGATCAAGTTCAACTTTCGAGCAAGGAACCGCACAATCTGTTTTAATATTATTTTAAGAAGTACAAATTAAAAAAGTACGGATTGAGATACAAGCCAAATTATTTGTTGATGGTATAGTGATAAAAGTATAAAGCCGATATGCTGATTTTTTTAACTCAATAGAAAATATTTGTTTGAAACTGAATGAAATAATCAAATATAACTAACTGCATTAAAACTTAACGAGGGGATAGATGCGATTAAATATTGAAATAGTTTATACAAAATAAAAAGGGAATAGTTTTCTCAATGAAAAGTATAAAGAAAAACAAATAGTTTACAAATATATGAAAAAAAATCCACTACAAGTCTAAAATAATCAAGCAACTTGCTTCTATTTAAAGAAACTACTAGACAAAACAGTTAAAAAAAAGTGAATTTTTATTTAGAAATAGCACACGAAAATTTCTGGAAAACTTTTGACCTCCATCAATTTAAATTCCTAAACATCTTTATTTGAAATTGCGCCACACGTGAAGTTATTCAGTTTTAAAAAAAATTTAACTTGCAATCGGTCAGGATACTTGTTTCTCCAAAATCATAACAAATATCCATCACGAAAGGTATGAAAAAATATGAAACCCAGACACATTTTCACAAGAAACAAAGTACACATACAACACAAAAAATAAAAAAAAGGGACACTGTCTGGAAACGAAAATGGGAAAAGATGGAGAGCGAGGGTGGGAGTCCAAAACACATACGATGACCGAGTGAAAGACGCAAATGGCCGTCAAATGATGGGGAAAAAAATAGGGGTTAGGATTTGTAGTGAGAGGAAGAGCAAGTCCAAGGTCATCGAGAAAGAAAAGAAAAAGGTTGTGGGTAGAGAAACGCGGGAATGTGTGTGAATGATGAGAGTAAAGAAAAAAAGCAAAGAAATAAAATAAATAAAAAAACGAATGTCATTGAATCGATCGGAGGCAAGCAAAGTGTACGTATGATAGACGGGTGCATGCTTTTCACATACATACATCCATGCCGTCCATCACGTTTGTAGGCGTGTCTTCTCGGGGCAAAACATGACAACTGCGCAAGGGAAAACCTCAAACGCTGGAGCCAAGCCGATTGGAGGAGCGCCGGAATATATTCATTTTAAGCCGCGGAAAAAGGTAGTCGGCAGCCGCGAAGAATAGTTACTTAGCGGGTCATATCTGAGTTCCCCAGACGGGACGGAGTGGGATTGGAAAAATAATCATTTGCGACGGAGGACTGCGTCTCGACTTTCTACATAATCAGAAATTTATCGATGCAATTCCAGACGGCTTTATTAAAGCTGTATAGATATGTGCCCAGTCGTTTTCTTTTTAAACATTTTAATTTCTATTAAAAAGATAACGAATGAAGTCACTGAAAAAAACTGACGAGTCTTCTCCCAAATATACATACACACATGTATCCACATTAAAAAGGTGATTCAAACTAAAATGAATAAAGAATCATCTACATGTTTTCTCCACCAAAATTGACATTTTGTATGACACCTTTTTTCTTTGCTTTAAAACTCTTAAGTACTGTTTGTGTTAGAGGTAATTAAAAAATATCGTGTTTAAAATTTTTGTATTTTTTTAATGTACTGATAACAGGAATTATATTTTAAATTGTATATAAACTGTTCTTATTCAAGATCATCAATATTTTCAATTTCAATAAAGCTTTCCCAGAAGTATTTTTTGTAAAAACTCAACACATAGAATTCATATAAATTTTTTCACATTAATGTTTTTCTTTTAACTATTATCAACACCAATTAAGCTATAATTATATCATTTTTTAAATGCTTATAAATCAGAATTAGCTTTTAATTCTATTTAATATAATTATGTAACACATTATTTATACTTCTAGTTTCAAAAATATTTAGTTTTCATTAAAAAAAAATTTTGGATAAAAAAGTATTTTTTATAAGAATACAAAACAAAAACACTACTGGTGGGCAGACAGATAAAACTTGAATTACTTACAATAATCGACAAGTTAGGGAGAATTGAAGGTCAGGATATTTCTCTATCAAGTGATCAGTTTAATTAAATTTAAAATATAATTTCAGTTACTGCTTCAATTTTTTTAATTATATTTTTTAAAAAATAGCTGAAACTTTTTATATTGACCTATAAGTTTTTCTGATTTACACGCTTGATAAACTAATCACTGATACGAGTTTTTCTTTAAAAAAAATTCTCCTTAAACCTTTTACTATTGTAATTAATATACATTTCCAATGAATATTAATTGATCACATAACTATTTATTATTTATAGCTCAAATACCTTAAACACACTTCTACAAAGAATACAGAAATTCAATATGAATGAGACAAAATTTCTTTTATTGAAGCAAATAAATTCGAGTACAAATATGGACTTGCCACATGAAAAATATATTAGATATATTTTTTAAAAAATCATCAATTTTAATACAACATAAAACAATGACTAAAAATACTTGATGTGAATCATACAAATGATATTTTAACATAATAATTAATATAACAGTCACATTTCTTCTATTCTTGCAGGTGAATAAAAAATTAAAATGTTTGCCCTTTTTTAAATTTATGCAAGCTCACTCTCTTTTTCTTGATAAATTAATAACTTAAAATAGTGAATGATTGTTAAAACAATTGTTTCCTTAATTCTTTTTCTACAACATAATGAAACGGAAATATAATAAAATTATACCAAGGCAAGTATTAGAAATTTTATTTTGATGTAAGAATTTATTCTCCAAGACCCTTCTTCAGAATGAAGATATTAGTCATTAATTTTTCTCTTTCATTGTCTTTAAACATGATACACATATTTTTATTTAAAAAAATGACTTTTCCCATTTAATTCGAATACTGAGCACCAATATAAACTAGTTCATTCTGTAATTCTAAAGTAAAAATGATCTAGGATGATGGATTGTAATTATACAAAAGACACAAACATATTCAATAAAGAATAAAGATAAAGACAGAAAAATAAAGATAGAATTTATTCCTCAAATATCACATACATATAAATCAAAAGATTTGATTATATATTTAGACTGAAACTAAACAGAAAGTTACATAATTTTTCCCCCCTAAAAATAAAATTACAAAGCAAATTCCATTATCTTTCAAAGAAAATCCAATATTTCCTTTAGATGGCAGGAGAAAAAAAGTGTTATGAAATATTATTTTATCATAATGGTACTAAAATAGAGACAAAATATTTGATCAGGATCAAAAGACATCAAGCAATAGGCATACAGACACAAAATTTTGAATGAAAAAAAAATCTTACACAAATATGATACTAAAAACCTTTTCTTTCACTAATATAAAAATTACTCTTATTACCCACCAATAAATATGTACATATCTACATACACACAAGGAAAAGAACAGACATATCTATAAAATTTACCTACAATACTGTACTGTACACATTGACGACTGTTAATGCATCTCTCATAATAATAGTTTTAAAACTTTAATCCAAATAACATTAAAAATAATTATTATTACATCTGTAAAAAGAAAAATTCCTTACTTTTTACATTACCACTAAAAGTGTCCACTTGAACGTGGTAATATGAGCAAATTAAAATTATAAAAATATCTAAACTAATAATCATGACAAAGAAATTACAAAAATATTTTCAGCTTAATTTTAAATATTCAAGACATTTTTTCTTTTCAATATGGAACCCTATCAGAATAATAGTAGTTTAACATTCTTTTGAAAAATTTACCTCCTCCCCCTTCAAGAAAAAATTTAAGGTTATCAATTTTAACATCTTTGCTTATTTAAACAGTGTGGCATAGATAAATACATTAAGTACAGAAACTATCAGAAAAGTGGATGAAGCCATACAAATTTGTGGAAAACGTCCAAAATACCTTTGAAAAATAATTCATGCAGAAAATAAATATTAATTTGAAGCAAATATTTAAACCAAAAATGTTAAAAATAAAGCTAGTATGAATGTTCTGAATTTGTAAATTAAAATATTTATCAAATAAATTGTTTTTTAAAAATAATTTGTGTTATTTGAGATGCAAGGAATAAGATTCAAAATTACAAAATTATTCCACCTTTATTTAGTTTTAAATAAAAGAAAAATGATATAAAAGAAATAAATTAATGAAAAATATGTTGTACAAAGAAACTGTTTAGGTTTCATACAAAACCTTTTTTTTTTTTTTTTTTTTTTTTAACAATGTGAAATGTACACAATAAGTGTCTACACAATACTGATAATTATATTAAAAAAGAACCATATTGCTTTTAAGTATTTAAAGATATTTTTATCACATAGTACAATAAAGAATTTATAACTTTAAATTTGGCAACACATATTAATTACTGAGAATTGCTCTAATATAATATTCTATATTATTTCCAACATAAATGATACTGTACAGTAAAAAAGTTACGCAATATAAAAATTGTTTGAATGTAAAAACAGTTTGAATAAGCTGTTCCACATTTATAAATTAATATACTATATTCCAAATCAAATAATTTGAAATGGAATTAACCAAAGGTTAAAGCATTTCTTACAGGGATTATTTATTAGAGTTGTTCTGCGATTTTTTTTGTTCAGCTACCATTACATAATTAATCACTTCAAATGCTCAACTTGATTACAGATCAACAAGGAAAACATGTATACATTCAAATTCTACATAGTCCTACAAAAAAAGAAAACCCCCCAGAGAATCATTCTGGACTACACAATAGGTGTCTACACAAAACTGATTATTATAATAAATAATACACAGTGCCCCATCCCCTACATTGGCTGCTCAGCCCTTTATTTATCAATCATATTGCAGTTTTTATTATGTACCATAATTATCTTAAAGTACATTTTTGTTAAATGCTTATGCATATGAGCAAAGAACATTATTTTGAGGACATTGCTATTACTTGGTACAAACAATGCATACAAGTAAGTGTTATAAACTGTAGGTAGTAATGCAACTTACTGTATATCAGCTTTACATAACATAAGTTGAATCCAATCAATAAGAGAATGGGTATTCACTAAAATGATCAATTTCTAGAAGGTTCTTATAATACTTTAATTGAAATTTCAGAACAAATTAAGTAAAAATATTTTTTATGTTAAAATACTGTACATTGAAATGCACATCTTAGTTTAAAACATCACAAAATTGCATGAACCCCTTTCAGTCAAAATATTTTCTTAAAAATATGTCCAAAATATTTAGGTTCTGAACTCAAACTTATCTTTTTATGCTTTTTATCACCTATTATCCAGTTAACCATCCAAAATCAAAGCCACAATTTAAAAGTGCATCTAGATGTTGAAAATATTTACTATCAACTGAGTTAAACCCAATTTGGAAAAATAAGACTATTTTGTTAAAGAAAACATAAATACTAGTTTGAAGGAAGCTTCAAAGAAAACATCAAGCAAGATTCACAAAAAAATGTTCAATAATTAGGTTAAGGGAAAATATTAGTCCTTAAAATGTTATGAAAGAGCATCGAAAAGAGACTGGCCATTACAAATACACTGATTCCAAGAAAACTTAACTATCACTAGAATTTTTTAATATTAATTACGTAAAACATGTTTTCAAACTAAGGGAATTTTCAATTTTTTAACAGCTGCACTAATCAATCAAAAGAACATTTAAAAGAGGATCACAGAATCTTATGTAGTTTACAAAGAATAATCCAATCATATTTATTATCGTTAGGGTAGACAATAGAGATAATCAGCCCTGTAATGCTCTTATCTTCAAAAGAAATTACAGTGTAGTCCATGTTTTCAATTAACCCAATGTTAGAAAAAATATTAAATACTTTAAACTAGTCTGAATATTTAAAAATTCAAATTTTTAGTTAAATTGCAATTTTTATATTGGCCCTGTTCCAACAGTAATGTTGTGCAATTGTACGTGCAAGTGATGTACAAAAGTATGTGGGAATAAAAGAATACTATGAAATTATCAGTTTTAAAAGGCACCACCTGGTTTCCTGATTCAATCTAATAATGACTTCATTCAATAACAAGTCATATTTGGCTACTATCTACAGATTAAAATGACAAGCTACAGAAGCACGTATCCAGTACGAAATAAACCAACAATTATACAATCATAACTTACTACATTACACTTGAATCTAAATGACAGATAGTGTCTTTAAGTTTGTGTAATGCTAGTTTACCTTTTAAAATATTAAACCAACTTGTTGAATCTGCTCAATAATTTGTTTGCTATGAACCTAAAGGCACACTAGATTGATTCCCTGTTATGTTCTTTGATTTGGTTCAATAATATTCGAAGTGAACAATCATGCAGATACAAGAAAAAAGTCACCCCTATTTCACATTAAAAAAAAATCTATTTTAAAGAGTTACAAGGGTGCACAGTAACCTAATAACTTATCCATTATAAGAGGACTATGTAGCCAAGTATTGCAATACATAGAAAATGCCAATTCTTAGATTATATTTATCATCAATATTACAAGTAGGGAGTTCTATTTTCAAATACCATCAGTTTGTTAATAGCAGTTAGTTTATTTTCAGTTAAAATGTAGTGCCATTTTCATTGCTATCTAGATTTTCCCCACTATAATGAAAATCTGATTTACTTATTAACAAAGAAATGCAATAAGCTTTTTCAACACAAGTAATTTTAATTGCAACTTTTTTGGCAAACACTCATGCCATGTGAATAAAAAAAGGTAAAAGATACTACTAGATGTGTAATGTCATTAATTGTCACCATACTATTAGTCTTAGAGTGATGAATTCCTAGAATCTGGTAATCTGTTTACAAAAGCTTCATGCTTTACTTAATGTCTAGGCTGAGACTTACTTTTATGTCCTGGAAGTAAAAACAATTTTTAGCCCAGAAAACAGCTATAAATCGTCAATTTTCGTCTGGATGACAGCTTAGAAATACAGACGCTAACTTATGATTTCTAAAACTGATAAGTAATGTAACCTAATTTCAGTATGTATGAAAAATTGCTGTCAAATAATTCTTGTTCATATTAAATTTCATATAATAGCCTTATAAATACATTTGTTTGGAAGAATTCCATGATTCTGAAGAAATTTAATTACATTTTTTTTTTGACAAAGCAAATTTTAAATCTTAAATGGAAGGGAGAGTTATAATCTTTAAGATGAAATAGTGACTCATGATCAAATGAACAAAAGGCATGCTATTGTGTCAACTACTCTGTAACGTAGGTGTAACATTACACTACAGAATAAAATACTCACAAACTAATTTCAATCTTTATTTGGTCAAAAATTATAGTTAAGTTACACAGTTTAAAAACTATTAACAATCACCTGGTAAATAGATGTGTTTTTTTCATTTGATGATTCTTGAATAGTATAGTTAGTTGCAATGTATAATGTGCACTAAAATTGAATAAGGTATTTGAAATTTTACAAACTAGAATTTTTTAAGTTTTCAGGTAAAGTTTTACTAGGAAAATATGAGCAAATATGATTGTTATTAATTAACACATAAGTATTAGCATTGCAATTTTTGATACATGCATATTAATCCAAAAACTGTTTTTACCATACAAAAACTGATGCTAAACAGAGCAATTTAAACAAAATTATACATTTCTGTTACTTTTCAGTACCGAGAGGAATTGATAGCTGAGGAAACAGTTGGCTTTTGTTCAGCAATCATTTCATTAAGACACATGGTCAACAAGGTAATATGTATCCAATTATTATCATTAAAATATATATTACTTCAATTACTTATACATTTAAGATTTTATACAACTTATTTATTCATTAATCCTTTTTTTGAAAACTAGTCTTACTGATAAGTTTAATATAAAATCAAATACACTGTTAATAATATTGATTTATTAAAATTTAGTTACAATGTACAAAAAGTTGTTAAGACAATTTATCACAAACACTCCAACTGTCTATCGGTATTCAAAAGATCATTTCAAGTAAAACAAATGTGTGTGTGGGTACTGGTACTATTGCAACCAACATTCAAAATAACTCACTAAGTTGGCAACCCCGATATTGCATGTGTCATACGTCTCGAATTGGAAACTATGCGCTTCATTACTTAAAATGACGTCAATATGGTTGTGATTATACGCAAGTACAAACAAAAATATAACAAACTGAAAGATTTCAGCTGATAAAAACAAAGTATTCGAAAAATATCATTTCTAAAAAAGCAATGAAAAAGTTTCAAAATATCCAGTATCATTTCTTTTATTTGAAAGCAAGATACTTATGGATTAACTCCACCATAGCCAAATTTACACAACACAAATCGTGCATTCTACCTTAACAGTAAAAGAGAACAATAACAGAAACATTATTGTATGCTTTATTTGAAAAAATAAATAAAACCATCAGTCAGATTTTTGTGAAAAGTGGCACAATTTATGTGGTGCAAATTTGGCAGCAGTGAGGTTAATAGGTAAGTACCAAACGGAACAAACATATCTTTGTGCACAATTCCTGAGCTAAAATACTCACTTCAAAATGTAATCTACTGGTATGCTATATCGGTGTTTCGCAACCCCCGGTCCATGGACCGGTATTAGTCAGAGGATCAAATGGTACCGGGCCACACAAGAAACAGATTATTTACTGTGGTATGTTTTTCTTGGATTTGAGCTACTTTTTATGAAAATCACTTTATATTCCTTGCTAAATCACTTTATATTCATTTTTTGGTGTAGCTATATTTTATTCTAATCTCACGATTAAATACAATTGAATTAAAATTATTAAATCAAAACAGTCGAAAATATAAACAATCAACGTTTTCACCTCAGCGGTCTGTGGTAAAATTAACAACCGTTGACCGGTCCGCAGCGATAAAAAGGTTGTGGAACACTGTGCTACATTAATAAACAAATGTTTTGTCAAGGTTCGAATATTAATATTCTAAAAATTTTCAGATAAGTGAGTCTCAGTATTGTCTTTATCTTGGCAAAAAGGTTTTGTTGAAATTTTAGAAAATTTTTGCAGATATGCAAGCCACTTTACACCTGCATTACAGATACTACATACTTATACAACATTAACATAATTGGAAAATATGAATACTTGTATGTTTTAAATGACCATAAAAAAACCACTTAGCATTCGCCATTTACTTCACTGAACAACAATATACAATGATATTTAAAAGAAACTACAAATAATTAATAACTGCATCATAGTGGCAATTTTAATAGAGCATAAATGGCCAATTATATACACTACTGCGTGTTTGGTAAATTGTAATAAGTTTTACACTCTAGCAATACTTTTTTTAAATTATTTGCCAATCATTTCAACGTTTTTCATGATAAAGCACAGTTAATTGAAATTTTTATGAATAAAATTCAGATAAAATTTCAAAAAACAATAGAAAAAGATATGTATAATACTCATTCTTGAAATAGCACATATAAAAATTCCATAATAAAATGGAAAAAGAGCATTCAATTTTAGGTTTAAGAATAAGAAAATAATGAATAGTAACTTTGGTAATACCATATTTTATCCTAGAAATTCAACAAATCTCTCGGTGAAACATTATTTGCAGAGAAGTTAGTAATTTATTTTTGAGATTGAATATCCTCAAGAATTAAATACTACAATAAGCAATATATTGCTCATAATATATGTCTAAAAAATGCCAAAATAATAAAGAAAGACATTAAAATTACATATATTTGTGAGATGTATACATAATTTCACTTATTAACAGTCAGATCATTTGAAAACAAACGTGATAAGCATGAATTATAACACCAAAATAATAATCAGTCAACAAAAATAAAGCATAAAAAATATTAGAGTTACATTTTTTATACATTCAAGTTATTAGTCTGATTGAATTCAATTCAGTTCTGAAATTCTACATCATAAACAGAGACAAATCTGCAATCAATCAACCGCAAGCCTAATAATCAAGGTCAAGTATCATATATCGCAGGTAATTCAACCAGGCTAAATCACATCACGTGTGTCAAATCTCGGAAGACATTTTTATAAATACGTAAGCCTAAAAAATATAAAACCAAACCCAAAATATTTCCTCAAAAAAATAATAGTTTCATTATTTACATTAAACTCTGCATAAGAAAATTTATTTCCGAAGACCACAACGTCATCATTATAAATTAATTAATCTTACCTTTGAAATGATAAATATTTATATAATCGATTCCAAGATGGCGAAGGTCACGATTCCTTGCACTTTTTTAATAGCAGAAGGTGATTTAGAGCGATAAAAACAATGATTGTGTATATCTAACATTCTTAGCAATACCTGACTTCAAAATATTTTCTCAAAACAATTTTTTTTGCAATATATAATCCAATATATTAAAGAAAAGCGACGTAATCCATATCTGAAAGAAAAAAAAATGTCCGTCTTTAGAAAACACGTGACATAGGTAAGTACGTTCGGCTTTGAGATTGGTTGGAGAGGATTGCTATCCAAGCGATTATTCTCAGTTGATAACGCGTAAATAGCTTTTTATTCCACTCTACTTGAGGAGTTTTTTTTTCTTCAATGAGACATTTTACAGGAAGCTACTGCCATCTATTGACTACAAAAACTTTGATTTTTTAAAAAAAATCTTGTCCACTACTATTGGGTGAAAAAAATGGGGTTGTATTTTTTTGGAAAACACATTTTTATTTTGTGGGAAAATTAAATATATATGTTTTTCCTCAAAACAAAAAGAAAAATGTTTTTCTTGTTTGTTTGAAAGAAGTAGTTTAAAGAAAAGTGTACATTTTCAAGAAAAAGTTATCATTTTTCACATGTATTGCTTCTTCCTGCAAATTCAACAAATATATTATTATTTAAAAATTGTTCAGCAGCATCTTCAGGTATAATTATTAAATTCTAATTTTTTTTAAATTCTGGGGTGTTTTTTTGTTTTTTATTTTTTTTTATTATTTGTTACCATTATTTTAATCTTTTATTTATTTTTTTAATTCTTTTTGTTTAAAATGAACATTTTAAATTTTTTACAAACGAAAAATAATTGAAATTATTTCTTGCTATTTTTTAATCTCTTTTTGTTAATGCAAGATATTAATATTTTAAAAATAGTTTTGAAATGTTCGAAAACAAATTATGCTTGTGTGTCCTATAATTATTAACAGATTGTACAGTCTGATTTTTTTACTAATTTAAACTAATTTTCAATATTAAAATCAGTTCTAAAAAAAATTGTCTTCCAAAAATTTCTTAATTGTCAAAGAACTAAAAGTTATAGATTTTAAGATTTTCTATTATTCACCCTCTCATAATAAATTTGAATGCATAATATACAGTGGGCCACAAAAGTGTTCGTACACTGCAATTTCTTATAAAATTTAATGTTTTTGACCAATACAAATTAATATATTGCAATTGTAACTTTTTTATAATATCTGCAACTTGTTCTTAATGGAATGACATTATTAATTTTTTAAAAATAGTATAACTATTTTTTTAAAATTAATAATCAAATAGCTACTAAAAATTACGCCACAAAAGTCTTCGTACACTTAACAAAAATCTCAACTTTGCTTTAAATATTGTATTTATTTCTTAATTTAGCACTTTGTAGGATATATTTTAGTGTCCATAGCAACTTTTAAGCGTCTTGGTATAGATTTAATCAGTATTTTGTAATTTCTGCATCGATTTTCCTCCATTCTTCTGTGATTATTGTTTTTACTTCACATTTTGTGTTTATTTGTCATGTTTTCTTTTTTTTTTTACATCAAAATCTCACTAAATATGTTCTACTGGGCTAAATAAAAGTATTGAGGAGATGTTTTCACAATTTGGGGACAGTTATAGAGACACCAGTGGCGTACGTTGAGAGCTGTGCGCTTGGCGTCATTACCCTGTTAAAAAATTAAGTCGTCTTCAATATCCAAATTTCGGGCGGATAGTTTAAAATATCTCTTTTAAATATTTAAATAGAGCTCATGATTCACAATACCATAAAAAAATACCAAATTACCTAATTTTGAGGCCAATTTACACCCCCACGCCAGAACATCTTCACTTCAATTCTGAAGCATGGAGGTGGGAGCAGTTCTTGTTCCACATAAATTCATGGGATTAAACTCTTTATTTTTTCATTTACAAGCTATTATACGCCCATCGGAACCAAAAATGTTGAATTATCTGCCATCCCAATCAATTTGCTGTCAATTTTAAATTTTCTGAAACTTAATCCCTAGAATCTAGTTGGATCAATGAACTATGGAGGTGGAAGTGTTCTTGCGTTGGGGTGTAAATCGGCTACAGAATTAGATAATTTGGTATTTTTTGTTGATATTGTAAATCATCAGCTCTATTTAAATATTTTAAAGAGAAATTTTAAATTATCCGCGTGAAATTTGGATATTGGAAACGACTTCATTTTTTAACAGTGTAATGACGCCAAGCGCACAGCTCTCAATGTACGCCACTGGTGTCCCTATAACTGTCCCCAAATTATGAAAACAACTCCTCAATCATTTTACATAGCCCAGAAGAACATATTTTATGATACTTTGATGTAAAAAAAAGAAAGAAAACATGACGAATAAACACAAAATGTGAAGTAAAAACAATGATCACAGAAGAATGGAGGAAAACCGATGCAGAAATAAAAAACTGATTAATTCTATACCATGATGCTTAAACGTTGTTGTGGACACTAAAAGATATCCTACTAAGTACTAAATTAAGAAAGAAATATAATATTTAAATCTAAGTTGAGATTTTTGTTAAGTGTACGAAGACTTTAGTGGCGCAATTTTTTAGTAGCTTTTTGATTATTAATTTAAAAAAAATAGTTATACTATTTTTAAAAAATTAATTGTGTCATTCAATTAAGAACAAGTTGCAGATATCATAAAAAATTACAATTACAATATATTAATTTTTATTAGTCGAAAACATTAAATTTTATAATAAATTGCAAGTGTACGAACACTTTTGTGGCCCATTGTATAACATTATATTTTATTAACTAAGTTATCTACAATATGGAGCGAATACTTAAAAAAACATTGAAAATTTGTCTAAGACTGCGGTTTTCAAACTTTTTCGACTCACGGAACCCTTGCAACTTTAAAGTATTTTCGGAGAACTTCATTCCACACATTTAGAATATATCTTAGAATATATATCTAAAAAATGTTTTGTATGAACCCCAATCCACAATTTGGAAAAAATTTAAAATAGATCAAAATATATAGGTATCTTATGTAAAGACAATTAATAAAAGTATTGAATTAAAAAAATTTAATGTAATATTAATATAATTTTTACGCATTATAATCTTAATCTTTGATCCAAGTGTCACATATCCATGCATATTTAGTAACTGGGGTATGTGCGTGCATTTTTTTACATAAACTACCGAAATCTAAGTATATTGAAATTATCTACTGTCGCCTTTCATGTTCTGCATTTGTTTTTGAAGTCATTCACGTTGAGAAACATTTTTCCCTTAATTGCATTATTCTGAATGAAATTAAAATATTTAAAGCTGAGTGTTTTGCATGACTTTGCAACAACAAATTTAGAAGCAATTCTTGCTTAAATTTAGATTTTAACATCGAATCTCTTCAGATCTCTTTCATTATAGGTGTTGTTGTTTTTTACAATAAATGGAAAAAATGGTGCATTTACCTTTAGAAAACTATTCAGTTTGTAAAGCATTGTACAAATGAGAATAAAATTACTTTGTAGAACCCGGGTTAGTAAACAACAGAGTATTCACAATCTAATAGGAAGTAATAAGGAAAAGAAAAAGAAACCGACTTAATATATTCTTTTATACTCTGTTAATAACTGTTCATAATCTGCCATTAGAAATAAAAAATATATTCTTTTATCAAAAAACATATAATAAAAGACTAAAATGAATTACAAAAATGAAGTTATTACGTATACATGAAATTTTCCGTTTTAATAACTAGGAATAGAGAACTCTCTTCAATCCATTTTACAAATACATTTATAATTTACTAGCTGGTATACCAGTTCTTCGCACGGGTGAACTGAAAAATTAAACAACACAGCTTGAAGGAAAAAGAAGTTTTGAATGAGTTAATTTTATGTGAATTGAAAATTAAACAAAAAAAGCTTTTGGCGTAACTCAGGTAACAAAAAAAAGAGAGAAATAAAACACCTTTGTTAAATTTTAAGTATGTAGGTCTAATAGCTGATAAAAAGGATTTTTTTTTTTTTTTTATAATTCCTCGTAACACTCTTGAGGGTTGATTTTTGAAAATACCTTCCTAAGCTGATCTCTGCTCAGCAAAAGTAACACATTCTTAAAAGTTTTGCGTAATGAACGCTTAAAGTAGTGTAAATAATTTGTATCTGAAAGTGTAATACATTAATATTACTTTCTGTTGTATTTATTTTATTTTAAAATTGTAATATTCGCAAGCAACGCCGTTTCTTAAATTATAATGGCGAAATGTTGGCAAATGGCTAGCTACTTTTCCTAGCTCGAGCTTTATTAGAGCTTTGTAAGAAATGCACTTTAATACTTTATCCAACCGCATTATGATCTACTGCAATTTTTTTCATACAATTTTTTTTTTGGATCACTACATGTACAAATTAAGGGATATACATAAACAAAATACTCCACTTTGGAAAATTTAATCCGTTAGAGCTAATAAATTAATTAAAGATATTCCACTGTAAAACTAATTATGTACACCGTTCACTTAAAATAAGTAGTCAAATCATTTTCCAAGGTCTTCATTAACAGACAAAAACATAAGACACTTAAATTTTGACATTAACTATTTTTTTGCGACAAAAATAATAATCTTTGCAATCCGCTGAAAACGCAATATCTGCTACAAAACTTTTCGCCTTCCCCACTAAAATACTCATCATAGAACCCGTGCTGCCATATATCTTGGAAGAGTGGATTTCAAAGAATATTAAAGCTAAGTATTGGTAGAATATTCCTGCTAAGTTGGTGTGGTGTGGTAGTTAGGAGAAGGGGGTGCCAGCTCAAGTGTCGTTCCCGTCACTAGACCATTGTTCAAAATTATATGGTCCGTCTCCAAAAGCCCTCGTGTAGCTGAACAGTGTGACGTTAATATTCACTCACTCACTCACTGCAAAAAATACAGTGCAGTAGTTATAATTAGTTTTATACTTAAAAATGCAATATCGGCATATTCAATTAAAATTACAGCAAAAAATTATGAAAGTTTGTCCAAATGATGTAGTGTGAAAGAGAAAGTTTATTTACTTTAAGTACCAGAAGCGATATAAGTAGTTATTTTGAAAATAGATCAACTTCTTACTGCCAAATGTGCATAATAAAATCATAAAAAAAAACATTAAAATAAAGAGAGATTTATAACAACCTCTCCCTTCAAAACTTAGTTTTATTCTGAAATAAAAAAAATAGGCATTATTCTGATCACAGGAATTAATTAGAAGCGATTCCCTTGCGTAGCCAAAACAAAAAGAGTTTTTCACAAACAAAAGATAGATATATGCTGACGTGGGCTTTTTTGCTTGCAGATGGCAGAATTTTTTCCTTCTTACTTGACAAATAGCGTTATATTTTGGACACTTTTTACAAATTATTTTCTAAATTATAGCCTATGGTATAAATTATAGCCTATGTGTTATTCTGATGTATAAGCTATATTACTGTAAAGTTTCATTAAAATCCATTAAGTTGTTTTTGCGTGAAAGACCCACAAAGATTTTCACAAACTTTCACATTTATAATATATATTAGATTTTTCGATTATTTGTGGTGACTCGTGGACTCCGAGACTCCGTGGAACGCAGTTTGAAGACGGCTGGTCTAACAGGAGCAGCAAGCTCACAGATAATACGAATATCTAGATTTTGAGACGTTTGATAGAAATTTTCCATGATTAACAAATTGATTTGTATTGATCATATTATACGAATATATATATGTACGTGATTGTATGTATGCATATATAATATATCCTTGAATTAAATATGTTTGTAAAATAGTTGTTTTAGAACTTATTTAATTAACTATTATCAAACAGCTTATATGATGTGTACTAATTGCCAATTTTGATGAAAATTGCCTATTTTTTAAAGTTATTACTAGTATTTCAGTTGTTTTTTTTCAAATTGCTGTAAATAATATCAGGACTTTAAAGACTTAAAGAATTTTTTTTCTTGAACTCCTACTTGCAACATTAATAATTTTTCCAGAAACAATGCATTTGGAGTTCCTTTTTACAAGATGGTTGATGCGATACAAATAATTTTCTTCTATAATTTTAGTTTTTAATGTATTGTAAGCATTGGCGTACACAGACCACTTTTATGGAAAAGGTTGCATATTTTAAAGAACACGTGGATGAAAACGCGAAGGCGTAATCTTTATTATTCTAAAATTTCAAAGCCTGCTATTTGGGGAAGAGAGGGGGGATGTTGAACCGACAGATCCCACCCTCACGTACACCAATGATTCAAGTATCATATCGTTAGTGTACAGAAAAAGATACAGTCGGGTCCCGATTTAACAAATTCATCGGGACCGAATGTTTTGTTCGTTAATTCCGAGATTTTCTGATATATCGGGGCAGGGGTGGCTCTAGGGTCAGACAAACGGGACCCTGGCCGGGCTGGCAAATTTTAAGGGCGGCATTTGGATCGAATTTGAAAACTTTTTTTTGTTACAAAAAATTTGATATATTTTCTGAAATATTATTGGGTGTAAATCTGGTATTTCATTCGGCGTATCTTACTTCTTTATTTTGTATTCTATATATTAAACATCTGTTTTCTTTTATGTTAAAACTTGAAAGGGGCTCGAGGCGGGAGTATATGTTAAATCATGAAATTTGATATGTTTACTTATCTTTCGCTAGTAACTTCCCCTGATTCTGGAGAAGGGTCACAACGGGCATTCCTTTCACCCGTACGATGTCCGGTGTCCAGTGGCGCACACAATGGGGGGGTCCAGAACTCCTCCCCAAAGCCCTTGATTTTTTTTTCTGATTGATTAAAATTCTAAGTATATAGTACGTAAAATTTAATTAAGTATTTGTTATTAATGATTAATTTTATTAATTAATGCTAATTATTTACTTAATAACTAGTTTTTTAACTGTGTTTTGTTCCCGAAAATCGACAAAATCAAAAGGAGCATAATACAAGAAGGGAGAACTTTCGAACCTGGACCCCCCTTTGAAAAATTCCTGTGTGCGCCACTGCCAGTGTCAGCTATCCAAAAGGGGACAAGAGTAATAAGAATTTTTGGTAGATAGAGAACCAAAGGAGATGTTTTATTTTAGTCTTAAGTGTAGTTACTATGAGTTAAAATAAATGCTTGAGACCCCCATCATCAGTAGACTCTTTTTCGAAGAAATTGGCCTGCTGAAATGAGCGATTTCCTCTCTTACATTTTACTCGTTTGAAATAATAACAGGTAATTATGATCTTTGTTCTGAATTATTTTGTATTTTTGAAGACACATATATGTAACATTGTTGCGCTGCCTTTCTGTTTGCAAGAGTTTTTCCAAGTTATATGAGCAATTTATCTTTTTCAATTCCTACTATTAGCTCACACTCTCTATTTATTTATTTATCTTGGTGGAATTTTCAATCGTTAATAAAACACATTTTAAAGCGCTCAATTGAGCTGAAATTTTATATACATGATTATTTTGGACAACAATACAATAATTTAATAAAAATTAATTGATTAAAACTAATTATTTAAAGGATTACAAATACAGCCACGTTGGCATCATTTTTGGCGACTTGTGTCAAAACTAGAAAAGGTTTTTTTTCTCACATTTTAAAGCATTCAGTTGAACTGAAATTTTATATACACGATTGTTTTAGATGACAATACGATACTTTAATGATAATTAAAAAAATTAATTACCACTTAATGTTGTGACTCTGTCAGATGTATGTACATATTTATATTAATTGTAACTGTTTAATAAAAAGTAGCTAAAATAAAAATTTTCTTTGTTGATCTAAGTAGGAATTGACTTAAAATTTTTTTTATATATATTATACTTGTTTAATAATAACTTTGGCTTTGGAGAGAGGAGCAGCATTTTCTATTTTTGTCCGGGGCGGCAAAACTTCTAGAGCCAGGCCCTGATCGGGAACCATGCAAATACAAATTTTTTGCTCTTACCTTTTGGAAATTATACAATAAGCATCTACACAACAAATAGTTAGAAATTACACACTTTTTATTCAACATTTAAAAATACTATTAGTGAATTATTACGCACCAGTTAATTGGAAATTTTAAGATACTGACACTAAAGTTCGATTCTAATCGATGGGCACGGAAACAAATTAAAACCATGAGTTCTAAATTTTAAATATTAAAGTTTATTTTACAGAAAAAACATTTAAAGAAAAACACTCAATTCAACTAGTACATCAGTACATGACTTCACTCCTTCATACCCAAAGACAGAATGCATTCTTTTCTAACCCCCAAAGGGGGTAGGGAATTTCCGTCCCCTGTCCAGCTGCGTCTTTTGACCACATGGTGAAACTTCACATTCCACATTCCAAGGGGGGGGAACTAACCATCCCCTGTAGCAGGTGGTTTCATTTCGAACCCTTACATTGACTAATAGATATTAGGAAATCTTATTGATTCCTGACAGGAAAAAAAGAGTACTTTTAGGACTTAATGCAGAGAAGAAAATACTGCATCACATTTACATTCTGCTGCACAAAGGAGAAGTATCTTTTCACAGTTTCCAAGCGAAGTAAAGCATTAGAAAATGTAACAGTTTTGATAGGAAGTTAATTATCAATTTCTGCATTAAAATCACTATTCATTGGCTCCGACAAATCAACAATTGTCTCAACTTCAGTTGTACAGATAGGCAGTCCGTCATCAAATGTATCATGAGTATTAAAATCTTAAAATATCCTCTGCATTTTGGATTTAGATGAGATAAGACAGGAATTTCTTGTATTATCCAAGACTCATATGATAGGTTACATCAGGAGCGTACACAAGGAGGGGGGGTCCACGAGTACAGACCCATTTTCCCCAAAGCCCCTGATTTTTTTTGATTGATCATAATCCTATGTATATAGTACGTAAAACTTAATTACGTATTTGGAATTAATAATTAATTTTATTAATTAATGTTAATTATTTATTCAATAATTAATTTTTTACTTTTTTTTTTTTGTTCCCGAAAATCGACAAAATCAAAAGAATATGTTAGGTGGAGCATGTTACTAGAATTGTGGACTTTCGACCCTGAGCCCCCCTTGAAAAATTCCTGTGTGCGCCACTGAGTTGCATTAATAACTCGTCAGCACCTGTAAAGTTTAAGATATCCGATTACTTGCGACAACTTTTTTCAAATAAATGGAGACATGGGTTTTTTTTTTGTGTGTGGTTTTTAGATTTTAGTACATTTTAAGAAAAGTTGGTAAAAATTTACAAAAAATAACATAAACGGGGCCCATTCTGTACCAAAAGTTTATGAACAAATTTTCAGTTTTTCAATTCTGATGTGTTGCAGTGTTATTCATTTTTGAAATGACTCTCAGGATGACAGATATAATAATTTTTACAAAAACTAGAACACTTTATGTTAGTTAATTGCTTACAAAATCAGTGAGCATGGATAGTCATAAACAATCATAAGGGACTGTAAATTTTGAAATAAAACACTGATTCATAAATTTGAAGGTTAAAAACCTTTCTATTATTATAACAGAACATGCACAAAAAGTTTTACAAGGGGAGGGCATGACTAAAGAAATTCATTTTGGGACGAGACTTGGTGTATTAATTGTTCTCCTTTAGGGTGTTCAACCCTCAATATAATTCTACCGAATGACCCGTCAATTCGGAGAAAGTAGCCTTCGAAATTCATACCTAGCTTTTATACAATTAAGTTGTAATTATCTTCAGTGACTCAGTGGCATAGTTGGTTGAAAGCCTGCTATCTACGCCGGCGAATAGGGTTCGAAACACGCAATCAACTTTTGTTTTTTCAATTCATCCAATTTTTTAAAAAAAATTTAAATAAATTTATTTAAAAAGGACTTATATTAAATATTTTATATAATTATAAAATAATTAAATTAATTATATATAAAAAGGACATATGTTATTTTTATTATATTAATAAAACATATGTTATTTTATTATTTTTATTATATAGTTAAATGAATTGTAAAAAAAAAGTTGACTTTTTTTTATCAATTCATTTAATTATTTTTCAAAATTAAATAAATTTGTTTATGAAAGGTGTATTAAATATTAAATGATATTTTATGTAATTATTTTGTATTTTATAAAATAAAAAATTACTGTAATTATAGAAATATTTATGTTATGTTTTATAAATATATTTTTATATTAATAAATAATAGTTATACTAAGATGTATAATAAATATTAAATCATATTTTATATAAAAATTAGTTACAAATAGTTTTATAATGTGAAATACGATATACTATAAATAAAATATTACTTATAATATAAAATAATTTATAAAATATATTATTATTGTTTTATTAAATTAATTATTTTATAATTAATATTGTAACGTCGTGAGTAGCTATCCATCAATAAACAAATCTTTACAGCTTAATATACAAATAAAAGCAAACTTTATTTGCTAACAGTTTGTAAATGAAGTAATATAAATCCAGATTAAATGCCAAGCCGGTGTGGTCAGTTCATATACTCATGCTCAATGCCACCGGCGTTCCTCGTCTTTTTCACTCTCTCTTGGGGATTTTGTCTTTTCTCCGGTTTTTTTCTCTTTCTCTCTCTCCGGGTCTCTTCTCTCTTACTCTCTCTCTCCAGGTTTTTTTCCGGTCTTTTCTTGTCCTCAAAAACAACCCTTTTTAAACAACAGGGGTGTGTTCACAACACGCCCCTCGCTCCTTCTTATTCGCAGGACCAAAGTCTCTCTTGACCCCCTCCTTCTTCCTATTGGCGCATAACACGCCAAAACACACCCGAGCTGTCTGGTCCAAGGCGCCATAGTTCCTTGTCCACAGCTGGACACACTGGCCCATCACGCCACCTGTTTCTAGTATTCCCTTTCATACAACACTAGAAAAAGACAATATGGTTATTTTTAAGATAGGCTTCGCCTATTGTCAATGGGGCGCCGAACTCTCAAGTCTATTATGCCGATCCGTCTGCAATCTCCACTCCCTGAGTTCAGACAATAAACAATGGCCCCATGGCCACGTGCACCGGTCATTCCACAGCTGGTTGATCGTAAAACATTCAGGGACAATCGATGGGTGAGGCACTTGTCCTTGACCAGCTGGTAAAACCATAAAACCTATTGTGACTTGGAAGATGGGGGTTCACTCCCATCGAAGATGTCACAACTCCTCCCCCCTAAAAAAAGTCCATTTCACGGGACTGCTCTGGTCCTAGTTGGATTCAGTTCTTAGAATTCACACACATAAAGATCGTCCCATCAATGAGATTGATCAGGGCAGCAATCCCGGTATTAAGAACAATCAAAAAATAACATAATACATGAATCAAATTTCCAAAAAAAAAAAAATGTACACTTCACACAATTAGATCTTAAAATCCGAATCTGGGATTCTTTTTCTCCAAGTTACATTTCACCTTTAAATTATAATTTTAAACAAAAGGCGTCAAATGCCAATCTCTTAATAACCATCTACACTTAATCGCGCCTGACTACAGAAGTAAACATCTGTTGGCCTACGGTTGACTAAGAGACATCAGAGATTTTCACTAACATCTAGTTTCTTCCACAATGTACACAGATACACATACACACATATAAATAAAACAGTAATTTACATATATATAATAATTAATAGAAAAATCCACAAACTACTTATTCCAATCTACTTATTCCAACGTTGTTTCCATCGATTTTAAATAAACAAAATAAACATTTATAAATTCCAAGCTTTGCAAAAAACATAAAAACCAAATTTTTAAATTAAGCAGTTTAAACTAAGACCTTTTAAATTCAATTAAATTATGGCTATCAGCAAGCATTATCACAACCATCATAACAGGTTATTCACAAGTCATGGTATTGTCTTCCATTACGTTAGTTATTGAGGAAACACTTTAATTGGGAATATAATTAACAAGCCTCAGTAGCTCATGCAATGAATTTCACTATATCTACATTACGTCAACACGGAATAAACTTGCCCCTGTCTCTAATTTACCTTTAGTCGCGGTCCGACTTCCGACCCAACCCTACTCGACCATTTTAACACAAAGTCTATTTTCTTCACACGGTTTTTCCAAGTTTCCATCAGAATGTCTATATCGACCATTCGCGGAAACAACCTCAAAATCCGAGTCGTTAAATTATATTCATCATAAGCACAAAGAAACTTAAACCTCGATTTTGTAATAATGCACATGCCAACTGGCATAACGCATGGGGTGTGCTTCGGATAATTTAACAGTAGTAAACGACGAAAATACCATTTCCATAAATCCAATACAGTCACCCACGATGCCGCGTTGATCTTTTCTAACAAACTTCCCCTTCTTAAAAAAAAATAAATCTCGGCTCGCGTCACCTGGTTCAAATTCCCATACTTTATACATTTGATACGCGGGTACGGGTATCGGTTCACTCTCCCTAACCAAACAACGGGCAGAGTACGGTTTGACTCCCCCATCCCGTTCACACCTAAATCTAAAAGATACTCTGTATCCTCTCGTGGTGAATTAATTAACATCTGGGATGAACAACAAGTTTTAATTCTAAATGGCTTTCCCATAACCAAATTAGTATCCTTCTGTCTTAAAACAATCGTCCCAGGATATGGGGAAAACACGTCCTTATTTTTAGTAATGACTTGTTTTAGTTCGTCGATCTGAGAGGGGGATAGTTTAAGTTGCAGTTGACTTTCCCGCAATTTTTCGAGATAGTCAAACTTCGTGCATTGTTTATCTGGATAAGGAATTTCCGCATCTCCCTCTATGTCATCCGAGACCTCTTCTACAACCAGGCTTACCAGCTCGGGTCTCCGATGATACGGTTTTAGTAAGTTTACGTGATAGATAGTACTACGGTCCCTTCTTCCTGGTAGATCTATCACATAATTTGTATCCGAAATTCTACTAAGTACCTTTCCCGGCCCTATCCAATTTACCTCAAGTTTATTTTGTTTAGAGGTAACTAACACCATTACCAGATCCCCTTCCACAAATTTCCGTTCCACGACATCGCGATCGTACCACGTTTTCCTTTTAAGTTGGCATTCTTTCATCCTAGTGATCGCAATATCTTGGCAACGTTTGAGTCTATTATTTAACTGCAATATATATTCCACTACCGATTGACTCGTGTTTCCCTCCTCCATCCATTCCTCGTAAACTAACGTTTGGGGTGTTCTCAAATTCTTTCCCATGACCAACTCGGTGGGACTGAAACCTGTACTCTCGTGCGCAACCGTTCTGAGAGAGAATAATGCCAAAGGAAGAACCCCCTCCCAATCTTCTCCCGATTCCACGTACAAAGCCTTAATTACGCGCTTGATGGTTCTATGCACTCGCTCCACTGCATTGCTTTGGGGGTGGCTGACTGATGACCTCGTCACTTTGATGCCGAACTTGTTGAAAAAGGTGGTGGTCAATTCACTAGTGAAAGAAGTTCCCAGGTCGGATTGTATTTCGCGTGGGAATCCTATCCTAGAAAAGATACTCAAGAGGGCGTCTATTACGTTCGGGGAAGTAATACTCTCCACCGGTATAGCTTCCGGGTACTTAGAGGCCACACAAATTGACGTAATCAGATATCTGTTTTGCTTTGTTGAGACAGGGAGAGGTCCCACAGCATCTATATTGATTTTTAGAGAATACCTCCGAAATAATCGGCACTAATTTCAGGGGTGCTTTCGCCTTATCTCTCGGTTTCCCTACTCGTTGACACGAATCGCAAGTTTTGACGAACTCCTCCACGTCTCTGTACACGTTCGGCCAAAAAATGCCTTAGAATTCTATCTTTGGTTTTCGTCACCCCCAGATGCCCCCTATTTCGTCATGGCTAAGTTTGTTAATGTCGAGTCTAAACTTTATGGGTACGCATAGCTGTCTGACCTCCTCCCCTCGCTTAGTTTTCGCGACTCTAACTAATTTCCCCCTGATGACCCTAAATTCTTTGTCTATTCCTGTTTGGGCCTTATCCCAAAATGGTTTTAGATCGGGGCATTTTCTTTGTTCCTCTTTAAATTCAACACCATTCACTTTCGCCAAACTCTTTCCCCCTTCTCCTTCAAAAGCGGGAATGATAAAGCTATCGTCTTCCCCTCCCTCGGACGGGGGGGAATCCGTAAGTTTAAACTCCGCTTCGTTCGCCTCTTTTTCTTTCTCGGGGAAAATCTTTTGTTTACTTCTAGTCACCACTGCGTTAACCAAGTGCACCCCCTGTTCGTCTGACTCCAGCAGTTCAGCTGTTCGGTTTCCCAAGAAATATAGATCATTGTCACTACTATCCTGTTTTATTGCAGCCTTGGTATAAAACTCTCCTTTCTTCGTTTTGATTTTAATTTTAGCCAGAGGCAAACAGTGGCAAATCTCATCTAACGGGCTTTTCAACCAAACGTATTCACCTAGGAGGTCATCTTCATTAATCCAGCTCCGCGAACAGACGTCTATGGATGACCCCGAATCTCTTAGACATACGCGATCAATGCCATTTATTTCCATGTTCATTTTGAATTTTTTAAATGGGTCGTAATTCCCGGTATTTAAAGTTAAATTAGCTACCGTTTCGAAATTATTTTTCCTTAATCTAGGGCACACTGGCTTTATGTGCCCTGTCTCATTGCAGTAATAGCATATTATGGGCCTCCTCTTCTCAAATTGATTATCCGTCTCTAAACTATCCTTATAAATCTCCCTTGGTTCTGAGAGAGGCAATCGCATTGCTAACCCGTCTTCCAAGCATGTCAGCCCATCTGCTTTACACGTGTCTTCCTTCCCTTTTAACGGCCCTGCTATCTTAGCTATTGTATGAATTCGAAAACTTTCCCGATTCACTGTTAACTGCTTTTCACAACCCCTTAACGTCCCAAGGGTATATTTTTCCTCGCAGCTATTCTCACAAATCAATCCTTCAGGGTTCGCCACTCCCTTATCTCTTTTCAACTCAAAAGAGGCTTCTACAATATTATCCGGAATTATTACCCGCTGTGCACCCATCGCCACAGTTTTGACCCTTCCTTCACATACCCCTACTTTCATTTCCACGTCACAATCACTACTCCTATTCACGTTGAATTCTTTCCTTCCTACTTCAGATGGGTGGGAAACGTTCGTACATCTCACTGGGGGTCACAATTCTTCTTTTCAAAATCACAAGACGTAGCGTTCTCCACGCTTTTACTAACTACCGGGTTATTTACAGGCCTACACTTATTAACCGATTCACTAACTTCTGTAGTACGATTTCCTGACAAAATACAAACATTTGCGAGATCGTTAATCCTATTCCCTGCCTTCAATTTATTTTCATTTAACTTATTTCTGAGTTGAATTCTCAATCTTTCTAACTCACGTTCCCTAGCTAGTCTACGTTCTTCGTATTCCTTAATTTCCTGTTTTTCACGTTCTTCTTCCAAAATACCCTCCAACAAACATTTAACTGACTCTTCGTCATAGTATTTACTTTGACAGATTCTCTTCTTAAATTCTATCTTGGATAAAGTAATATCAATTTCTACCCTTAATTCCTTCGCAACCTCTAACAATATGTCTTTTCTTTCTCTTAAGAGAAACGCCATAATGCACTAATACACACAAAATCAAATCTAAACTTAATCCTTACAAAAATTATACACAGACTCAAGGTAACCTAACAATACACTAGACCTAGACTTAACTATATTTTACCCAAAATTATACTCATAACTAGCATAACTAACAGTACCCTAGACTGAGACTTAATTATATTTCACAAAATTATAAAAATACTCAGAGTAACGTGACAATACACTACGCAAAAACTGTGCTAACGAAGCAAATATACTACGACCTAACTCAATAAACAAACACACATACAAACATAGCAAATCAATACACTGCAAACAAACTTAATAATTACTGTAGTCTCTCAGTCTATACTTTTAACTTTATCTAGTATTATTTTCCTTACAAAATTTTACATTAACTAAAAATAATGTTTTGCTGCCCCGATACGATACTCAAAGAAAAAGACTGACCTTAACATTGCAGGTGAAAACACTGGAAACCTCTTCCTTATCCTTCTCCGGGAAAAAACGGAAAGCAGGCACTTCGCGGGCACTCTTCACAAGCAGAAACGGGAGACACTTGCATCCAGCACTTCTCACAGCTGGGAAATCCAGGAATTAAGGATCATTAAACTCGCTTCATCACAATCGCACACGGCTGGCCCTTTTTTTTTCCTTCAATTAAAATCAAGGATTCGGGCATCTGTTTACTTAAATGCCGGATCAACACCGCTGCCACCAATTTCATATATTTATATTAGCTGTAACGTCGTGAGTAGCTATCCATCAATAAACAAATCTTTACAGCTTAATATACAAATAAAAGCAAACTTTATTTGCTAACAGTTTGTAAATGAAGTAATATAAATCCAGATTAAATGCCAAGCCGGTGTGGTCAGTTCATATACTCATGCTCAATGCCACCGGCGTTCCTCGTCTTTTTCACTCTCTCTCGGGGATTTCTGTCTTTTCTCCGGTCTTTTTCTCTTTCTCTCTCTCCGGGTCTCTTCTCTCTTACTCTCTCTCTCCAGGTTTTTTTCCGGTCTTTTCTTGTCGCTGGTCGCTGGTCGTCGCTGGGAAAATGGAACGCGAAACGTTCCTCCATCCCATATCTAATTTTGTGAATGTGGCCTGATGTGGGAGGGCCTTGATTGGTGAGAGAGTCCTGATTAGTTGGTTGGAAGTGGCAGGGAGGCGTGGTTACTGGAACGGTCTTGGCGGCAAAATTCACACAGAGTCTTAGGAAAGTTCACTTCAGTTGGTCAAGTGAAATTAGATGAGTAGGCACTCTATTGGTTGCACTGGGAAAATGGAACATATCAATGGGGAGGGTCTAGAAAAACTAGCCTGTGTGGGTTTAAGAATTAAGTAAAAAATTAAGAAAAGAAAAAACAAATTAAATGAAGAAAAAAATTTAGCAAAAAATTGTCACTCGCCACACGGAGAGTGACTAAATTGATTGTTAAGGGGGGTTATATGAGTCTAGGAGAATCCTCCTAGGTCTTTTTATATCTGGCATAGGAATATAATTATTTAAATTTTGTACATTGATATTATCAATGTTGGGAAGATTATTGAAAAAATTTATGGCCAGTTTTTGAATATAATTTTTAAGTGGGAGTACTTCTTTGATGTCCTTATAGATGTAAGAATTTTTAGTATATCGATCTGCTTTTACATTACATTCTTTTCTTGTCCTCAAAAACAACCCTTTTTAAACAACAGGGGTGTGTTCACAACACGCCCCTCGCTCCTTCTTATTCGCAGGACCAAAGTCTCTCTTGACCCCCTCCTTCTTCCTATTGGCGCATAACACGCCAAAACACACCCGAGCTGTCTGGTCCAAGGCGCCACAGTTCCTTGTCCACAGCTGGACACACTGGCCCATCACGCCACCTGTTTCTAGTATTCCCTTTCATACAACACTAGAAAAAGACAATATGGTTATTTTTAAGATAGGCTTCGCCTATTGTCAATGGGGCGCCGAACTCTTAAGTCTATTATGCCGATCCGTCTGCAATCTCCACTCCCTGAGTTCAGACAATAAACAATGGCCCCATGGCCACGTGCACCGGTCATTCCACAGCTGGTTGATCGTAAAACATTCAGGGACAATCGATGGGTGAGGCACTTGTCCTTGACCAGCTGGTAAAACCATAAAACCTATTGTGACTTGGAAGATGGGGGTTCACTCCCATCGAAGATGTCACAATATAATAAAAATAATGTCTTTTTTTATAAATTATTAATTTAATTATTTTATAATTATATAAAGTATTTAATAAGTCCTTTTCAAATAAACTTAATTTAATTTAAAAAAATGAATTGAAAAAAATGCTGATCGAATGATTCAAACCCTAGCTACCAGCGTAGAAATCAGGCGTTCTTCCAACTTAGCCACTGAGTGGCTGGAGGTAATTAAAACTTAATTGTATAAAAGCTGAGCATGAATTTCGAAGGCTATTTTCTCGAAACTAACTAGCCATTCAGCGGAATTACATTGAGAGTACACACTCTACTATTACATCAAGTTTCGACCCCAAATGAATTTCCTTAGTCGGGCCCTCCCCTTGTTAGTTAATTATTTTCAAAACTTTTTGAGTAATCGCTGTCCCCGTTTGAACATTTAAAAAAACACACATTTCGAGTAAAACGCATTTTAAAGTATGCCATCTTGTTTAAAGTAATTGCATCTGTGCTTTTACTAAAACACTTGTAGGTTTTGTTCTAGTGAATGGAAAATAAAAAACTTGGTATTTTTGTATAGGTAATAAAAGGGCATATAAAATAAAATCATAAAAACAATTTGCCGATTTTTGTCAAAATTCACAATTTTAGGGTAGTCGGATATCTTAATAATGATCTTCATCCTTTCGCGCCGAAATTTGCTTATTGCAAGAAAAGCCTTTTTCTGTTCCCGACAAAAATGATATTTCGTTTGAAAAATAATCCAATTTTTTGGATCATGCACAGTAATAACCAAAAATTCACTCTCTTCAATAACAGCATTAAAAATTACCAAAAAATAAAGTTCCCATAAATAACAATATAACAAGTTATCGCAAAATAAGTTTAAAATATATGTTTTAGATAAATCATACATACACACACATATGTAAAAGCATAGTTATATACCTAAAATAAATATATGTATAGAGAGAAAAATAATACACCTATGCACAAAAATGTAATTCGTTTAGCTAATAAAGTAGGTATTATTTTCAAGGTTCATTGCATAAAAAAAATTCATTTAAATTTACTAAGCTAATTGATATTTCTGAGGCAATTAGACGTTGATTATTTTGTTTAAGGAACATATTTTTATAATCATTAGAAAGAAGTTTCTGAACTATTAAATAGTTGTAGAATACTGCTGTGACAACATCTGGTGAAGGAAACAATAAACTTCCTTTGTCTAAGAGTGACATATTAAATCTTAGAATTTAGTTCAAAAGTTTTACTAAGAACAAGTGATTTGGAACAAAAGTCGAATTTTAATTTGTTAAATTCTGCTCTTGCACAAACACCAGCTAAATATGTTAAAACAGGTAGATATGGTTGAGCATCACGAAATTTTTTTTCAGATAGTGTAATATTATAATAATGCGATACAAATGAATCTAAATGATTTTCATTGCACGAATCTTTCAGATTAATTTCTTTTAATTTAAACTATCCATAAGAGTTTGAAACCCAAGTTAGAGGTAAAACATTTTGCGTTCTTAGTTTAGTTTCTATTTCATAAAGCCGTTGAATTGGTATTAAATATTGAGAACCTGAAAATGTCCTATATTTCACAAAACTACTTTCTAATGCATCTGTTTGAATTTTTCCGGGAAGAAAATACTGAAATTTTAATTCATTAATACAATATTTTGTCTTTTCAAGTAAAGCGTATATTGTATGAATAAAAGTAAGATGTGTGTTTCTTTAGTAAGGGTTCCAACAGTACAATCTTTTTCCTTCCATGAGTTTAACCATGACATAGTTTTACGTAAGAATTCACATGGTTTGTTATTTGAAGATAAAGTAATCGGTTGCTGATACGGATCAAGCAAATGTCCCTTTAATGGTGTTTTAACACAGGGCCGATCCTAGCAGGTGTGCAGCGCGTGCACCACACACGGGCGGCCCAAACAAGGGGCGGCCACAGGCCGTGTATGGTTTTGTCAATCAAGCAAAATTTTTTACGAATTTCTCAAAATTAAACTTGTAATAAATCGAATAAATATGCTGAATTTTGAATAGTTATTGAAAAATCGTACCGATTTTCCGATAACATAGTATAGTTTAAGAAAAATAGAATGTTATAGTGCACAGTGCACTGGACAATTGTCCATAAATGTCTACTCTTCACAAACATCCTTCATCTGATAGCAAAATTCGTGGTGAAGCCGATAATATATATTAAAATTTTTCTTTTTTTTGTTTTTGTTTAATAGCGGCACTGCCAGTGTATCGATGCTTAATAAAGGCTTCTCAAAAAGGATTATTGCGAAAGTTACTTTACAAAAATATCTAATGCGGTTTTTATAATAATGTTTAAATTCAATATGAATTTGGGGAAATTAAAAGTTTTCAATTTAATAATAACCTTATAATTTAGAAAAACAAAATAGGGGAAAGAAGTGATTTTTGCCTATGGTCTTACAACGCTTACAATGTTCGTTTTCCTTTTTAGTGAGTTATACCTCTATCAAAAGGTAGTTTCTTGTAGTTTTATTTTGTATTAAGTTATAAGATAAAAAATCTCGCAGCTTCTTTTGACTTTTAAATAAATGATTTTCATTACAAAGCCTGTTTGTAAAACACTTCAGTATTCGTATAGTATTATTAATGTTAACGAAGTGCTAAATTTAGTCTTATGTTGTAGGACAGGCATGCCCAACTCGCGGCCCATTTGGAGACTTTTTGCGGCCCAATTGAAGTTTCTGTCTATATTATTTTAGACATTTGGACTACAGACAGTTGAATCGAAAATATCGTGTTTTGACCCACCCCCACCTCTCCCCGTGCAGTTCTTACCGAAATAATTTTTTCCTTCATTTGACTTCCAAGCAATTGTAATAACAGGTATTGATGGATGAAGGAAAGCAGATGAGCGTGGGTATGTTATTCCTCTTTCAACGAGAACTTCAATGAGAGTGAGTAGTGTATTTAGTTCTATTTGTCAGAGAAATAATTTATCTCTATAATTTTAAGTTCAGATTAGTAGTCTTTTTCTTGTTTTATTTGGCGATGAAAGAATCCGATGATGGATTTAATGAGTTGCCTCAGAACTGTAATACCAACAGTGGCGTAACGTACACCCCCCGCAGTGCGGGTTGATTGATTGATTGAATATTAACGTCGCATTGTTCAGCTACACGAGGGCTTTTGGCGACGGACCACGTAATTTTGAACCATGGTCAAGTGACTCCCGCAGTGCGGGGGGCAAGGCTTCTAGGGGGCCCAAAGCTAGACTGACGCCATTAACGTACAATTTCACAAAATTAGCTTTACGTTTTTTTTAAATCCAATTTTTGAGCGATTTTCAAATTGGCGATCTAACATAATTCAAAATCAAAAATTTGATCGCTTATTAGATATCTTAGATCCAATATCCAAATCAAAAAACATTTTAATTTGCTGTAATCCCTGCGACGAAAGATATACTTTTCTTTAGTGGGTTTTCCTTCCAAACTTAAATTACTACAGATAAAAAGAAAGTCAGACAGAGAAAATTGGATAAAATGCTAGAAAGATAAAAAAAATTCATCACTGTACTTATAGTATATTTCATGTTAGCGGTAGGGAGAAAAAAAAGACATGTTACTTTTTACTGAAGTAGCAAAGTAACTTATTGGCGTCTTTAGCTCTCCCCCCCATACCATATGTACTTCACTTTCATTTAGCGAACTCGTAAATAACGTACATCTGTTATGCTTTTTTCATGAAAAATAGTATTGGGATACTTGAAAACGCATAGAGAGCATTTTAAATGATTAAATGGTCTAGATTTATGATTTAGAAACCCATATGGCCACAGAAATTTCCGTAGATTTATGAGTATTCAATCAATTGTTTTTAGAACATATATATTTTTATATTCAATGCACTTCAATATACGGAGTGTTCCTTCGCTGTTAAAACATTTTGATCTCACTTTTCTCTCTTTTAATATTGGATATGTATAAACATTCTACATTCAATATTAGAACTGTTTTTTGTAAACGGAATTAATTATTCTTGCTCTTATATTGTTATTTTGTTAGTAAGACAAGAAGAAACGCGGCCCTAAAATGAGTGGAGTTAAAAAAAACTGAGTGGTTCTCAAAAACGAAAAATTCGAAAGGAAAAGGAATATAATATTAATAGCAAATATGCAAAATTGTATAACTTTTTAATATCCGCAAGTTCATTATCTTGTGCAAGTGCTAGTAGTAGTAATGTCAGGGAAAACTTGATGAGCAAGGTCAAGCTCATCCCGAGATTCATAAACGAAGAATTTGGTGATACTTTTTTCTATCATAAGGATCTGAAATCGAAAATATTATTTTACAATGTTTGTGTTTTTCTTAGTGTATCGTTTTTATTTAAGTTACCAGGTTATCAGTCGACTGTTGTTAGATTTTCCATTTTTTAAATACTATAAATACTCTCTAATGTTAAACGTTATTTACTTTGTTTACTCAGACACAGGTTGATTTTATATTCAGTTATAAGTTTAATATTTAAATAACTTTTCGTGATGTGTAAAGGTACATTATGTTATGGTTTTGCAATTCTTTGTATGTAGTATATATCCGGCTTGGGGGCCCAAGATATGACCTTGCGGGGGGCTAATTATTTCCCGTTACGCCACTGAATACCAGCTAGTAGAAATGTAAGACAATTACGGTAGCAGAATAAAAATGTTTAATATTCTAACCTTCTGAAATTATGTAACTTTTTCATTTTATGATATATTTTAATCACTGTGCACAATAATTAATATCATACAATAAGAAACTAAATTCTAACTTCTAAAATTATGTAACTTTTTCATTTTATGATATATTTTAATCCCGGTGCACAATAATTAATATCATGTAGTAAGAAACTAAACATTTGGCTCTTGGGCAGAAAAAAAAAACTTATTTTGTCAAACAGGGA
>BMAU01006180.1:0-19210 GCA_019973935.1 Trichonephila clavipes | reverse complement strand
CATTGTGATTTTCAATACGGTATGTTTATTCGATAAATTCCTTTATAGTTTGTTCAGTCTATAGTAAAAAAGGAATACTTTGTGGATAAGCGGCAAGTAGGGTATGGTACAAGTGAACGAAATTTGGTTCTCTGCAGGATGTGTGATAATATTGAACACATATATATCGAGGAAGCTAGTTTTTTAAAAATTTAATGAAGCGATTCTGATGTACTTTTCTTAGTTTTGACAGGAAACATTGCACAGGATAAATATTCTTACATTATTTAAGGGTTTAAGATTTATAGTAGAGACTAATATTGTTTGAAATATGTAACTAATAAGACATTTAACAATGCTTCTTTTGAAGGTTCTTCTAAAGCCAATAGTTTTGCTTCAGCAAACGATCATCAAAAAAATGTCTTTTACTTCGAACGCGCCTTTGTTGATAGACGAAATCAGAAATGAAGCACCATTCTATTTAAAATATTATACGCCGTAATATATTACACACAAGTAAAGAATTATACACCATATCTGATGCGTTTGACGAAATCAACGCCGCCATTCTGTTTATGACGCACGATGCCGAAGAACCCCATTGGCTGGAATTACAAGCAACTTTTATTTGGAACAACTTTTGAGCTCATTAGCAAAAGTTGTTCGAGAGTCGTCTGCTATGATTACTGAGAAAAAAAATTGCACGAATTGGACGAAATATTTCTAGACACGCGTACGTGTGATACGGAATTAAGCGTGAAAGTCATTCAGAGAGAGAGAGAGAGTACATTGAAGTGCGCTGAAAGTGGATCGGTGAGAGAGACGATGTGGAGTACTAATGCTTTCAGAAATGTCTCTTCAGTGTCCATGATGGTCCTTAGCATATCGGAAGACTCTTGAAAGGTGGAATACGTCACTCCCCATAAAATTGACACGTGATGTAGAATCACTTCTGTTTGGACTTTGCCGGGATAGCTATTCCACTATTGGTCCAAATCCTTCTCCAGTTGCGGATTTTGAATCCGTGGTTGGCGTGGAAGCGGCTGCAGCCTCACTGTCGGTTGGTTCAAGAGAGGTCAAAGGTTAAATCCCTTAGAGCTCGGGTGTCCAACACGCGGCCTGCCAAATCTTTTTTTGTAAAAATTAAATATCAGGTTTTTTAAAGTTTTTTCATCTTGAAATTTATTTGAGAGGAAATTTATATATACACTGGTAAGCAAAAATTAAGGACGAAGTCGAAAAATTAGCATATCAGCTGAACGAAGAGGCGAAGCGGACAGAAAGACCAACCAGAAGATTAAGTAAGGTGATGTACGGTAGCACATGCGCAGATATGCAGGTAGACGTAATGGGGGAGTGTCTGAGTAGTATAAAGCATGTTGTCGGTGTAAGATCAGTATTTCTGGCAAAGAGATTGCGCCGTATAGCAGTTAAAATCACACCGAGTTGCTGCCTCAGCGAGAAATGGCGAATAATCAATCTGTTAGACGACATCTGGATGCTTTTTACCCGAGGTCGAATCATTGGGAAGTTGGAGGAAGGCCGCAGTGTGACAAGTATGGCTGCAGAGTTCGGAATTGCTCACAGCTTCGTTTCACGACTTTGGAGACAATTTCAAACTACAGAGGAACAGCTATCCGGGGGTTCAGTAGTGGTCGTCTGTGAGGAACCACACCCGCAGAGGACCGGTACATTGTCTTAAAGGCCAGAAGAAACAGGCGGCAGACAGCGGAGAAATCGCTAGACACACGACACAGGCGACTGGACGACCGATACCGCGTTTTACCGTGGCCAGAAGACTGCACGGTGGTGGTCTGTTTGCACGACGCCCTGTACGGTGTGTACCTTTAACGCCTGCCCATCAGAGAAGGCGTTCTCTGTGGTGCCGGGAACACCGGAATTGGAGAGACAATGAATGGGGATGAGTACTCTTTACAGATGAGAGCAGATTCAATTTGAGTAGCGATTCTCATCGCATACTCATCTGGAGAGAGCGGGAAAGCCGCAATGATCCCTCGAACATCAATGAAAGGGACAGGTATGGAGGTCGCGGTGTTCTCGTTTGGGGAGGCATCATGCTTGGTAGTCGTAAAGACCTTCACATCTTCGACGCAGGCTGAGTCAACGGGACCCATTATTCTAACGAGATTCTTCTTCCATATGTGCGTCTTTTTAGAGGCGTTATGGATCTGCAGTTCCTTTTCATGGACGACAATGCACCATGTCATCGCACAGTAGCTGCCGAACAACTCTTAGAGAGTGAGGATATTGAACGTATTGATTGGCCGGCACGATCTCCGGATCTCAATCCCATCGAGCATGTATGGGATTTTCTAGGCAGACGCTTGGCAGCTCGTACTTTACCACCAGTAACGATTCGGGAGCTTCGATTGGCGCAGCAAGACGAATGGGCAGCAATGCCTCAACAACTCATTGACACCCTCATTCTCAGCATGGGCAGACGCTGTGAAACCTGCCTAGCAGTCAGGGGAGATCATATCCCCTACTAAAGACCGGATGTTTCTTGCTGGATACCCTTCACAGGGATGTTTCGGCCTTCAGTCGCATTGCGCTCCATGCTACTTTTTCAATCAAGCTTCTTTTATCCCTCTGATTTCTCTTTAGTAAGTGTTGCTTACATTACACATGTCCTTACGTATTAGAGATCTTACGGTATTAAATGTGTTGATTTGGAAAGCTTTTGTACAAAGTTATATTGAAAACCGTCTCGTCCTTAATTTTTGCACACCAGTGTATATATATATATATATGAATGTGATTGATGAAAGTTTATCTCTTGTTTGTAGAGAATTAGACTTTTAGACTATATATATATATAGTCTAATTTGTTTTAGTTAGTGATAAAGCTAATATTATTTAAATACTTCAGGTTGTCATTTATTTTCCATTAATATTTATATCAATATATATTTATGATTTTTTAGATTAAAAGCACACACACACACACACACACACATATATATATATATATATATATATATATATATATATATATATATATAAATATATATAACTTTATTTTATTCTATCATAATTTTAACTTTATGTGGAACTGTTTTCCCTCTCTTGTATTTGGTGAGAAACATAAACAGTTGTTACACTCCAGAAGAAAGTCTTACTATCTATATGCATCGAATTTAAATCCATATTGTGAATCCTAGTAGGCTATAATTTTATAATTATACTAGAGGACCCGACAGAAATTGTCCTGTACACACATATTAAATTCAAAAAATTCCAAATTTTTATGAATAAGTTTTAACAATCTGGACCGTTTTGAGTAAAATTTGTATTTAAAAAGTTATTATAATGTCTAACGTCATTACATGTACGGTTATCACAATTCAATCAATCGATGTCGTGTGAGTATGGTTTTGTAGGTTAGGATAATTTTTGTCTACGCACGTGTACATTTAATAGAAAATCATGTAAAATACTCACTTCAATTGCTTACTGAATTTGGAGAATGTATAATTTTTTATGCACATTTCAAAACTCTTCAAACATTAATTACTTCTGAATGTAATAATTTAATTAACATACGATTTATTTAAGCAAAATAATAACACGAAGTGACAAAATGTTTTCCTGAAATGATCATAGCACCAACTGTCGGAACCAACTTGAATTATAATAATATAAGGGGTGTGACCCAATGTAATAAAGGGACACGCGGGGAAGGGGTTCTTAATTAAGTCCACTAGTTAATTAAACACGTTTATTAGACAAAACAAAAACATTTACATACATAACTAGAGAACTAACAGTTATAATAGAATTGAAAGGGGTCGGAGGGCATGCTCGTACGTCCTTACAGTTCCGAAGCTTGGCCATTACTGAAGATTGTTCTAGCCGCTAGAAGGCGCGATAGTCTTTCTACTGTTCATAAGAGTTTAAACTACGGGGGTTACAATCTCCCCCTATGGATCCGACGACGTCCCGGCGAGGAGACATAATTAGCTGTTGTAGTAGTAGCTCTTGTTGAGGGATGGATGGTTCTGTTGGAAACTGCTGTTGTAGCAGTCGACGGGCTTGGAACATGTTTATTTTGTGATGTGGATGTAACTTTTCGTGGTCGGCCTCTTTTCCGAAGTGGTGCTACCGGAGAAGTGTTTATATCTTTAACAGGTGTTAAAGCAGAAGTATGGTAAGTAGCAATCGGTTCAGATGGATTGGCAAGACTTGCGATAACATAAGAAGTCGGTGACTTTTGGGTGAGAATTAGATATGGACCGTCACGCTTTGGCATGAACTTGGAAGTTTTCTTGTTCTTTGCACTACTGATGGGATGTAAAGTAACCCAAACTTTATCTCAGGAGAATAATAGACTGGACGGCGATTTTTATCATATTGCTTTTTTCGTTGATCTTGCTTTGTTTCTATTCTTTCTCGTATGTCTTCAGTAATAGTTGCAAATCGTTTTCAATAAGGTGTTATTTCGGCAACAAAATTGTCATTGTGAACGACGCTTTTGAAATCTTGCACCACATCGTCTACAGTACGTAGCTCTCTCCCGAATAGTAGGTAAGCAGGAGTGTGACCTGTAGTATCACAGACAGTTGTATTCATGGCCAAACGTATGACTGGGAGTTTGGAATACCAACTAGAATGATCGTCTCCAACAAGTATTGCAAGTCGGGGTTTAAGGTCTCTGTTTTTTTTCGCTCTACTGGATTAGATTGTGGTGAATAAACTGGTATGAAGTTTTGAATTATATTTAAAGTAAAGCAAATCTGTTGAAGAACAGCACTGACAAACTGCGTTCCATTGTCACTGATAATTCGTCTTGGTATGCCATGACTTGGTATTCTTCTATCAGAGTTGTTGCACATTGACGAGCACTGGCTTGAGAAAGGGCAAATAACTCAACCCACTTCGTGGCACAATCCTCGACAATGAATATCCATTGTTTACCTGTGTCAGTTTGAGGCAATGGCCCAAATAAATCAATAGCAATGACTTCAAATCTCTGTGAATAGACTGGAGTTCTAAGCAAACCGGCAGGTTTTTGGTTTGTAGCCTTAAAACGAGCACATTCTGGACATTTCTTAATATAATCGGATATGTACTTTCTCATGCCTGTCCAATAATATCGTCTGGCGATTTTCTGGAATGTTCCTCTTCTCCATAATGTCCAGCCATCGGATCATTATGATGTCTTTCCATTATCAATTCACGTTCAGCAGTTGGAATGACTAACTGAGCTTCTGCAGAATCAGCATCAGGAACATAACGATAAAAACACCTTGATTCATCAAAAATCCACGTTCAGTCCAGTTTGCATATTCTTCAGTTTTTAGAGGGGATTCAAAACTGTCGATGATTTTCTTTAAATTATCATCTTTAAGCTGCGCCTCACGCATGTCCTTACAACTTCGTGTAGGCATATCAGCTATCGTGATATTATTTCTTCGCAAAGGATTCTTCTTCTTGAGTAACTGGGCGAGATAACATGTCTGCAACGACATTTGCTTTACCAGGAATATACTGTACTTTCAAGTTGAAAGACTGGATTTCAAGTGTCCATCTTGCAAATCGTCCGGTTGGAGACTTGAGGTTTAGAAGCCATTTCAGAGGTTGGTGGTCGGATGCCACGGTTATTTCTGTTCCTTCAATATAACCACGAAATTTCTTCAAAGCCCATACCACAGCAAGGGCCTCCCTCTCTGTGGTGGAATAATTGCGTTCTGCTGGGGTTAGCAGTCGACTAACGTATTCTATAGGATGTTCATCAGATCCTTCTCCTTGAAGTAAAACTGCTCCAAGGGCATAATTGCTAGCATCTGTTCGAATAATATATGGCTTAGTACCATCTGCTTGCTTTAACACAGGAAATGTTGTAAGACTGTTTTTAAGGGTTTGAAATGCATTTTGTTGGTCAAATCCCCACTGCCACTTAACTTTCTTCTTTGTAAGATAACTTAGTGGACGTGAAATCTTCGCAAAATCTTGAATATATCTTCGAAACCACGAACAAGTTTGCAGAAAAGATTGTAGTTCTTTGACGTTTTTAGGGGGTGGAATATCCAGTATAGACGCAACTTTTCTGGATCAACTTCTATTCCTTTTTGTGTAATCCAAAATCCAAGATATTTAACTCGAGAAGAGGCAAAATGGCATTTTCTCTATTTGCTTTAAGTTTGAAATGTAAGAGTCTTTCAAAAATAGTTTTAAGATCAAACATGTGTTTTTCAAAAGTTTCGGACAAAACAATTATATCATCTAGATAAGGTAGTGCTAGAATGTCTTCCAGACCATTACAAAACGGTTCATCAGTCTTTGAAACGTAGCAGGTGCATTGCGCAAACCATATGGCATTCGTAAGAAACGGTAAGTGCCAAAAGGACATACAAATGCTGTCTTGTCTTGATCTTCAACATGCACTTTAACTTGATGGTATCCTGCTCGCAGATCAAGTGTAGACATGAAAGGAGTGAGTTTTGCTTGATGTAACAAGTCATCCATTCTAGGAAGAGGATAGGTATCTGCGACTGTAATTGCATTCAATTTCCTGTAATCAATACAGAGGCGAAATGTTCCATTTGGTTTTGGTATAAGTACTACTGGGGAAGCATACGGGGATTCACATTCTTCAATTATGCCTTCTGAGAGAAGTCTATCGATTTCTTGTTTTTAATATTTCCTTCTTGGAAGGATTCATCCTATAAGGTGGCACTGCAACTGGAAGATGGTTTCTTGTATTTATACGATGTTCAATAAATGGTGTAGGCTCTCCCCTGGTTGAAATCATTCTTCATACTTTTCCAATAGTGAATTTATTTCTTCCCGTTGTGGAAGTGAAAGGTGAGTACCTTCATTTTTTCCGAAGTTGACAAAGATGTGTTTCAGGGTCAACAGTGAGCAGAGCATTGATATTAGGAGGCGCTTTCACAAAATTATATTTTCTGTGAGACGTTTCAGTGAAGTACCATTGTTTTCTTTGGAGATCTAAGACGATCCCTGCAGCTGTTAAAAGTCTATGCCTAGAAGGGTTCTGTTACCTCTAGCATATTTCAAAATTAATAGCTCCGTGGGAATGACTTTTCCTTGAATACTAATGTCTACAGAAGTTGTCAGTATTTCTGTGGTTTGAGTACGACCGTCAGCAAGAGTCATCTTCATGGTTTCTCTTCAAAATTCAATCCTTTTGTTTAAGTAAATGGTATAATTTTTCACCAGCCACTGAATGTGTAGCACCAGTATCAGCACAAACTGCTGCTTCTGTATTACAAATGGAAATTTGGATTATGCTAATGGGATTACTTTCACTAGAAAAACTATAAAAGTTTGATTGATTCAGACTTGATGACAAGGCATCATCTTTTTGTCGAACTGGGTTGCAAGTGTGGCATCTTGATCGAATGATTCCAGGAGCACCACATCCATAGCAAGATACAGGAGTTCTGTCTTCTTTTGTATCAACGATTTTCTTTTCAGGTATTCTGTCTTTGGAAATGGGATTCCGCCTACTGTTACTGGGAATCCCGGTTTCCCGCCTACTTTGACTGAGGAAACCAGACAGAGGATGTTCATACGACAACTTAGGATTTTGTGTGTAGTTACTTCTCCAGGGATTGGAATTCATTTCTTTTGTTTCCTGCTAAAGTTTTTAATGTTTTTATTTCTCATGTTTTTAACTTCTTCATACGAATCTAGCTTATCCACTAGTTGTAGAGGATTGTTCCAATTACACCACTGGTCCAAAAAGTGATCTTTGTAATCTTGAGGGGTTTTCTTTTTTATTTGGTCCGCCACAATCAAATCTTTCAATTCTTCAAGCGTCGTAACTTTTGATTCTTTCAGCCACCCATCAAAATATGTTTGCAAGTCAAAGTAGAAGTCATGCCAGGTTTTCACAGGATCTTTAGTGTGTCGGGAAAACATCTGCCGAAATTTTTCTGCACTTAATTTAAAGCGTTTTAGAAGAATTTGTTTGACTTTATAGTAGTCTTGAGCATCGGCAAAAGATTCTTTAGTGATTAAATTTGAAACTTCAGTTGGTAAAAGACCAACAAGGTACACCACCCACTGAGGAACTGGTACTTTTAAAAATGTTAACTGCCTTTCGAAGAGGTCTAGAAAAATTGTTACATCAGTTGTCTTTGGATCAAAAATCGGTAATAGCTTATGGAGTTCTAACTTTGGCATATTGGAGTCTGCAGTTGTAGAAGTATCAGTTATAAGTTGTAATTTTTGCAGTTCAAATATTCGTTGGTTTTCTTTTTCTCTTTCAGCCCGCAATTCGAGCTCTTTTCTATCACAAATAATACGATTTAAACATTCTTTAGTAAATTCTGCATCATACCCTTCACTTTTTAAGATTGCGTCTTTTATGTCAAGAACTTTGAAATTGTCTGGTATTGATATGTCTAGCGTTTCCGCCAATTCAAGGAGATCCTGCCTGCGACCTTTTGCTAAATAGGCCATCGTAAAATGTCACTTCAAATTAATTACAAATTTATATTCTTTGAACTTTAAATTTAATTTAACAAAATGTTATTAATGAAATAATAATACAGTATTATATATATACCACATAAAAGAAATATATCAATTTCTTACAATATGCAATTTGAAAAAAATTTCATGAATCACAGAAATGAAAAAAAAAAATTTTTCGTTATTTTCAAGTTCAATACACAATCAAAGTAAAATTACTATCAAACTTTTAGTTAAAAAAATCATCAAAATGATCTGAAAACACACATTTGAAATACATCATACCACAAGTAAAACGAATCATATACGTTCTCATAAATAAAAGTTCTACTTAGCCGAAACAAAATTTCCTATTAGTATTCAAAAAGAAAAGTTATTAGAACTCAGAGTTATAAATAACCTTGAACTGTCTATTTCTCCTTGTTTAAATTTATTCTCGCTTACGCAGCATAAAATATCTCATCAGTTTCATAAATGAATCATAGCTTAAAAATTAATACTAGCAAGAAGAGAAAACGGAGATATATATATTCTTTTTTCTTTTAAACCACTAAATATATTATTTAACTGAGACAAATCTTTCAACATATAATGCACATTTTACACTTAAAATTATACACATAAATGAATATTTTTTTTTTGAAAATAGCATATAACAATACAAAAAATTTTTCCAGTTAAAATGCTTTCAAACAAGAATTGTAATCATTCAAAGAAAATAATACACATAAATACATATATATTTGGTTTTCTGTTCTCACTTAAGATTTTAAGTAAACAACGTTATACTTATTAGTTTAAACAATACAGGAAGTATATTTTAAAAACACATTGAATATAATTTAACTGTATATTATGCTGTTTAGCAAATTACACAATTACATTTCTTTAAATAAGAAAAAAAAAAAAAAAAGATTTCTTAATTTATTTTGAACAGGACGTTCTAAATTTAAATCAGTAAAGAATGTTCTCTATGTCAGAACAATGAAGTCAATTTTTAAGAAATTAAAACTTACACACAATTCTTTAGGATATTAAATCCAATTTGCATTTGGGCATGCAATAGTTAATTTTAGTATTATAAGGTATAATACTTAAAAGAAAATTCAAAGTAAAAAACTTTACTTGTTCTTCAGGTGAAGATAAATCCAACGATTTTTTGTTAAACTTGCTCATTCTACAGGTGAGAACGGAACAATAGCGGTTAACCTGAAAAATTAATAGCGAGCAACAGCCAAGCCTCTTTAACTATAGAAAAACGTTGGGCGTCAAATTATAAGGGGTGTGACCCAATGTAATAAAGGGACACGCGGGGAAGGGGGTTCTTAATTAAGTCCACTAGTTAATTAAACACGTTTATTAGACAAAACAAAAACATTTACATACATAACTAGAGAACTAACAGTTATAATAGAATTGAAAGGGGATGCTCGTACGTCCTTACAGTTCCGAAGCTTGGCCATTACTGAAGATTGTTCTAGCCGCTAGAGGGCGCGATAGTCTTTCTACTGTTCATATGAGAAGAGTTTAAACTACGGGGGTTACAATAAAAAATTTTGAATATTCGATACTGCGATCGTAGTGCAGTCTGCCGGATCCAATGTAAAACATTCCGAGATCAACAATTTATAAATAAAAAATTAATTAAATAAACATTTCTAAACCGAATTATAAATCTAAACCGTTCTCGAGTCCACTGGAACAGACAAAAACTTTCATCAAAATCGGTCCAGCCGTTTAGGAGGAGTTCAGTTACATACACACGCACACAGAAGAATTACATATATAAAGATTATTTGAAAAGATAAAACGCTAAAAAGCGTGAATCGTCCGCATTTTCGTAACAATAAAGACCGGTTTGGCCAGTTTGGCTGAAAATCAATTTTCGACAACAAGTGACGTCTATTTCATTTCCTACTATTAACTCATGATCTCTATACATATTTTATTTGTTTGTTTGTTTATTTATTTCTTTATCTTGTGGAATTTTCAATTGTTAATAAAATTAATCATTTTAAAGCGCTCAATTGAGCTGAAATGTAATGTACATGATTTTTTTGGATGACAATACAATAATTTTTAATTACAATTAATAAAAAATAATTGATTAAAACTAATTATTTAAAAATTACAATTATATCCACGTTGGTGACTTAGCGACCCTTTTGGCGTCTTATGTCAAAATCATAAAAGGTTTTTTTTTTCTCACGTGTTAAAGTATTTGGTTGAAAGGAAATTTTATATACACGATTGTTTTCGATGACAATACGATGCTTTAATGATAATTAATAAAAATTAATTATCACTCAATGTTGTGATTCTGTCATATGTATATGCATATTTATATTAATTGCAACTGTTTAATAAAAAGTAGCTAAAATAAATTTTTTTCTTGGTTGATCTAAGCAGGAATTGATTAACAAATTTTTTAATATCACTTGTTTATAACAATAGCGTTTTTAAAACAATGCAGGTGAATGTTGAGTTGTATTTTGTGAATATATTTAATTAATATCCTTTTTACTATATAATTGCGATATTGGATCGAATTGTAAATCTAAACCATTTTCGAATTTACTTGAACCCACACAAAAATTTCATCGAAATCGGTCCAGCCGTTTAGGGAGGAGTTTAGTGACAAACACACGCACAGAAGATTTTTATATATAAATATTTTATTAGTTAACTGATTTTATTTGTAATATTTTAATTTCTCCTAATGTTATTCTTTCTTTTCCTCTTGATACGTAGTATGACAAACTACAGGTGAAGGTTGGCTAGCCGTAAAACTTGTTTAAACCTGTAATCCTGGTTCCTAAGGCCAGGAGTTTGTTATTGTACTACTGTGCCTATTTCTTCCTATTTAGTATAGTTATCTTAGGTTCTATAGCTATCTGTGTTTTTATATATTTTGGATTAAATACACACACACACACACATATATATATATATATATATATATATATATATATATACAATGTATTTGCCTGTTATCTGTTCTTGTTTTAAAATAAATCCTTTTTCATAATAGAAATGTTCTTTAGATTAAAACAGATTTATATTTTATCAAACAGTTACATTGGATTCTACTATAGTAAATTCCGAATTTCATTATGCATATCCTTTACTAGGGAAGGTACACGATTCTTTGTGTGTGCGAATTTCGTTTCATCTCCTTTTCTGTTTTGAGTGCGCAGAAAGCAAGAGGCAGTCAGAGATGTTTTTTAAAAGTTAAAAAAACATTCCGGACAGTTAAGGTAAAGGAGAATGGATACTTAATTGTTTGCGAATGACAGCACTATCAAATTGCAACAATGAGTGCGAAAGGTCAATTCAATAGTAACACCGTAATTTTCTAGAAAATGGCAACTGTAATATTTTATACATTATTTGACCATTACAGTATTATGTTATATAAACATTATTATATTATATTTGTCTGTATACATGAAAATTAATGAAAACAATAATAATTATTCATTCTGTTTTAAATTTTCACTCCAATAAATGTTTTTCGTTTCCAAATCTGATATAAAGGTACATATTTTTACGTGCGGCCCGCGAGATTATAATGTTTTTCTGAAGTGGCCCGCAAGGTCAATTGGATTGGACACCTCTGCCTTAGAACATAAGGGTATGAAATACTTTCCTGAACGAACATATTTTACCGTTGAAAATTCACTAGTTGCCTAACAGTAAATGGATCATTTGGTGTAGACCACCGCACAATCAGTGTTAGCTTACTGGAGAGATGAATTATGTAACGAACATTATTATGAGAAAACCAGTTGATTTCATTAGGGACGAAAATCTTGTAGTGACTGAATTAGATTGTAGGCGGGCACAAGAGTCTTGGAATTTTTTTTTTTCTTGCACCTATTTTTTAGGCCTATATTAATCTTTGAAAAAAATGTATGAATTAAATCTTTTGATTAATATTAACAAATTTTAAAAAAATGTACGTTTTGGAAATTTTAAATGTTAAAAATCGTTTTCTGATCTTTCTACATTTAATTTAGAATTAAAGGCTTGATTTATTATTTAATTCTTGAGGAATGATTATTTTCATTTATAAAATAAATACCAATAGATAAAAAAGAGCTCTATGATAATACTAGCTGTGATAGAGCAAAGTAAGTTGTCATATTACAAGAATTAATTTTCTGAGATTGAAAAACGAATTATGATTGAAAACAGACAGTATGGTAGAAAAATACAAAAATGATTATAATTATTTTTTATTCTTTATTTTTTATGTTCTTAAAGAGATGGATAAAACTAAAATCCATTATATTCAAAAATCTGTTTATATAATTAATTAAACTGATGAATGGAGTTCCAACAAATAAATTATTTTCGCAGATTTTACTATTTACTATTACATATAGAATGCGTGTTATAACAATGGAAAATATCCATGTCCCAAAACTTGGTTGTTTAATTTATGTCTTGTTTAATTCTCCCAACCGTTGAAAAGCAACGCTTAAAATTAATTGTTCTACAACCATTTTGGAAGTCTTGAAATTTATTCTGCTTGAAAGTTCCGAAAAATAAAGCAAAGTTATATTTTGGATGGAACCCAACCTTAAACAAAATTTATAAGATTTTTCATTATGTTATCCGATGTCTTTTTAAAAGGAAGTTCCTGTTTTGTGTGTAGTTTTGACGAATATTAATGTATTTTAGCTTTTCTTTGTGATGAACGTAGCACTTCCAGTGTAATTAGAACAAAGTTTTGAAGTAATTTAACATTAAGTATAAGAATATATCTAACTAATTTTTAATATAATCTAATTGATAAAAACATATTTAGTTGAATTTATTGATGTAACGTTACAATTTTCATAGTTTTTATCTTTTCACTTCGATTTCTTGTCGCCTTTACATGCTGAAACTTTTATCCACGTAACTTCTCATACATAATCTCCATAGTAGTTCTAAAAGGTTTTGTGCCTCTACAAAATATTCTATTTATATATGCTTGCATTTTCTTTTATAATTCAATTAGTTTTAACAATACTTTGATATTTACTTTAAAATCCCCCAACTATTTAAAAAATACCTAAACAAACTTTATATTTAAAATATATATATATACATTTGAGAAAGTGCAATTCTACTTTTAATTATGAAATATCTTCACTGGGGAGACTGCATTAATAAGATAAACCTGTAACTAAATGTGAATATTTCAGGAATGAAAAACTTCATAAGTAAAACTAATCATTAGCTTTTATTAATAAAATATTTTCACTCTTTATCACAATTTATAAATACAAAGTATTTTTTAATTCAATCTTAAGGCATTTGGGGTGACTGAGTTCTCTACACTGCTACTTTGTTCCAAAATATTTTCTCTGGACAGGCTCTATTTTTTCCCTGTGAACGCTAAGTGATTTTGATTGTTGTGTTGTATGACTCATTATTTTTCACAAATGTAAATTAATAGAATATGGAAATTAAGGAACATCTAGCGATTCCTACTGGATGAGGTTGAAACTTCGGAGAAAGAAACGGATCTAGCAAGGAAAGAACCAGATGAAATAATGGATTGGGACAGTGCTTCTCAAACTGTGGGGTGCGCCCCTGGGGGCGCGATAACCCTTCGAGGGGGGCGCGAGCATCTTGAAAATATAAAAGGCTTAAAAATTATTTTTTGAATGAAGTAAAACAAAAATGCTTTCTGACAAAATAAAAAAATACACATTTACACTGTTATAAATTATATGTATCATCTGGTTTTCCACTTTCAAAAGATTCCACTTCAAACGCTCATTAGCTATCTTTGATCACAAAACCAAATAAAAAAGATATTTTGTTTGCTTTGCAGTAATCCCGCGATGAGAGATTTTTTTTTTTACGTTTCTTGTAACCTCTAGAATAGTACTTTTGATTATCATCTCTTTGACCTTCAAACTTACTGGTATGCTTAACTCCGTCTACTTTTCTTTTGGGAAAGTTGTAAATAATATTTTTCTGTTGCTTTCCCCATGTAAATGAGTTTTATGATGTATGGATAAGCATATTGAGCACTTTGAAGGATTAATTCGCCAAGATGTATTTTATGAGTAATCTGAAATTGCATTATAAAAAAACGTTTTACACAATTATTTTTTTATAACTGACATCGATGTTTTTGTATCGAATACATTTTTTTCATGGGAGCGGTCGCATGAGGCGCTGAATCACTCCAAATTCTGATAAAACTGTTTATTCGTTAACAGTTTCTTGACAGTATCCTCCGATATGACAGTCTTAATGGAAACAAAAATGAATTTGTTACATTTATGTCTCTTTTGAGAGTGGCAAACGGTGTTTTACAATCAAGGTACTTGTTTTGATCGAGTTCCCTTCACGACCACTTTTGTTCAGAAATATTTTCTATGAATATGCTATACTTTCCCCCTACGATTAACTTTGTGGTTTTAATTGCTGTGTTGTACAACTTATTATGGTTTATAAATGTAAATGAGCAGAATATAAAAAATGGGCATCTGTGATCTCTCTATTGAAGGAAGATGAAACTGATCAAGCAATTGAAGAACCTGATGAAATAATGCATATTAATCGTGATAGCGAAAGTAAATATGACAAAAGTGATAGACATGAAACGTTTGAGTTGAACTGTAATTTTCAAATGCTGCCTAAAGAACTCTATCAAGAAAATTAAGATATCAAGAAAACTAAGAAGCCATAAATGTAACACTTCGCCTTGTCAAAAAGACACAAGCAAGAAAAGGTTACACGTGCTATTTGTAGATCATCAAAGAATAGAAAAATTACAATAACGTGAGCAAAATATGACAGTTTTGATTGCAAATAACGTTCTTGTATTGTTAGTGAAAAGTGTCTGTGATTTATGTTCTTTATTAAGGTCACGCACATTTGGAACGGTTTCTTTAGTTTTATTGGATTTTTTCTCAAATCATCAAAGAAAAATTAAAAAGTCCTTTAAAGTAGGTAAGTATATTTTCTCTTAGTTAAATTATTCACTGCAATTGTGATTTTTATCGAGCACAGAAAAAAATAATTATAAAAAAAAAGGATTGGGGTGACTTGGTGAAGTGATCGCGCGACCATTAACGTTAGTGTGGAGTGGGCGCCTGCTTCAGGTTAAAACATTTTGAAAGTTTCTCGCTTTAAATATTAAAAATAACACAATTATTCTTCATTAGAATTTTTCATTCGTTTTCCTTATTTAATATTAATTCTAAATGCTAATTCTGTGAGGCTTAAAATTACAGTTCGTTTTAAACTATTTATAATAGGAGCATTCATTTAAAAATCATTTTATATTTTTGTATGCATTGTTGTGCACTTGGTTTTACTCTTCTTACAATTAAGCTATTATATCAAGATTAATGTATTATTTTTAAAAAAATAATCGCAGAACGGGTACTTCAGCCAGTGTACTTATAAATGTATCAGTACTGCACAATGTATTTTATAACTAATTTATTAATACTAATTTAAGAGCAAGTTTAATTATTATTAGTGACTTCCATGGGCTTGTCTTGCAGAGCAAAGGTTTTCAAATGAAGGCTTAATATTAGAAATTGACACTCTTAGTTCTTTTTCTATATTTAGCTGAGATCTATATTTTGTCTTCAAAGCAGCCACCGCAGAAAATCCGGTTTCACAAAGGTACGATGTTGAAAACGGTAAAAGTATACGAAATGCTTTTTTGTTTTCAGTTCAGAAAATTCATCATCTACTTCTGCCCAAAATTGAAAGAGAGGTTTATTACAAAATTGTCTTTTATTTTCGTCACTAGATGTGAAATCTATGAAACTTTCTTCTTCGGTAGTGGAGAGCCCTTCTGGGGTATTTTGAAATGGATCTCTCACCCATTCGTAACTTGCTATCAAGTTGTCCTCAGCAAAAAATATTTTTTTAAATTTTTTGCTAACATAACTAAATGATATTCAATAGTTTTATAAACAACTTCCACATGTTGTTCTTCAGTTTTGTAAGTTTTTTTTATCCGCATTTTCAAACATTTCTAGGTTTTTTGCTTTAAATTTCGGCTCCATAATTCTAATTTTCTACAAAAAGCATTAATTTTATCACTCGTGTCAAACATATTTACATTTGATCCTTGAAGTTGAAGATTCAATATATTTAATTTCTCAAATATATCGACTAAGTAGCTCAACTTCATCAGAAATAAACCATCTCGAAATTTCAGCTTCCGGTAGGTTTTCCTCTTCTAGAAAATGGTAATTTCATTTCTTAATTCATAAACACGTTGTAAAAATTTCCCGCGTGATAACCATCTTGCTTCACAATAAAATAGCAACGATGAATGCACTGCGCCCATGTCTTTGCAAAGTCCAGAAAAGATTCTTGATTTTAGGGGTCTCATTTTTATGTAATTTACAACAGTCACAACTGTCATTAGCACAATATTCAGGCCAGGACTCATTTCTTTGGAAGCCAGAGATTCTCTGTGGATCATACAATGTGTCCAGATGCACAGTGGAGATTTTTGTTTCACAAGTGCTTGTATACTTTTAAATCTTCTTGACATTGTACGAGCACCATCGGTGCATATTCCTACACAATTTTTTCCACTCTATATTTGCCTCGTTTATAAAATTATTTAAAATATCAAATAATGCTATTGCTGTTGCTTTAAGTTTTATTGGTTTACAAAAAAGTAGTTCTTCTACCGCTGACATACCATCCCAAAATCGAACATACGCAATGAAATGAGCATCTTTATTGCTATCTGTTGCCTCGTCAAGCTGAATTGAAAACAATTTATCACGCAAACTTACCGAAAAGCTGTTGCTCTACATCTTCAGAGATATCATCAATTCGACGAGAAACAGTATCATTTGATAAGGGTATGGACTGCAACTCTTTGGCAAAATTGTCTCCAAACATAGTTTCTACAATCTCAATTGCTGCAGGCAAAATAAGCTCTTCGGCAAAGTGTGAGGCTTTTTTTTACATCTGGCTATTTTATATGATACTTTGTAAGAAGTAAGTAAAGCTTTTTCATTCACTGACAAAGTTTTTTTTTTTTTTTTTTTTTTAAAAATGTTTTTTTTTTTCCATATGATTTTAATTTTTGATTCAAAGAACTCTTGAGGTTTGTTAATGTACTCACCATGAAGCGTTTCAGAAATGTCTTTTAAGTTTATTGGGTTTCATACTGTCTGCTGCCAATATTTTTTGAGCAAATAACACACAGGGGCTTTTTCTTCTCCATTTTACTTCAGTAATGGTAAATCCAAAATTCAAGTATTCTTTAGAATATTTCCTTGATTTAATTTTCGGAACTATGCTCGTCTGTGCACTTGTTGATGCTTTTATTATCGTCGAATGTTCGCTTACGACTTAAAAATTTATCCATGATTTTTTTTTTTGTTCCAATTTTCTGCAGTAATACTTAATAGTGTGAATTACAACTAACGCGCAAATTATAAAATGTACATTCAAGATATATTTGGTAGCTATAGAAGCATCGAATGGACCAAGACTGATTGGAATTGTACGAGGTACAGCATTATTATTAGATGTTTGCGCGCAGACGTCCGATATTTTGGCCAGACTCACGCAGACGCTCGCGAGAATGCCAGATGTGATGGATAGGGAGAGCGCAACATAAAGTAGACTATTTTTCAATTTCTACTATAAGTTCACTCTCTCATATATATCTTGTTCAAATTTTCAATCGTTGATAAAATACTTTTTTATTCATTCATTCAAGTTCAAATACATTTTTTAAAACTTTTAGTGGGTGACACTTCATGTTAATACAGTTCTTTCAAATTTTAATTCATTAATTAAATTAAAAAATGAATAAATAGTAACAAACAAAAATTATAGTCAAAAAGCATTTATAGAAAGGGGAAAACTTTTCGTGTGCTGTCCCCCTGTAACGCAATGGATAGCGCGCTGGGCTTCTAATCTGAAGGACGGTAGTTCGAATTCCATCCGAGATGGCCTAATTTCTAAGAATGTGTGTAATTTCTTCTTTTACTTTACTATTTTCTTACCTAATTAATTTAATTAATGAATAAATAGTAACGAAAAAGAATATTCCAATACCCCATATATATAGAAAAGAAAAGGAAAATTGCAAGGAAAATCGCTTTCTCTTTTGTCACTTAACATTGTGATTCTGTCATATGTATTACATATTTTGTGATAATGAAACTATTTAATAGAAAGTAACTAAAATAAGTTTTCTTTGTTAGCCTAAGTAGAAAAATTGACTCAAAATTTATTTTTTATATTACTTTAGAAATGCATGATGACGAAATAAATTTTTAATTAAATGTCATTTTGCAATCTGTCCCAATTTAAAAAATGAGAAAGGAAAATAACATAACATTATAATTATTACTTAAAGTAATTTGCTAAAAAATATATATTATATAAAAAGTAGCGTATACAAAATTTAATACTCAAAGTGCATTATTATTGCATTCAATACATTATTATTGAGGGCGATGAAAATTATATGATTGAAAAAATTGGGTCGCCAGTAGTGAAAAAGTTTGAAAGCACTGTCTTACTTACTTAATTTATTTATTTTGCAGCATGGATGAGACTTAAACCAGTAATACTAAGTGTTATTAATTTGTATGGTTTATAATTAAGATCGCGTATAGTAGATTTAGCGTCAAAGTGCATTATTATTACAACAGCACTATTAAATATATAAGGGGGCGCGATAAAAATTGTGATTGAAAAGGGCGCCAGTATTGAAAGTTTGAAAACACTGGATTGGGATCATCACAGCGAAAATAAATTTGAG
>BMAU01006179.1:0-15000 GCA_019973935.1 Trichonephila clavipes | reverse complement strand
TGACTGTTTCATTGACTTATAAAACTGAAGAGCTTTTTCTTGGATTAAATAACCACTTACAGGAATCCTTCTTTGAACTTGTTCCTCAATCCAAATTGCGATGGCTCTTTCCGTTCTTTCTAATAATACATCCATTGTGTACGATGCAAATTTGTTGCTTAATTTTGTACCAGAAATGACCAATTTTCTTATTGCAGCTTCATTCTTTTTAATTGCTCTGACAGTAGATTCGCCTAAATTAAAATGTTTTCCAATAGCCGTAGATCCTTCTCCTTTTCCTAAGCGATCTAAAATTGCAATTTTCGTTACCAACGAAATTGACTGTCTTTGGTGCTTTTTTTTCTCCATTGGGTCAAATAAAATCTTAGAAAAGAAATTTTAAAAAATTATACTTACGATTTTCTAATGAAAAATAAAACTTTACGACACTCACTTTAAATCCAGAAATCAAAATTTGCTGCTTATTATATTGCAACTTAAATTCACCACACTTATTAAAGTGAAACTTTTATAAAAATGAACGAGGCACCACTAAGAGAAAATATAATTTCGAAATACTGATATCGTATCGGTATACTACTGAAATAAAGAATGCGAATCTAAGACTGTCGCAGGCGTAAGCACCAAAAAGATACGGAAATTCTTGGAATACTACGATCTACGTCTCAGTATAAATAATAATAATAATAACAAAAATCTAGAAATGTTTGGAATACAAACCGCAAATGTTTGAAATACAAACCGCACAACTTCAAAATCGCATAAAAACAATCCGCATAAAAAGAGACCTGACTGTATATATATATATATACTATCAAAAGTGTTGTAGCTAAACGGAAAATTCCTAAGGATTATCTAGATTTTTAATTTTAAAAATTGAATACAATTATTTTTCTCGTATATATTATCGTAGTTATTTATATCATATATATTTATACTTTTCCCTGAAGTGACTTAATTACACACTGATAATATACATCCAATATGTAAACAAAGAAAAATGCTAATTCCATCTAAAAATTTAGTCAAATTTTCATCATTCTGCCGCTGTATTTTAATGATAATCAATATAAATAAAAGTAATTTTCCTCAAGCAGGATATAAAAACTTATATTGTAGTTTTTCTAAAACCATTTTTGTTTTAAATTTCTTTAGATAATGCATAGCAGTGTATAGTATTCAACAAAAGAGAGGAATAAACCCCGATATTTTTAAGAAGATAGATATTTGAACGAAGATTGATCATTTTACCATTACGTTCAATTCCAGTCCCTGATAAACTCAATTTTATTAGTGCATTGCTAGCCATTATTGAAGAAGATATTAAATACATGAAAATTCAATCACTGCATCCTCTTCGCCACTTAATCGAAGACAAAGGACATCAATCATTGGTATTCAGATTGAGTTTTGCAGAAATTGTATATATGTATTGGGAAAATTTAATCAAATGAAATTCTCTTCGCGGTGGATCAATACGTTGGCGAAAAATGTTCAGCAAACATGTTTTTAAAGTAAACAAAACTTGATCAAAAACATTACCAGTAAGATTTCTCTCTACAGATAATGGACTACTTTCATTTCTATTTCTCTACTATGGCAACACAACTGTTAATATTCCCGATAATCATGTTATTTAAATCCAGTTAAAAAATTATTTGAAAAGGTGGTAGGTGTTTTAACTTTATCTCATTCTTTATTACAGTTGATTTCGGGAATTTTATTGTATAAAATGGTGAAGTTCACACTTGTGGTGAAAATAACTATTTATTCTCGCAAAAGATATTAAATAAATTATTTTTTGTTGTTGTTGTTGAAAGTAAATGGTGGTCCGTTTTACTTTAGGCATCCACAGAAGCGTATAGCACATATGTTAGATAACAACACATATGTGAACTGTATGCGGCACAAGAGACCAAATTCATATAAGGAAATTGACAATATCCAATTCTTAAATAACATTGCATTTCCTTGATCATATCTTTATGCTAATTTTTTATGACACTTTTCATCCATTTATGCTCTTTCGTATTTGATTAGTAAAAGGATACCCCAGAACAATTATTGTAACCTACCCTATTCGATGTCTATTTTTTGTTTTGCTCGTAATAAATTACAACTTCTTTTATAATGTTCAATTTCATCAATCCCCTTCATTGACCTTTATTTCGCCTTCTACGTAACAATTTATATTATTATTTTCCGGCATGGAGAGACATATTTTGTAAGAAAATTTATTTCTGTGGATTTTGTTCCTTTCTTTTACTAAGATGTTGGTAAGGTATCTAAGTTAATATTTATGTCCTATTTTTTTTTTCTTTTATAAGTATCGCTTGGGCAGTGTTTTTTCTTTGAAAGTCTTCTTCACAGGCATGGAGGGACTAAAATTTATTTTAATATACTACTCCTTTCATTTTAATATAAAGTACTTTTTTCAGTATGGATATATATTTCTATCAAAGTGTATTTTGCATCAATTTTGCAAGAAATTATTCAATTAAAACAAATTTGTATTCATAATTTAAACTGAATCCTTTGAACAAGTATAAGATGTTGTCAAATCCAATTTTACAATAAATAACAACTAACCGTGCATCCAATTATATTTTTACTTATCTGAAATTCTTTCAATACGTTCAGTTTAAAGTGAATTTTTTAATAGAATTTAATTTGGAGCTTACTATCTGTAATTTATTTAGAATTATTTTCTTCATTTTGATAATATATATTAATTTACTTTTTTAAGAGGATTTGACACAAAAGAAACGAGACTGGTCCAATAAATCATTCTACTTACAGCAGTGTTTCTCAAACTGTGGGGCGTGCCCCCCTTGGGGGCCGTGACTACTCTACGAGGGGGCGCGAGCACATTGAAAAGTCGAAAACAAGAGATTATTTTTAAAAAAATAATTTATTGAAATCAAACAAAATACATTCTGACATAATAAAAGAAAATAAACATTTACACAGATATATTACACTTATAAATAGGCCATTGCTACACAATGTATTTTATAAATGATTTTCAATACCGAGTTAAGAACAAGTCTAAAAATTACCAGTGACTCCTTGGGATTGCCATAAATAAAATTATATACAAAAATTAACCTTTATTCTTATAATTTGTACAATTTATAAGTAACCCCTTAACTTCCGATCAAAAGTTATGCTATTCGCTTCCCAATGCAAACCGTTTTCTACGTAGGCACACGTGTATGATGTATTGAAGAGGGGGAAGGAATAAAGCAGCAAAAATAAACAGAAATAATTAAATCCTTTGCAAACATTGCCAAGGTCATTTTATTGCATTCCAAAGCCTTTGGAATAATTGTATGGATAGCAGTGCAGAGAAATGATCACACTTCAGAAAGACGTAACTATACGCCAGGACAATTATCACTCTGCTTGAGCGAGAAGTAAATATACGCCAGGGCAATTATAACTGTGCTTGAGTGAGACGTTTATATGCGTCGGTGGCACTTAAGGTGTTAAAGTCATGTTGTAAGTTTAGCGTCAAAGTGTAGTATTATTGAATTCAATATATTGTTATTGTATGGAAAAGGGAGCGATGCAAATTATGATTGAAATTTGGGTCGCGAACATTGTAACTTTGAGAAGAACTGACTTACAGAATCAGTTATTTGTGACGTTATCACCTTCAAAGTAATCTTCTTCAGCATTCGGTGCAGCCATTGCTGGTAGTAGTTCTGGAATGCATATTTTGGAAGACCCTACAGGAGATTTTCCGTTTTTACCTGAACTTCTTCAACTAAGTTAATGTAGGTACTTATTAAGCAAGAGTTAACTGTAGGAAATAAAAAAGTCGCATATATTGAGCCAAATAAGGTAAATAAGGAAAGGATGTCCCCTCACAGAGTAATGTTTTTGCTGTTCAAAAACCTCTTAACAGATAGGGCCGTGTGAGCAGATGCATTGTGTCCTGGCGCAACAGCCATCCACCACTCCACAGCTGTGACGTTTTTCTCCTAAATTTTTCACGACGTATTTTCAGTACTCCAATGTTGTAGTGTTGATTAAAATTCTGACTATTGAGAATCCAATCAATCATTATAATTCCATTAATGTCAAAAAAAGACAGTAAAAATTACTTTGAATTTGGTTCTTGCATGCATAGTGTTTTGGGTCTGGGGGATCCTGAAGAGTGGCACTTACTTTCTGTGTTCATATGTAGGGATTGCAATGCCGGTACACCGGTATTTTGAGCCATTTGTGTACAAGTTTGTAATACCGGTTTTCACAAGTTTCGGTATTTACTAGAAACAGAACATATGTTAATACTAGACCCTAAAACACATTGGAACACAATTTACACCTAATAATGTAACGATTTTTGAAACTGAAAATTTAATCCAAAAAAAGCAATGATCGACTTAAACTTGCAAATTATTTTTTCCGATAGGGAATTTGACTTAATATCCAGAACTGTATAAGCTTTTCTTCTAATAAAATTGGCCAGACAATATGTCGGAGAGATTGTAGTTTATTAACACTAATACAACAATAAATTTATTGTTGCAGTCACTGAAAGAACAACACACACCACTATCTGAAGAATTATGTTATATATTACATTAAGAAATCACACGGAATAAAGATATACCGAAATAGAAAATGTCTTACGTTATTTATATAATTATACTGATTTTACAAATGTAAAAAGAAGAAGAAAATAGACTATATATAAGCAATTCAAATTTGTGATCAAGTTTTTTTGTAAATTTTCTCTTAATTTTTTTTACCAGCAAACCTATTTACATTAAGAAGAATTAAGTACAGTTATCAAAGATGATAACACTAATGCCTATAGTGAAAAGGAATTATCTCTAGAACAAAAATTAGAATGAGCGCTAGCTAAAAAAATTTCAACAAACCAAAATATAATACAGAAATCAGCTGTACCGAAAACCCATCCGAAGAGAAATCGATCTATTTGAAGATGAGGAATTTAGAAGTAAATACCTTTCGAAAAAAAAAGTTTATCGCGCATTGCTAAAGGTACCGCCAACCAGCATAGATGCTGAAAGAGCGTTTTAGACAGTTGGTAAATTTTGCACAAAATTACATTTCAGGCTTAATAACAGTACAATTGATGCATTATATTCTTTAAGATCACGATTCAAAAATTTCTAATAATACCATAGACTGAATATTGTGATTTAAATGCATAAAAGATGTTCTTTTAGTTTTTTGTACTGTTATATTACGTATTTATAGTTACAGTTGGGTGGCTAAAAATAATATTAAGGAATACATGTAAACATATTAAGTAAAATTTGGCTAAAACTATGCTATATTTTGGAAAGATTGCGCTAGTGTAAAGCTTTTTTCGCGTTGGAATCATCAATAGCGATTCAGAGACATTTCTTCGGCAAATATTGATTCACTGTAAAGATTGATTCGGAGTATTTGTAATTTGTAGAGAGAAACATTCGTCATCTATCACATGATATTTATTTTACACCCGAAGGGTCACGATGTGAGATTGAGTTTATTTTTAAAATACCACTTAGTAACTTTGATGCAGGAACTCGTATTATTACGCCATATTTTTATTGAATCGAGATTTTCCAAGCTTCTGTTTGTCTCTTTCGGAGTACTGTAGGCCCAAAAGTTTTGTTCAATGATAACAATGTTTTAAGAACATTTTGACAAAAAAATTTATTTAAATACACTGCTCAAAACAATTAAAGGATAATGTAAGTTTTATATAAAATAAAGATATAAGCGAATTTTTTTTGCCGAAAATGGAAGAAGATAATCACAAATGCGAATTTTTCTGATTTTCAAACTGTGGGGTATGCTTATTTTGAGTTCGACGTCAAAAACGTCGCTTCAGCGGCAGCGAATGAAATTTGACTTTCAACTGAAATGAAGACAAGGATGATCGGCATTCAGTGACTGATTTGTTTCGATGAGTACGATATCTCAGCGAAGTCATTTAACCGATTCAGAAGCTTAGAGAGTTGTTGGTAGGTAAGAAGGGGGCCAAACTCAATCTGAAGTAGCGCAAGCCATTGGAATGTCACAAAGTGTGATTTCCAGGATCTGGAACCGTTTTATGGAGACTGGAAGTGCAGACCGAAGACCAGGACAAGGTCGTAGACGGGCAACAACGCCCAATGAAGATTGTTATTTAGTGTTAACGGCTCGGAGACACCGAAATATGAACGCTACTCTTCTCCAACAACACCTTCACTCGGCTACTGGCACCACGGTTTAAACTCAGACTCTCCGAAACCGGCTCCATGCCTTAGGTCTGTATGCTCGCCAACCGATGGTATGTGTTAGACTAACATCAAGGCATCGTCGCGACTGCAGGGAGAGGGCAACAGAGCATGTGAACTGGAGGTGAAATGAATGGAGCAATGCTCTTTTTTCTGACGAGACCCGTTTTTCTGTTCATCCAGATAATAGGCGTATTTTCATCTGGAGGGACCGTGGCAGTAGGAATAATCCTGCGTTCGTGCACGAAACTGTCAGATTTGGTGGTGGGGGAGTGTTGGTGTATGGTGGCATCTCCATTGACGGGCCCACAGACCTCTACATCATTCGAGATGGACCTCTGACTGCTCGCCGATATAGGGATGAGATCCTCAAACCTATTGTAGTTCCTTACGCTGCAGCAATCGGAGATGACTTCATTTTAATGGACGATAACTGCAGGCCACATCATGCCAAACTGGTGGAGGATTTCCTCTTCGAGGAAGGAAGACGAGTTGCTGGCCGCCAACCAACCCCACAAACTCTCCAAGAACTTGAAAGAGCTCTTCTGGAAGAGTGGGACAGAACACCCCAACTCGTGATTAATAGCCTCATTGACTCTATGCCTCAAAAGTGCTCAACGTTGCTGGCCGTCCGTGGAAACCATACCCTCTACTGAAAATGATTTCCTTTGAAAAAACACCTCTTCTTATTCTTTTTTTCTCATATGCACAAATAGTGTTTTTTTTCCTTTTGTACACAAATGCACAAGAAAATGCATTTTTTTCTGCCAAACATGTATAATTTAATCTCATGTAACCTACTACGTCTGTCGACCATGTATCAATCAGCTAAAAAGTTTCCCAGCCACAAGATCAACCTAAATCCGCAATATCCTTTAATTATTTTGTATAATAGTTTGGCAAAAAATTAACTTAGAACAATCTTTTTTTACAAATGTTATCCTTTTGTGAAAAATGGTTCTATTATAACAATATTTCGCCTGTATATAGCTCAGACCTCTCTACAGAGGCTCAACTAGAGAGAGAGAGAACATTTTTGAAAAATCCACATTATTTTCATAGTTACGATCAATTGAAATAATTATTCGCGTTTTTTTCTTAAAATTGCTCCCCTCTGTTGTCGTAAAATATATGAATAAACCCAATTCCAAGTTATATATTTAAAAAAAACAGTGGTTCTCAAACCTTCACAACTGGCAACCCAATTTTACATCATAATTTTTATCGCCCTCCTAAAAATAATGATGTATTGAATACAATAATAATGCACTTTGGGAGGGGGCGCTAAAGCTACAATACGATCATAATTATAAACCGTACAAATTAACAAGATAAGTATTAAATTTTGTTTATGTTACTTTTAAGTAATATATATTATTATTTCTTTTTACTTTTTAGTTCGATTCACTATGAAAGCGTGTTTTTTAGTTTGTTTTAAAACTATAATTTATTTTATAATTATTTTACTATACACGATAAAAATCACAATTCCAGTGAATAATTTAATTAAGAGAAAATATACTTACCTACTTTCAAGGACTTTTAAATTTTTCTTTGAAAATTTGAGAAGAAATCCAATAAAACTAAAGAAAATGTTCCAAATGTGCGTGTCCTTAATAAAGGACATAAATCACAGACATTTTTCGCTAACAACACAGGAACGTTATTTTCCAGCAAAACTGTCATAATTTGTTCACGTTTCTGTAATTTTGCTGTCGTTTGATGATCTACAAATAGCATTTGAACTTTTTCTTCCTTGTGTCTTTTTGACAAGGCAAAGTATTACATCATGGCTTCATAGTTTTCATAGAGATATTTAGGCAGCATTTGAAAATTTCAAATCAACTCAAACGTTTCATGTTTAACGCTTTTCTGATATTAAATTTCGCTCCCTTGATTCATATGCATTATTTCAGTTGGTTCTTCAATTGTTTGATCAGTTTCAACTTCCTTCAATAGGGATCACAAATGCCCATTTTTTTAATATTCTGCTCATTTTCATTTATAAATCACTAAGTCATACAACGCAGCAATCAAAACCACAAAATTGTTCAATGGGAAAAGTGTAGCATGTTCTAAAAATAATTATGTAAAACGTTTTTCATTATGCATTATATGTTTCAGAATAATAAAAATACATCTTGGCCATATAATTCTTCCCAGTGCTCAATATGCTTATCCATATATCATAAAACTCTTTCACATTGAAAAATGCGAAACAGAAATATATTATTTACAACTTCCCTTAAAAAATGGACGGATATAACCATACCAGTAAGTTCGAAGGTCAGCTAAAGCAATATTTTAGGTTTAAAGAAACGTAATAAAAAAATCTCTCATCGTGGGATTACAGCAAAGCAAACAAAATATTTTTTTTAATTTGATCAAAGATGGTTAATGAGCGTTTGAAGGGGAATCTTTTATTTTTGATGATCACCAGATGATAAAAATAAATTATATCAGTGTAAATGTGTATTGTTTAGTATGTCAGAAAGCATTTTGTTTTTCTTCATTTCAAAAAATTATGTTTTAAGCCTTTCATTTTCAATATGCTCGCCAGTGGCGTAACGGTGAACACTTGGGCCCCCTGCAAAGTCAGGTTTGGGGCCCTCAAGTTGGATTTTACAAAGGGTAGATACTTGGCGATAGTCAGGCTATGGGCCCTATAGAACCCTGGGCCCCTCACGATGCGGAGGGTGCGGGGGTGTACGTTACGCCACTGATGCTCGCGCCCCATCGCAGAGTTACAGCGCCCCCGCAGGGGGGCGCGCCCCACAGTTTGATAAATATTGACCTAGTGAAATACCGTTTAATTCAGTTTTAATTATTTAAATAATTTCGCTATTCCATTTACTAAATTGTTCTTTCCTTGATGTTTACTTTGAAATCCACTTAAAATTAACTCATTAGAAGTTTCTTTATCCTTCCATATCTCTATAGTTTTATTTTTCAATTTACCCATGCGAAGAACGAGTATACCAGCTAGTAATTAAATAAATAGCTAAAAAAGTGTTAGTGTGAATCGCGCTCTACTTTCATATTGAAAAAGTAGGAATATAATTTGTGACTTTCTATTTGACATGATTCTGAACATTCAGTTGTTAAACACTTTTTTTTTAATTCGAAATATTTTTTATATAGGGAAAGTTTTTTTGCTTACATTTGTAGAACCAGAAGCGGAAAGAAGACTATGTGAAATTTTCTATGTTCAAACAATTAAAACTCTCCAATGACATTCAGTGGCCGTGGTAGCCGAGTGGTATAGGTATCGGACCGTGGCTTGCTTTGTCACGGATTCGAGCCCAGTACCACTAAAGACCCGCCGTGTAGGGCAGCGATGCACGTTAAATCTGTCGAGAGCTGAAACATCCTCCCGTTGGTGTGGTGTGGTAGTTAGGAGAGGGGGGTGCCAGCTCAAGTGTCGTCCACGTCACTTGACCATGGTTCAAAATTACGTGGTCCGTCGCCAAAAGCCCTCGTGTAGCTGAATAGTGCGACGTTAATATTCAATCAACCAATGACATTCAATAATCTACAAAATAGCCAAAAATTTATCTTTAAGATTTTTTCGTAATTCCGTAAATTTCCTTAATTATGCTTGTCAAATAAGGTCCATCACAAATTTATCACATTTAATCCACTCAAAAATTTTAAAGTTTGTAAAGTAGTGCAAAGTGCTACTGAGTACTGTACCACTTTTCACATGTGGCATGCGTGCCATAGGTTTCCGAACCCTGCTATGGAAAGTAAATACTTTGATCACATATAAGGATTATCGAAGTGCAGATGCTGAGTTGTAGCGCATTGCTCTTCCACGACATAGGCCCGTGGCGGGAAGAGAAGCGCGGCTCAAACCCAAAGTGACCAATGTCTCGATTCAGCCTCTTATTTCTTTAGTTGCCCTATAAATGAGTACTGAATTTGTTTGAGAACTAAACATTGAGTGAGACTGACTTCCCAACCGGAACATCTGCTCATGCACTTCAGTGCCCAAGGTCAAGAAAACTTAAATTGGTACAGTAGGCCTTGGCCTTCTATGGGTCGATGCACCATTGAGTTTAGTTTATGTAAAATGACCCTCATATTTCCTTCACATGTTGAAACTCACTTTGCTTAAAACATGGGAATTCACCTTTTCAAGTAGTTTATTTGTCATGATTTTTAGAGTAAAGTGATTTTTTTTAATGTGGGGCTTTACTTTGTTAAAAAAATCATTTGCAAAATTAATGGTAAGAAATCGCGGCGCAATATTTTAAGAAGACACAGTACGATTCAATTGACCAAAATCGATCAAAAAATCAAATCTATTTTTTTACCCTGTGAATTATTCTTTATCTACTTTTCTGTAACCTCGCAAAATTTGAAAGCAATAAACTTAAAAAATGCAGAATTATGATATATTTTACGTTCGTTTCTATTCACATCTCTATGGTTAATCAAAACTTTAAACTTACTTTTCTCTGAAAGGTAAAATAACTAGTTTGTCTCCAATTAAAATGCTAAGGCTTTTTTTTCTATTGCACTCAATGCTTTGATTTTTTTTACCTATTGTTAATAGTACATGGGAAAAAAGTCGGTAAGTGTTTTTGAATCAAAGGAGTTCTTGTTTATTTTTAAAAATAATTCTACGCAGTTATACATTTTTTTTAAAGGAATTTTCACTAAGTGTTCATAAAAAGAAGTATTCTACGATTACCAATCATGTTATCGCAAAACTCGTACAAATTTTTGTTATACATAGTTTGACGTACTAGTAAATCAAATTTCATGCATGTACGTAAGCTTTTGTAGGGGGGAGGAGTAGAATTTTAAAATCACTTCCCAAATTTTAAGTTTTTTCCTTAAAAAATTAAAATTCTTTGAGCACAAAATCTGTTTGACATAGTATACACATAAATACAGTTTTACATAGTAAACACATACATACAGTTTTACATTGTATACACATACATACAGTTTTACATTGTATACACATACATACAGTTTTACATAGTATATACATAAGAGGCTACGAAATAAATTATGATTATCCTTAAATTAGAAATTTTTGTGTAAATCGTACCGTGTCCCCTTAACACATAAATCATATTTAACCGAGTGCAAAAATAAAAAATGACGTTCGTGATTCTAGTTTTAATATTTGGGTACAAGTCGTAAAATGTGATGCCATGAATGCAAAATCAAAGAAACAGGAGGAAAAAAATATATTTCCACAATGGCAAACCGAAAAAAAGGAAATTTATTGCTGTGTTGTCAAATTAGGGAGAAAAATGTACACTGAGATGACAAAACAGAAAAAAAAACCGTAACTGCTAAAGCAAAACGGAAGAAAAGAATTTTTAGCTGTGATGGCAAAACGGAAAGAAACAGCAATTATCGTCATGACCAAAAGGAAATAAAAAATTGCAAGTGTTGTAAAATAAAACGAAAAAAAAATGTTTTTGTAGTGAATGGTGAAAGACGGAAACGAATATTATGTACCTAACAAGGCTATGTGTAGTGTTATAATTGTAGAATTGGCATGCCATAAATACAGAGTAAGAAATTTGTTAATACACTATCAGCTTCTTCTGAAATAAGATCACGGCCTCGAATTTGTATCCTTAATTTTTCTTTTTTACAGAGAAAAAAAAGAATTTTTTTCTTTTATGTAACTACTTTATGTCTTAAACTATAAAGTTGTATAAAAAAATGGAGCGTGGAACGCCACGCAATAGAAGTGAAACTTCTTTTACGACCTTGGCCGAAAATGGAGGAATACATCTAATTGTATTAAAATGTTGGGGAAACATATAATAATCAAATAAAATTCAAACTTATTCTCTCAATTGCATGATTATCATTGCCATATAAAGCAAATGCTGTGGGGTCACTCCATGACGATCAACACGTCTTAATTCACTTGTGGCTATCATGGTGTAACTCACTCTAACTCTTTCCCTAAAGTTTCTAAAATGACCCAAGTAAATTGCTGGGAAAGAGAACTCCTCAGCATGTTGATGAAATAGCAAGCTTCTTGGTACATTCGCTTCTCCAGGAGCGACACGAAGATATTTCTCTTCATTCCGTAACAACGTCTGCTGCTGGGCTGTAAAACTCTCTTCAATATTTATATTTTCGCTGATTTCATCTTGAGGAACTTGAGACGTACACTGGTTCAAATTGAAGACAATATAATCTATTGTAACATCATTCCTTCTGTACAATGGTGTAGCTACTAAATATTGCAAACCTGCTTTGATGATTCTTTTAGTAATCAAACCCATCAGATAACACTAGTTCGTTGAATTTTCCTCCTTTTGATGTGGACATTGACATAGTTGTCATCATCAACATTTCGCGGCAATCGATTGATCATTGTATTGATGGATACAGGAACATTGATTATTTGCCCTAAAATTCCAAACTGACCGAGTACATGTTTTAATCGCCAAATTTGCATGAAAGGTATTCGTTGCGAAATGAGTCTTTCTGATACCAAATCTAAAGTAGGAAGATGTGTCGGAAATTCTGGGTATACAAACCATTATATTTTGATAAATTTGATATACTTTTCCTACTTAAACTTTATTGGCAATTGTAGCATGCTGTAATGTCTTTTAAATTATGTCCCGGTAAAATATTTTACAAAATATTTTTGTGCTCAGGAACAGGCGTTCTCAAATTATCTCTAAAGCATAATCTGCCACAAATCGAACACCCGTGGCCAAAAGCATTATCAACTAATCGCTTTTGAAAATCTTTTCCAGAATTTTTAAGGGAAACATAGTCTTCGTAAGGTAAGATAGAATTTATCATCGATTTACGTGAATCAGCTTCTTCCCGCACTAAACTTGTTGAGAGTTCTGTAGTTGAGGGTACAGGGTGATTCATAAAGTCCGTATTAGTCTGTGCTGTCATTAGAAGTATCCAAACATTGGTCATTAAAATCGGCTTTAAGAGAGTATTTTGCAATGTTTTTTTCCGGGCTCGATATTCTCTCATGTACTCTGATCAGGATTTGGCAGTAGCACTTGATGAATTGACACTATTGTTCTGTTCTTTTTTTTTTTGGAACTTTTTTGACTGGATTTGCTGCAAGTTTTTCTTTTTTTTTCTTTCACGAAACTCTTTCCTCTTTCTATAAATTTAGGCATTCTGACTAGAATTAATAATAATTCAACGCAAATGAAAATTAAAGAAATAAATTAGTCACCGAGTACATCGCCATATAGCCAACAATCTAAAGAAAATTTCAAAAAGGCACGCTTTTACTGAGAGAGCTATTTTGCCTACACCGTAATGCTCACACTACAACTGATGCGACTGTTGATAATGTTCTCGGGTCGGAAGAAACTGACCCCTAATCGGAAGGAGGGGGAAGTTCACCAATCGGAGGATAGACAATTATCCAACTTTTTCACCGATGTGACACAAGTCACGCGGTGTACCGCCCCATTTTCCTCCCTCGCTCTCTACTGGGGGGGACGCTTTTTTCACTGTTACGTAAAACTGGGCAATTTTCTCATCAATTACGAGCGTAAAAAGTGTCACTTCAAAAGTTTGTAGATTATTATACTCCCACATTTGAAAAAAAAGTGAATAAGTTTTGTGTACGTTTCTTTAAATATTGAATACCAAGGACAAGAGTAAATTTTTAAAACCAGAAAAAAGTATTTACTATAAACACATGTTTAAATTTACATTTAATAATAAATGTAAACACTGTGTAAAAAGAACCCGACCGAAGCAGTATCATTAATTTAAAAAAAAACGAGTGCTTATAAACATTTTCCAATAAAGCAACAGGAATGCTACTGGCAATGGATCTTCTTGATTTTGTCCAATCAACACCAGCGGACGTTAAAGAGTTAAGCAATAACGAATACCATGCGAGATAGATATCATCAGCTGTCAGTAAGGGAAATTACTAGATCAATATTTTGACCAGAAATTTTCTCGCATAACGACAAGGGAATATCAATTTCCTTCGTTGTCAATGGTAGGTCAGTTGAATCAAATCCACGGTTCAGTAGCTTTCCTGTATGTCACACATAATCCGGATCCTCATTTGTGTAGCTTTCATGCAATAAAATATACTTCTCAATCTAGCCACGATATTTCAGCTCCATTTCGTAAATTGGTCTATTTGGCTCCATCCCTGGTAAAATTTCTAAGTAAAATCATGAGACCTAGAAGAAAATTCATGCATTTTTGGGTATTCTTTCAAGCTCCTTTATTTTGATTTTAGTCGATTCTGTAGAAAATAGTGAAAATTTTTAGGATCTCAAATTCTTATTAAATATTAATTTTCCTACAGTTTCAGAGATCAGTTGCGTAGTGTATTTTAGTCTCAAAGAAAATTTAGTGAATTATAATTTCTTTTATCATGGTTAAGATTGCTGTACTAGTAGCTGCCGCTGCACTTCGTAATATTGAAATTTTAACATTTAATTTGCTTCTAGAAGATACTAGTCGTCGTAATTACTAGAAATTAATTCAAAGAGTCTTTTATTGAGTATATTTATTTTCTCTGTCACTCTGTTTCTCAACGTTTATGATATTTTATTCACGGAGGAGTCAACGTTCAATCAAAACTTCTAACAGAAAATGTAAATGAGATTCATAAACAAACTTTTGAACTTTAAGGATACAGAAACCGTTAATGTGAAGATTACCCAGTTAAAATGACGAAGGCTCTTGATTCCCCAATTTAACGGAACAAATCAGTTAATTTGCTAACTAATTACTGTTAATCTGAACATTAATGACTTAT